>SJYR01002481.1:446142-461274 GCA_006410655.1 Kobus ellipsiprymnus | reverse complement strand
CCCCTCTACCTGAGCACGTGCTCCCAGGCTCCCCTCTACCTGGGCATGTGCTCCCTAGGCTTCACCTCTACCTGAGCATGTGGTCCCCAGGTTCCATCTCTACCTGAGTACGTGTTCCCAGGCTCCCCCTCTACCTGAGTATGTGCTCCCAGGCTCCGCCTCTGTCTGAGCACATGCTCCCCAGGTTGGCTGGCCTTCACCCCTGTGCTCACATGGGTCCCCGGTAGGCCTCCCCCTCCAGCAGTGAGTTCAGGGTAGAAAGGAGGGGTACGTGCTCATGCCAAGAGGGCAGAGGGCTGAGTTCTAATCTGAGATCTGCAGAAACACAGAGGGGTAGAAAGTGGGTGGTGTCAGTGTTGAGAGAGATGAGGGGATGGAGTCTGTGAGGCAGGAACAGGGCATTTAGAGAAGCTCCTCCCCCTCCAGCAGTGAGTTCAGGGTAGAAAGGAGGGGTACGTGCTCATGCCAAGAGGGCAGAGGGCTGAGTTCTAATCTGAGATCTGCAGAAACACAGAGGGGTAGAAAGTGGGTGGTGTCAGTGTTGAGAGAGATGAGGGGATGGAGTCTGTGAGGCAGGAACAGGGCATTTAGAGAAGCTCCCGCCAGAATCCTTGACGATGAAGAACACTGGACCCACCGACGCCATCTCCAGCTCCTGTGTGGTTGGGGGCCAGGGCGGTGGAGGACGGGCGCCGCAGACAGGGCCCGAGGCAGAGCCACCAGGCCAGCGCACAGATGCGGCCGCGAGGAGCCTGGCCTGACTGTGGCGAGTCCTCAGCGAGCCAGGCGGGAGACGGCCTCAGGCGGAGGCGTGCGAGGGCCCCGGGAAGCCGTGCGGAGGCCGAGGGTCAGACCAGGGACGCAGGCCCGTCCTGCATCGCCTCCTCTGTGTGCTCACCGCCATCCACGCCCGTGTCACACCAGGCAGGCTCCGGGAGACACGCAGAGCCTGCAGGCAGCCCGCGTCTGGGGGCCTTTGTGCAGACCTGGGCAGATGGGATGTCTTCACTAGAACGTTAGCAAGGCCCAGTGCGCATCCTCAGACTGTAACGGCCTCTGAGGGAGTGTGTGCGGTTAATGGAGAAAGAATTCAAGGCCCAAGAAGCAGCAGCCCTTGTGCGAGCCCCCCGGGGCGGGGGGGTGAGGTGGGGGAGGGGTTGAGCCCGGTCCCCCTCGGGTAGCAGACCCCACCAGGGGCTGTGGGGGCGGCGGCCTTCCGTCTGCTCCTCAAGCTGCAAACAGGCTTCTGTGGGTGGCCTTTTCTCTTTCCAGAAATAATTATAAACCATCTGTTCCCATGTTTGTCAGTTTTCGGAGAAAGAGAAATGGAAAAGTTAGCCCCACCCCACACCACCAGGGCGGAGACGCGCCAGTGGGTCGTGTTTGCTTTCATTAGTGGTGGTCGTCTGTTGACGAGCACGTTGGGGACTCTCATAACTTGCGTCTGTCTGCCACGTGCTGGCCGCTGTCTCACCTTAATGAAGACAGAGCTGGGTTCCGCGCTTGCTGCATCCACACTGACTTTACGAGCCTGTGAGGCCCCCTGGGGCCGGGGCTGGTGGGCTCCGTGGGTGAGGGCACCTGCTGGCTTCGGCCCGAAGGTCAGCCAGGCTCTGGGTGGCCTTCTGGCCACTCCCCAGGTTCCAGGTTGGGAGCCAGCTCCCAGCACTGTGGGCAGTGGACGGGGGGCCGTGACTCTGTCTCTTGCCTGCGTTCTCCTTTCTAGTGGCCAAAAGGTTGAGCACGTTTGATTACATGACACAGGGCCGCCAGCGGCAAAACTCGGAACACCAGACAGGGAAGAGGGACATGAGTTTACAAATGGAAGAGCTGTCACAGGTACGGGCACCCCTGCTCCCCCATCTATCCGTCCAGCACTGGGGGGCGGCCCAAGGCCAGCTGTCACAGCTACGGGCACCCCTGCTCCCCCATCTATCCGTCCAGCAGTGGGGGGCGGCCCAAGGCCAGCTGGAGGCTGGGACCTCCGTGTCAGTGTGGTGGGGGTGGGGTGTTGCCCATATATGTGAGTGTGTCTGGTGTGTGTGTGTGTGTGTGTGTGACGCAGTGCACGTGTGGGACTCTGTGTGTGGGTCTCTGGCGAGTCTTGTGAGTGTGTGTGTTGTGTCGTTTCTGAATTCACTCTCCACAATTCAAGCCAGTGGGGCTGACTCCTTTCAGACCCACCCATTTCTGCAGCTCCTTATCAGAGTTAAGTTTTAGTCTTTAAAGATCACCATTCAGAAAATGAAAATGTAAGCCACAGAGAGAAATAATTATTTGCAAATCATATACATGTACCCAGAATATGTATAGAACTTTCAAAACTCAATCACAAGAACACTGACCAGGTTTTTTAAATGGGCAAAACATTTGAACACACTTCACCAAAGGGGGATCCCACGAGTGGTAGACAAACCCAGATGGCCAACATCAGCATCGTTCCATGTTAAGGAAACACGATGAGACACCGCTGCTCGACCCCCAGAGTGGCCGTAATCAAAAAGCCCAACCCCCAGGGCTGGCACGGCCATACACAGCAGGCTCACACGTGGCTGGCGGGCTGTGAAGCTAAGAGTTGGCGTTTTCTTCTAAAATAAATACATCTCTCATGACCCAGCCTTCTCCTTCCTGTCTGTTACCAATGAGAAGTGGAAACACACACACGAGCAAGGGCGTTGGGGAAGGGGCCCCCGTGAGACCCGAGGCGCCTCCCCTCCACGTCAGCTGCAGATGCGCGGGTGCTGTGCGGCCGGCGCGGTGCCGAGTCGTCACCATGTGCTCTCCCCCCACAGCCTCTGGACAGCCCCCCGGGACGCTCCAAGCAGGGGTAAGTCGCCATTTCCCCAGAGCTCTCTTGTGCGTCTGAAGTAGCTGTATTCTCCTCTACTGCCTTGCTTTAAAAAATCGTTCTTTTTTCACAGAATACCCTCCATACTCCTCGCTAACACTTTCGTAATTTTTATTTGCTTCATATTTTGGTTTTCAAACCATCTTCAATTAATTGTCTTAGTTAGTGAAGTAGGAGCCAAGGCTGTCTTATTGCAGCCTGACTGGTGGTTGTCGTCCCGTTAACTGAATGGTCCTCTTTTCCCCATCAAATCCAAAGGCGCCTTCCCGACGCCCCAGGTTTCCCTGGAAGCTGACCCGTCTGCTTCTGGGTGCGGCCCGTCCGTCTGCGGCGTGTCCTGCAGGACGCGGTGCTGCTTTCAGGGCTGCCTTCCCCTGTCGCTGCTCCCCCGCTGAGTTGAGTCCGGCTCAGCCCCGTGGACTGCCGCGCGCCAGGCTGCTCTGTCCTCCACTGTCTCCCGGAGCTTGCTCAAACTCATGTGCATTGAGTCGGTGATGCTATAAACCTTCTCATCCTCTGTTGCCCCCTTCTCCTTTTGCCTTCAATATTTCTCAGCATCAGGATCTTTTCCAGTGAGTCAGTTCTTCTTGTCAGATGGCCAAAGGACTGGAGCTTCAGCTTCAGCATCAGTCCTTCCAGTGAATATTCAGGGTTGATTTCCTTTAGGACTGACTGGTTTGATCTCCTTGCAGTCCAAGGGACTCTCAAGAGTCTTCTCCAACACCACAGTTCAAAAGCATCAGTTCTTCAGTGCTCAGCTTTCTTTAGGGTCCAGCTCTCACACCCATACATGACTGTTGGAAAAGCCATACCATTGATTAGATGGACCTTTGTCGACAAAATGACGTCTCTGCTTTTTAATACACTGGCTAGGTTTGTCATTGATCTCCTTCCAAGGAGCAAGTGCCTTTTAATTTCATGGCTGCAGTCACCATCTGCAGTGAGTTTGGAGCCCAAGAAAATAAAATCTGACACTGCTCCTACTTTTTCCCCTTCTATTTACCATGAAGTGATGGGACCAGAGGCTATGATCTTAGTTTTTTTCATATTGAGTTTCAAGCCAACTTTTTCACTCTCTTCTTTTACCCTCATCAAGAGGCTCTTTAATTCTTCTTCACTTTCTGCCATTAGAGTGGTTTCATGTGCATGTCTGTGGTTGTTGATATTTCTCCCGGCAATCTTGTGTCTAGCTTGGAATTCATCCAGCCCGGCGTTTTGCATCAGGTGCCCTGCAGATAACGTAAATAAGGGGTGACAATATGCAGCCTTGATGCGCTCCTTTCCCAATCTGGACCCAGGCTGCTGACCCACGTCCAGCTCTACCTGCTGCTCCCTGACCTGCACACGGGTTTCTCAGGAGGCGGGTCCGGTGGTCTGGTTCCCATCTCCCATCACGAAGAACTTCCCATGGTCTGCTGCGATCTGCACATTCAAAGGCTTTAGTGTAGTCAGTGAAGCAGAGGCAGACGTTTTTTCCAGGAATTCTCTTGCTTTTTCTATGATCCAACAGACGTTGGCAATTTGATCCCTGCTTCCTCTGCCTCTTTGATACCTTCATGGTCCACTGGAGAAGGAAATGGCAACCCACCCCAGTATGCTTGCCAGGAGAACCCCATGAACAAACAGTATGAAGAGGCAAAAATATAGGACATCAGAAGATGAGTCTCCCAGGTTGGAAGGTGTCCAATATGCTCCTGGGGAACAGTGGAGGACAATTACTAACAGCTCCACAAAGAACGAAGCAGCTGGGCCAAAGGGGAAACGATGCTCTGCTGTGGATGTGTCTGGTGGTGAAAGTAAAGGCCGATGGCTGTAAAGAGCAATATTGCATAAGAACCTGGAATGTTAGGTCCATGAATCAAGGTAAATTGGATGTGGTCAAGCAGGAGATGGCAAGATCGATCAGTGACATTTTAGGAACGGGGGAACTAAAATGGAGGGGAATGGGAAATTTTAATTCAGAGGACAATTGTATTTACTACTATAGGCAAGAATCCCTTAGAATAAATGGAATAGCCCTTATAGTCAATCAAAGAGTCTGAAATGCAGCACTTGGGTGCCATCTCAGAAACGACAGAAAGACCTCAGCTTGTCTCCAAGGTAAACCTTTCAGCGTCACAGCAATCCAAGTCTATGCCCAACTACTAACTCTGGAGAAGGCGGAGCTGAATAGCACTATGAAGACCTAGGGCTTCCCTGGCAGCTCAGACGGTAAAGCGTCTGCCTGCAGTGCGGGAGACCCGGGTTCGATCCCTGGGTCAGGGAAGATCCCCTGGAGAAGGAAATGGCAACCCACTCCAGTATTCTTGCCTGGAGAATCCCATGGACTGAGGAGCCCGGTGGGCTACAGTCCATGGGGTCCCAAAGAGTTGGACACGACTGAGCGACTTCACTTTATGAAGACCTACAAGACCTTCTAGAACTAAGACCAAAAAAAAAAAAAAATGTCCTTTTCATCACAAGGGACTGGAATAAAAAAGCAAGCAGTCGAGAGATACCTGGAATAATAGGCAAGTTTGGCCTTAGACTACGAAGTGAAGCAGGGAAAGGCTAACAGAGTTTTGTCAGCAGCCTGCCTGAAGAGCTTGGGGCAGAGGTCGATGCAGCCTGCCTGAAGAGTTTGGGCAGAGGTTGATGACATTGTACAGGAGGAAGTGACCAGAAGCATCCCAAAGAAAAAGAAATGCCAGAAGGTGAAGTGGTTGTCTGAGGAGGCTTTGCAAATAGCTGAGCAAAGAAGAGAAAGATATACCCAACTGGATGCAGAGTTCCAGAGAATAGCAAGGAGAGATTAGAAGGCCTTCTTCAATAAACAATGCAAAAAAATAGAGGAAAACAATAGAATGGAGAAAACTAGAGATCCCGTCAAGAAAACTGGAGATATCAAGGGAATATTTCATGCAAGAATGGGCATGATAAAGGGCAGAGACGGTAAAGCCCTGACGGAGGCAGAAGAGATGAAGGAGAGGCGGCAAGAACACACAGAGCAGCTGCGCAGAGGAAGGCCCTGGTGACCCCGATGACCACGAGGGTGTGGGCACGCACCGAGAGCCAGGCGTCGCGGAGTGCGGAATCAGCTGGGCCTTAGGAGTCATCCCTATGAACAGAGCCAGCGGAGGTGATGGAGTTCCAGCTCAGCTCTTTAAAATCCTAAAGGATGAAAGGATGATGCTGTTAAAGTGCTGCACTCAATATGTTCAGCAAATTTGGGAAACTCACCAGTGGCCACAGGACTGGAAAAAGTCAGTTTTCATTTCAACCTCAAAAAAGGACTTTATTTAGCTAGTAGTTAAGTCCTCCTCTCATATTTTTGTTTTCCTTTATATTTGACAATTCTTTAACATTTATTTTTCCCTATAAGCTTAAAGATCATTTTGTACAGTTCCAAGAAACCTGGGATTTGAACTAGAGTTAGCTTAGGTATGCACTTTACGTGAGAGGGACAAAGCCTGCCTTCCCACCTCCCTGCTCAGCATCTGTGTTGAGAAGAACCAGGAAGCCAGTCTCCTGGGGGTGGCGGGGGCATTGAGGGCCTGGAAGTGCTGGGCGCACCCACCCCAGCGGGCTCCTTCTTCCTGGAAACCTGCAGGGGAGGTGCTGGCGTTCCTGGTGGAGAAGATCGGGCCCCTGGGGGCTCCACATCTCCCCACCCTCCAGCCCAGCTGGCAGAGAGACCCGGAAAAGGGAGGCGTGCACCGTGAGTCCGTTCCCCAAAGCTGACAGCTGCTGCAGATCTATGCTTGGTTTAGTGATCAAGGAGGATAGTTTGGTGTGGACGGTCAGCCCCTTTGGAAGGCATCGGAAGCCTGCTGGCCCTAACACTGCGAAAGCCTCAGCCTGGCTGAATTCCGCCTTCGAAAGTCACCCAGCGGCATAGCCCTCCCTTTATCCCTCGGTAAGAAACTGACCGGAATCAGTCCGGAAACGTAGCTCTAAAAGTAAGCAAGACAAAGCCTCTCTCTTTTTTTTTTCAAATTGCCTAATCATGTATATTCATTACAGGAAATGTGTAAACTGCAAAACTTCCCAGTGTGAAAACGAACATCCCTTCTTTCCCCACCCCCAGTCACCACTGCTGGGATTTCGATTAGTATCTTTTGGGTCTTCCTTTAAAAATTTTTGTGTGTATTAACACACATCATGTCTTATAAAGTTATAATCATATTGTAGAACTCTTTAGAAGGCTTTAAAACTTCATATATTGTGAATATATGGTTTTTTATGAATATAAGATATTGCATCTTTGGAACATACTGTATTCCTCATTTTTGGAATCCCATCTTCATTTTCAGTCTAATCTTGCCTTCCTTTACTGAAAGGTTGATTGTGTGGGAAGCGTGCAAGTTTCCAGCCCTCCAGACCCAGTGAGCATGGGAACGTGTGTCCCTTTTGCTGCGGAAATCTGCCCGGGCTGGTCTGCAGCCAGCCCAGCAGCTGACTAGCTCGTTCAGTCACTCAGTCGTGTCCGACTCTCTGCGACCCCATGGACTGCCGCACGCAGGCTTCCCTGTGCTACACTACCTCCTGGAGTTTGCTCAAATTCATGTCCATTGAGTCAGTGATGCTATCCAACCATTTCATCCTCTGCCGCCCTCTTCTCCTTTTGCATCAAATGGCCAAAATATTGAATATTTTGCTTCAGCATTTATCCTTCCAATGAATATTCAGAGATGATTTCCGTGAGGGTGGACTGGTTTGATCTCCTCGCAGCCTAAGAGTCTTCTCCAACACTACAATTCAAAAGCATCATTTTTTCGGCCCTCAGCCGTTTGTATGACCCAGCTCTCACAACCGTACCCGACTACTGGGAAAACCAGAGCTTTGACTGCACAGAGCTTTGTCAGCAAGGTGCTGTCTCTGCTTTTCAGTGCGCTGTCTAGGTTTGCCATAGTTTTCCTTCCAAGGAGCAGGCGCCTGTTAACTTCATGGCTGCAGTCACTGTCCACAGTGACTTTGGAGCCCAAGGAGATAAAGTCTGCCACCTTTTCTACTTTCCCCCCTTCTATTTGCCATGGGGTGATGGGACCTGATGCCTGGCCTTAGTTTTTTGAACTAAGCCCTCCTTTTCACCGTCCTCTTACACCCTCATCAAGAAGTTCTTTAATTCCTCTTCTTTCTGCCATTAGAGTGGTATCGTCTGCATATCTAAGTTAAACAGAGTGAGGATGTACAGCCTTGATGTAGTCCTTTCCTGATTCGGAACCACTCAGCTGTTCCATATCCAGTTTTAACTGTTGCTTCTTGACTCTCATACAGGTTTCTCAGGAGACAGGCAAGGTGGCCTGGTATTCCCAGTCTCCTGAAGAATTTCCCACAGTTTGTCGTGATCCACACAGTCACAGGCTTTAGCATAGTCAATGACGCAGAAGCAGGTGTTTTTCCGGAACTCCCTTGCTTTCTCTATGATTCAGTGAATGTCGGCAATTTGATCTCTAGTTCCTCTGGCTTTTCTAAATCCAGCTTATACACCTGGAAGTTCTCAGTTCACGTACTGCTGACGCCTGGCTGGAAGGATTTCGAGCATGACCTTACTAATATGTGAAATGAGAACAACTGTCCTATAGTTTGTTCTTTGACATTGCCCTTCTTTAGGACTGGAATGAAAACCGACCTTTTTGAGTCCTGTGGCCCCTGCTGAGTTTTCCAAATTCCCTGACGTATTGACATGCTGACTTTAACAGGGCCGTCTTTTAGGATTTTAAATAGTTCAACTGGAATTCAATCATCTCCACCAGCTTTGTTCATAGTAATGCTTCCTAAGGCCCACTTCATTTCACACTCCGTGACGTCTGGCTCTAGGTGAGTGACCACACCACCATGGTTATCCGGGTCGTTAGGTCCTTACCATTTTTGTCCTTTTCATTCCCTTGATATCTCCAGTTTTCTTGAAGAGATCTCTAGTCTTTCCCATTCTATTGATTTCCTCTATTTCTTTGCATTGTTCATAGAAGAAGGCCTTATCTCTCCTTGCTGTTTTCTGGAACTCTGCATTCAGTTGGGTATAGCTTTCCCTTTCTCCCTTGCTTTTTGCTCTCTTCTTTGCTCAGCTATGTGTAGAGTCTCCCTGGACAACCGCTTTGCCTTCCTGCATCTCTTCTTCTTGGGGACGGTTTTTGGTCTCTGCCACCTGTGCAGTGCTGTGAACCTCTGCCCACAGTTCTCAGGCGCTCTGTCAGATCCAGTCCCCTCCTCTGTATAATCACAAGAGAGCTGATTTAGGTCGTACTCGAAAGGCTCAGTGATTTTCCCTACTTTCTTCAATTTAAGTCGGAATTTTCAGTAAGGAGCTGATGATCTGAGCCACAGTCAGCTCTAGCCCATGTTGTTGCTGACTGTAGAGCTTCTCCATCTTCAGCTGCAAAGAGTATAGTCGATCTAATTTTGGTATTGATCATCTGGTGATGTCCACATGTAGAGTTATCTCTTGTGTTGTTGGAAGAGGGTGTTTGCTATGACCAGTGCGTTCTCTTGACAGAACTCTGTTAGCCTTTGCCCTGCTTCACTCTGTACTCCAAGGCCGAGCTTGCCTGTTAGTCCAGGTAACTCTTGACTTCCTGCTTTGCAGTCCAACCCCTTGTGAAGAAAAGGACGTCTTTTTTTAAGTGTTAGTTCTAGAAGGTCTTGTTAGGTCATCACAGAACCAGTCAACTTCAGCATCTTTGGCTTCAGTGTTGGGGCACAGACTTGGATTAGTGTGATGCTGAACCCGTGGCCTTGGAGATGAACGCCGAGCAGCAGACGCAGCCTGGGGGGACGCTGCTGGAGCAGGCCAGGCAGCTGGGCTTCTAGAGACCTGGGCACGCGCCCGAATCCTGGGCACTGCCGTGTCTCACGGGTGCTCAGTGGAGCACTTTGTGGGGCTTTGCAGAGTGTGTCTCTAGCAGCAGTGAGTGCGCCTTCTGGACTGTTTGCTGCTGTGGGACGTAACTGGATTGGATGACTGGGGCTGACCAGCCAGGATGAGAACGTGAGTCGGGGTGGCCACACACAGGCAGGCGTGCACCGCCCAATCTTGCAGGCGTGGCCTGTGCCCGTCCCCATTGCTACACAGACCGGGTGACAAAGTGGACATGGTCCCGGCGGCTCGCACACCAGCCGGCACGTCGGGCTGTGCTCAGCGCTGTGCACGAACGGTCAAGACTCCCGGGGCCGCGTGCCCATGGATGGAGGGCCTGGAGCTCTGACCGACCTGAGCTGCCCTCACACTCTGCCGTCAGGTCGGCAGCGCAGGGCCGAGCCCCCTCCTGTTCGTGTGATGACGCCGCCCCCGAGGGTCCATCTCCCGGGGCCTCCGTGGGGAGGGGCCGTGGCGTGGCCGCAGGCCCAGCTCTGTGCCCTTGCACGCTTCTGCAGGCTCCTACCCCACTGCTGCCAGACTGGCACGTGCAGGGGTCGGGGTGCTCAGGGCGGGGCAAGCCCAGGCAGCCGCTCGGAGCCCTATGGGGGAGGAGGGCCGTGTGTCCGCCCCACCCGCAGCCCGGCCCCGCTGCTGACCGCCCCCCACCCCCGTCCTCACAGAGAGATGCCCAAGGCACCCTCCTCCCGGCACCCGAGTCTGTGTTCCTCCGCTACCACACAGCCGGAGGACACTCCGACGTCGCTGAAGGTGAGCCCCCGTCCCCCGGCATGAGCCGGCCCACCAGGCCAGAGCCAGGGCTGGGCCCAAGGCCCCCCAGGAACTAGGGCAGAGCCGTGTTTGGAACCTCTTGTGTGAACTCTAGCCTTACGCTGTGCCTGGGGAATGCTGCTCACAGGGGGACGAGGTGGGGACAGGAGAGGAGGTGAGGGACAGGGCTCAGCTGAACTGTGGGTGAGTACCGTGAGTGTGTGTGAGTGTGAGTGTGTGTGTGTATTCTGTGTGTGTGTATCCTGTGTGTGTGTGTTCTGTGTGTGATGTATGTGTATTTTCTGTGTGTGTTCCGTGCATGATGTGTGTGTATTCTCTGTGTGTATTCTCTCTGTGTGTGTGTATTCTCTGTGTGTGTGTGTGTTCTGTGTGTGATGTATGTGTATTCTCTGTGTGTGTGTGTCCTGTGTGTCTGTGTGTGTATTCTGCATGTGTGTGTGTGGTGTGAGGGTGTGACATGTGAGCATGCTCCATCATCTCGGCCATCCCAGGATGGAGCCACGGGGCTGCCACCTTCATCTCTGGCATTCGGGAACGTGAAACCCAAATTGCCAACGTGCCAATGACTTGCTAATGCAAAAATAGTAACGCCATGGGTCTGGGTCTCTTAAACTTTTCTATACTTAACTATAAGTGTCCCAAGGTTGAAACATGCTTTATTACTTAAGAAAGGGACTTACCATTCTACTTAATTGATACAAATTACTAAACAATTCAAGAAGAAATAGAAAATTCAAATGGACATATAACAAGTAAAAACTGTGAACTAGTAATTTTAAATTCTCCACAAAGAAAATCCTAGGCCCTAATGGTTTCACTGGTGAATTCTACCTGATGTTTTAAGGGAGAAAAAAAAACAAATCAATCATGCATAAACTTTCAGAAAATGGAAGAGGAAGAAATACCACCCAGTTCATCCTACGAGGTGAGAACATAATCAGTTTGGTTCAGTCGCTCAGTCGTGTCTGACTCTGCGACCCCATGGACTGCAGCACGCCAGGCTTTCCTGTCCATCACCAACTCCCGGAGCTTACTCAAACTCATGCCCATCGAGCCAGCATTGCTGTCCAGCCCTCTCACCCTCTGTCCATATATGAATACAGGATACTAAAGCCAGAGCCTGTCGCCAACAAATCATCTTATAAGCTGACGTCACCCGTGAATATAGAAGCAAATGTCCCTGGCCAGACACAGGCATATATGCACACACATAACAGGTCCGTACACTGTAACTAAGGGAGGGTTACTCCAGAAGTGCAAGGTCGGCTTAACAGCTGAAATTGTATTGATGTAATAAGCATATTAATAAAATAAAGTACAATAAACATGAGCACATCCAATCAGAAAAGGCATTTGTTAACAGCACATCTAGATATGATAAAACAATTTCACAACCTAAGGGTGGAACCCCCGAAATCTGATAAAGAACTCTGATGAAACCTACCGCAAACTCATACTTAATTCATATTGAAGCTTTTCCCTTAAGACTTGGACCAAGACAAAAATGTGCACTCCAAACTTCTATCTGACATTTTACTAAAAACTTCCAGCCAGTACAGTAGTAGAGCAAGAAATAGAAGTTAAATGCACATATATCTGAAAGGGAAACTGTATTTATCTGCAGGTATCATGATCCTAACAAACCTGCAGAAAAGCTAACAGAAATAATAGGATACCTTAGCAAGGTGGTAGGGTACAAAACCAGAATCAAAAATTGAATTATATTCCTGTATACTAGCAGTGAGTCTGAGTGAATTCCAGGAGTTGGTGATGGACAGGGAGGCCTGAATGCGCTGCGATTCATGGGGTCGCAGAGAGTCAGACACGACTGAGCGACTGAACTGAACTGAACTGAACTCTGATACTAGCAGTGAAAACCCTGAAACAGTACTGAGAAAAGTATTCCATTCATAGCAGCATCAAAAAATAATGAAATAACAAATATAAAATCCGTGTGTATAAAGCTACAAGTGATTGTCGAGAAAAATTAAACACAATCCAAATAAATGGAAAGATTTGTAATATTTATGGATTGGAGTACTCAGTATTGTCACGATAGGACATTTCCCCCACACTGATCTACAAACTTACATGATCCCCATTGAATTCCCAGCAAGCTTTTTTCTTTAAGGAAATATCAAGCTGTATGTGGAAATTCAGAACCCTTAAGAATGACCAAAATAATTTAGAAAAAGAAGAAACAAATTGGAAAACTTCCATAATCTGATTCACAATTTACTACAAAGCTACTGTATGGTTCCAGTGTGAGGACAGACATACAGATTGGTGAGACAGAGTCGAAACTCCAGAAATAAAGCTTTTACATTTCCGGTCATTGGATTTTAAACCAAGATGCCAAGGCAATTCAATGAGGAGAAATGTATTTTCAATAAATGGTACTGGAACAATCAGATAGATACCCACAAGGAAAAAAAATGAACCTAATGTGCTATTTCACAGCAGATACAAAAATAACTCAAAATCAAGAAGGTAATGGCACCCCACTCCAATGTTCTTGCCTGGAAAATCCCATGGACGGAGGAGCCTGGTGGGCCACAGTCCATGGGGTTGCTAAGAATTGGACATGACTGAGTGACTTCACTTTCACGCATTGGAGAAGGACATGGCAACCCACTCCAGTGTTCTTGCCTGGAGAATCCCAGGGACGGGGGAGCCTGGTGGGCTGCCGTCTATGGGGTCGCACAGAGTCGGACACGACTGAAGCGGCCTAGCAGCATATATACATATGTATACATACGGGTGGCAAATAAGCACGTGAAAAGATGGCCAACACCATTAGGGCTAGGGGTGCACGCTGAGGCCACAATAAGACAGCACCGCACGGGAGTCAGGGCCCCGGTGCCGCAGAGAGCCCGCCTGCCGGTGCAGCGGTGCAGCCTCGGCCCCCGTGTCAAGAATGCCCCCTGGAGGAGGGCATGGCAGCCCAATCCAGTGTTCTTGCCTGGAGAATCCCACAGACAGGAGCCTGGGGGGCCACAGTCCACATGGTCGCAGAGAGTCGGACACGACTGCGTGCGCACGCAGTCAGGCACACGCGCGTCAGAATGGCTCACACTGGAAACGATGCCCGTGGCGGTGAACCTGCAGAGGAGCTGGAGTCTGCCGCATTAGGGGTAGAGCGAGGGCTTCCAGTGAGCCCCTTGGGAAGCCGTTTGGCAGTCTTCTTAAATTTAAATATATTCATGCTCACTAAGCATGAAAGAAGCTGCCCCTGGGCACACAGCACGGCTGGGGAGGACAGAAGCGGTCCCCGCGGTGAGAGCCTTCCCCGGGCCTCAGACACCCCTGCAGCAGCCTCAGGTGAAGCCCACTAGTCACAGCTGAAAAAGAACCTCAGCGTCGACAGTGTCCTCTTGTGCAACGTTACTGATTTTTCTTTATTCTCACAGAAATCAGTTGCCAACCTGAGTTCATCTGCACAGAGGTAAGTTAGATAAAATAGTTCGCTTAACATAACGAACAATTATTCATATATCAGTTTTACTTATTTTGCAAAAAGTACAATAATTCTCAGCCTGCTTTTCAACTAACGTCTGAACGAACACTCGAAAGTGAGACAGTGCTCATCTGCCTTCTACGCCACCTGGAGCACGTGGCGGCGCTGAGCCTGAATGTCTTCCGTACGGTCCCTAATGACATTCGGCTTCCGGTAAGCTCCTAACAGTCAGGCCGGCTCTCCCTGAGTCAGTTGGTCAGTTGTCCTCAGCACTCGTGGGAGGTTGGCTCCAGGAGCCCTTGTGTTTAACAGAACCCTCGGGTGCTCAAGTCCCATAGTTAGGCATCACATTCAGTCCAAGGCCTGGAGGCCCTTGGGTATGAGGCCATGAGTCCAGAGGGCCGGCGCATACTGAAGCGCACACACGCATGTTAACCAGCACAGTCCACACTCGTGTTGTTCGAGGTTCAACCACTCATCTTTTTTGAAGAGACACAATTTGGTCCACACCGTCTGCCCTCTGGCCCCTGAAAGCCCACTCTCTTCTGTCACACAGAATAATTCACTGCATCGTAACTTCCCTGAATTAAACCGTCAGCTCTTAAGTCCCAAAGCCCGTCACCTAAGTCGTGCAGATCTGTGATGGCTGAGACTCTGGGCAGGATTCATCCTGGACCAAAGTCCTCTCCATCTGTGAACCTGTGAAACCAGACAAGCCATTGCTTCCAAAATGCGCTGAGGGGACCGTCATAGGTTAGACACACCCATTCAAGAAGGAGTAAGTCAGAAGGAAGCAAAGGCCTCAGCCCCAGGCCCGTGTGAGACCCAGCAGGGCAGGTGCCTCGGGTCCCGGGCGCTGAGAGCAACCCCTGGCTTGGTCGCCTGTGGTGCCGCCAGGCCCCCAGCTCCTGGCCAGGAAGCGGGCTGGCCCCCGTAACGTGTGAGAGTCGGTTGAGATTAGTCCCTCACCGCTTCTTCATTATTATATCGCGACATGTGCTCGTGAACCAGTGTAAAGACAGCGGCAACCCCAGCAGAACCTCAAGGGTGACGCCCGAGCAGCTCTCAGCGCTCTCCATCCACACGAGGAACTCACAGGGTTAGGGTCAGATGACACCGCCCCTGTCCGTCTGCCGCGCCCTGGTTCACAGCCCCTGCCATACGTCTGGGGCGGCTCCTGTGACCCGGGGGGGGGGGGGG
>SJYR01002481.1:423839-435645 GCA_006410655.1 Kobus ellipsiprymnus | reverse complement strand
CCACTGGAATTCCATCACCTCCACTAGCTTTGTTCGTAGTGATGCTTCCTAAGGCCCACTTGACTTCACATTCCAGGATGTCTGGCTCTGGGTGAGTGATCACACCATCATGGTTATCTGGGTCATGAAGATATTTTTTGTACAATTCTTCTGTGTATTCTTGCCGCCTCTTCTTTATATCTTCTGCTTCTGTTAGCTCCATACCATTTCTGTCCTTTATCGAGCCCATCTTTGCATGAAATGTTCCCTTGGTATCTCTAATTTTCTTGAAGAGATCTCTAGTCTTTCCCATTCTGTTGTGTTCCTCTATTTCTTTGCATTGTTCACTTAAGAAGGCTTTCTTACTTCTCCTTGCTGTTCTTTGGAACTCTGCATTCAGATGGGGATATCTTTCTGTTTCTCCTTTGCCTTTTGCTTCTCTTCTTTTTCAGCTATTTGTAAGGCCTCCTCAGCAGCCCTCTTGCCTTTTTGCATTTCTTTTTCTTAGGGATGGTTTTGATCACCACTTCCTGTAGAATTTACTATCCTCCATCCATAGCTCTTCAGGGACTCTGTCTATCAGATCTAATCCTTTGAATCTATTTGTCACTTCCACTGTATAATCATAAGGGATTTGATTTAGGTCATAGCTGAACAGTCTAGTGATTTTATCTATTTTCTTCAATTTGAGTCTGAATCTGCCAGTAAGGAGCTCATGATCTGAGCCACAGTCAGCTCCCAGTCTTGTTTTTTCTGACTGTATAGAGCTTCTCCATCTTCAGCTGCCAAGAATATAATCACTGTGATTTCGGTGTTGACCATCTAATAATGTCCACGTGTAGAGTCATTCCCCGTGTCATTGGAAGAGGGTATTTGCTGTGACCAGTGCATTCTCTTGGCAAAACTCTGTTAGCCTTTGCCCTGCTTCATTCTATACTCCAAGGCCAAACTTCCCTGTTACTCCAGGTATCTCTTGACTTCCTGCTTTTGCATCCCTGACCCCTGTGATGAAAAGGCATCTTAGTTCTAGAAGGCTTAGAAGGGCTTCCCTGATAGCTCAATTGGTGAAGAATCCGCCTGCGATGCAGGAGAGCCCAGTTCAATTCCTGGGTTGGGCAGAGCCCCCGGAGAAGGGAGAGGCTGCCCGCTCCAGTATTCCTGGCCTTCCCTTGCGGCTCAGCTGGTAAGGAATCTGCCTGCAATGTGGGTGACCTGGGTTTGATCCCTGGATTGGGAAGATCCCCTGGAGAAGGGAAAGGCTACCCACTCTGGTATTCTGGCCTGGAGAATTCCATGGACTGTATAGTCCATGGGGTCACAAAGGGTCAGACACGACTGAGCGACTTTCACTTTCTAGATGGCCCTGTAGGTCTTCATCAGCTCAGTTCAGTCGCTCAGTCGTGTCCGACTCTTTGCGACCCCATGAATTGCAGCACGCCAGGCCTCCCTGTCCATCACCACCTCCCGGAGTTCACTCAGACTCAACGTCCATCGAGTCCGTGATGCCATCCAGCCATCTCATCCTCGGTCGTCCCCTTCTCCTCCTGCCCCCAACCCCTCCCAGCATCAGAGTCTTTTCCAATGAGTCAACTCTTCGCATGAAGTGGCCAAAGTACTGGAGGTTCAGCTTTAGCATCATTCCTCCCAAAGAACACCCAGGGCTGATCTCCTTCAGAATGGACTGGTTGGATCTCCTTGCAGTCCAAGGGACTCTCAAGAGTCTTCTCCAACACCACAGTTCAAACGCATCAATTCTTCCTTACTCACCTTTCTTCACAGTCCAACTCTCACATCCATACATGACCACTGGAAAGCCCATAGCCTTGACTAGACAGACCTTTGTTGGCAAAGTAACGTCTCTGCTTTTCAATAGGCTATCTGGGTTGCATAGAACCATTCAATTTCTACTTCTTTGGTTTTACTGGTTGGGGCATAGACTTGGATTACTATGATATTGAATGGTTTGCCTTGGAAACGAACAGAGATCATTCTGTCATTTTTGAGATTGCACCCAAGTACTGCATTTCGGACTCTTCTGTTGACCACGACCGCTACTCCACTTCATCTAAGGGATTCTTGCCCACAGTTGGAGATATAGCGGTCATCTGAAGTAAATTCACCTATTCTGGTCCATTTTAGTTCACTGATTGCTTAAATATAGATGTGCACTCTTGCCACTCCTGTTTGACCACTTCCAATTTACTTTGATTAATGGACCTAACATTCCAGGTTCCTGCGCAACATTGTTCTTCCAGCATCAGGCTTCACCTCCTCCGCCAGTCACACCGGCAGCTGGGCGCTGCGGGCTTCTCGCTCAGGCTCCGCCTCTTCATTCTTTGTGGGGCTCCTCCCCTCTTCTCCAGCAGCGCGCCGGGCACCTGCCACCTGGGGAGCGCATCTCTCAGTGTCGCACCTTTTTGCCTTTTCGTACTCGTCCCGGAGCGTGCAGACTGGGTGTGCAGACTCCTGTTTTTATCGCTTTGGGGAAGTTTTCATTATTTATTCAGCAATTGTGCTGCTCTGTTTCTCCCTTCTCCTCCTGGGAGTCCTACAAGGCGTATCTTGATACCTTTGATGGAGACCCACAGGCTCACCAGGCTCCGTTCACTTCCTTTCATTGTTTTTTCTTTACAGTTCAGACTGGATATTAATAATTTCAGTTTATTCAAGCTTTTTTTTTTGGATCCTTTTTCCACTGGTCAAATCTGTTGAGCTCCTCTAGTGAATTTTAAAATTTCAATTGTTATACTTTTTAGCTCTAGAATTTGTTTAGTTTCTGTTCATAATTTCTACTTCTTGTTGATATTCTGATCTGTTCTTACACCATTATCCTGATCTCCTTTAGTTCTTCGTCCTTGATGTCCTCCGGCTCATTGAGTGTTTCTGAGACAGCTGATTTAATATTCTTGACTATTAACTTGAAAGTCCTGACTTCCTATTTCTTGGTAGTAAATTGTGATAAGGACGGAAGTCAGGTTCGCTCCTTGGGGATGACAGGTTTTGCCTGTTGAAGGCTGAATTCTCACTGAAAGTTTTCTTCCGCTGCCTGTTTGGTCAGCCAGTGGCCGGGGAAGACATCCTCGATCGTCTGGCTGCAGGCAGGAGGGGGAAGGTCCTGTCTCTTTAAGTCTTCCACCGGGCAGCCTGTGGGAGGCTGTTGCTGCCAAGGGGGCCAGAACCAGGAGAGCAGCTGTGCCCACACCCCCGGGCAGGGCCAGGCCAGCCAGGGCGCACACCCCACACCTGCGACACGCCAGCCGCCAGCACTGCACGGAGCAGGGAGTGGGGACGGGCCTCCGCGAAGCCGCAGCTGGGCCCCGTGGGCTGCAGCCCAGCAGGCTCCTCTGTCCGTGGGGCTTTCCAGGCGAGAAACTGGAGTGCGCTGCCGTGTCCTTCTCCGGGGGGCTTCCTGGTCCAGGGATTGCCCTGTATTTCTTGCGTCTCCTGCACTGGCGGGCAGGTTCCTTACCACTAGTGCCCCCGGGAAGCCCCTCGGTGGAGGGCAAGCTTCTGAAGGTTCCGACAGCTCCCCTCTCCTTTTGGCCGACCCCTGTGCCCCCACATCCTCCCACAGGCTCTGCTCCACACCCTCCAGTGTGCCATCCACCCACGGCGTTGCCTTCTCCTCTTCACTCCACAGCGGCGCTTTGCGCCCGGTTCCCAGCAGCGCTTGGGTGTCTGGCGACACCTCGAGCCGCCTCCGCTTCCTGGGCGCCGCGCCCTTGGGTGTGTGTGCGCTCACACTGCCCTCTGTCCACTGAGGTTACCGTTTTCACGCGGGGCAGGCACCCCGCTGTTGCTGCGGATTCAGGAGGTTTTGCAGCAGTGACCGCTGCCTGCCTGGCCCCTGGGCCTGCCGCGGCCCCAGCAAGCTATCCATCGGGACCCCCACTAGCGCGGCCGCCCCCGCCTCCCTCGCGGAACCGCGAGGGCCTCTCCTGCCGTCCGCAGCAGCCTCCTCTGGGCCTTTGCTTTCTCCTCTTGGGGCGTCGGTGCTCTGGCCCAGCGAGGGCCCTCCTTGTTTCCCCTGAAGTTGTATCTTCACGCACTCACATTATCTGCCTTGACGATAATTTTGAAGTCCTGGACCAGGGAAGAGTCGAGGGCACTTACAGATGTGCTGTTTGGACTGAGAAGTCTCCCAGCGACAGACCTGCTTGTAAGTCTGTCCAGACTCTCAGAAGTTTTGCACAGGCCCAGTCTCTGGGTCCCACACACGCACCGCTGAAAGCTGGAATCAGCGCATCCCTGACTGTTTAGCAAGTCCAGCAAGAACTGTGGTCCCCCTCCGACCTGCCAGCCGGCAGACACAGGACAGTACCACCGTCAGTCTGCAGGGCCAGGGCAGGAGACACACGCCTGTGTCCAGATGCCGGTGAAATGCTCAGGCTTCCTGGTAGGCAGAGCCCCGCGCAGAGAGCAGCCAGCCTTTCTCGTGCTGGGAATCACGAGGGTCTCCCTGGCTTCCTGAGACCCTCACATGCGTCAGACAAAGTACACCTGTGTCCGTCCTGACGCACAGGCCGGAGAAGGGTCAGCCTCTCACCGAGGCTGCAGGGTTCCAGCCCCAGGTCGAGGGGAAGGTTCTGAAGCACTCGGTGGCCACCGCAGCTCACGGGGCGGGTGGGGCAGACCTGTCTGTCTCTGAAGCATCCTCTAAAGTGTCACCTGTTTTGTTCTCTTCGGCAGTATGACAAACCCCACGTCATGGATTCTCTGTGATTTCTCTTTCTGTAGAGCACAGAAGATCAGAGAGAAAGAAAGCAACTTGGACCAGGAGATGTGGCTGAAAGCCAAGGCTCCGCCTCAGGTGAGACCCTCTGCAGTCTGGGCATGTCGAGACCTACCTAAATTTGATTGTCTAGAATGTCCACTATTCCCAAAAGAAAAAGGAGAGAAATCGCCAGAGAAAGCCAGGGCTGCCAGGGGTCCGCAGACAGTGCCTGCCCCCGCTGTGTGCCAAGCAGCAGTGGGCTCCAGAGGTGAAGCTGGGCACGGGTCCAAGCAGCGGCGGCGAACGCCTGCCTGGGCTGAGGCCGGCCTGGCGTCCTCCTGTGGCCCCACCAGAGCTGAGGAGCACAAGAGTGGCGGTAGCCGAGCTTGTGGTGGCCGCAGGGCGGGGCCCGCAGACACTCGGGCCGGCCGCCGCGCCCCGCCCGCCGGGGTCTCCGCGCTTTCACGCAGACCTCTTCATTCGTGAGTCTGCATCCTTTCAGAGTGTAAACAGCATCCACCACTCAGCTTTTCAACAGTGAACGTTCACGACGCTAGCTTCTCACGAGCGTGCGGCCCTGAGTGCAGGACCCCTGAGCTGCTAACTCTTCAAAACGCCTGACGCGGGGCTCCGCGCCTCCGGCCCCCTGGGGGGCAGCTGGCGGCCGGGGGCTAGTTTGATGCCCACGTGGTTCCACGTAAGGCGGTTTTCGAGGATCACAAAATACAAACACGCTGTCCGTGGGACTGGTGGAGAAGAAGGGAGGTTGCCCCGTGAGCCTGAGTGAGCAGACTGACTCCCAGGAGGGAAGGCGCAGGGCGGTCGCGGGGTGCGCCCCGCAACCAGGGAGGGCCTTCTGTGGGCGGTGAGCCCGCTGGGAGGTAAGGGAGTCTCGGGCGGGGACTGAGGCGGAGAGACGCCCGGAGAGACGCCCGGGGCACCAGCCCTGATGAGTTTACCCTTCACAGACGTGCAGGAGGCAGACAAAGAGGGCCAAGTCCAGGGCTGACTTGACTTTACGGGTTAAGATGTCCCATAAAACCGGGACCCTCAGGTCTAGAGGTGAACAAGAGGGCCCCAGCGCTCCACCCCTGGCCCCAACCCTTGGGGAGAGGGGAAGGGGGCAGAAGTGCTGCTGAGTCTCGGACCCCAGCCGACCCTGACTTTGTGAAAGGGGGTGACCCTCTGAGACTCGCCCTTCATCACGCAACGCTGCTTCCTTGCGGACGACATGGACAGAACGGGGAAAACCGGGAGCTCCTGTCCGAGTGGCCGACGCCCCATGGAGACCAGGGTCCTGAGTGAAAGTCAGCAAAACCACGGGGGAGACAGCCCCGAGGGCCTCGGGACTCAGCAGGCGAAACCACCAAATGACCACGGGGTTTACTTTGCTTAGAGAAATAGAAGACAAGGTTCAAAATATCTGAAGAGAACAGAAAACTGTTGATTTCCAGCACATTTGAGGGGTTTCCCTGGTGGCTCATGGTGAGGTTCCACCCTGGATCAGGAAGATGTCCTGGAGAAGGAAACGGCACCCTGCTCCAGCGCCCTCGCCTGGAAAGCCCCACGGACAGAGGAGCCTGGTGGGCTGCCATCCACGGGGCCGCAAAGAGTAGGACGCAACTGAGCGTGAGCAAAGCACATTTGAGAAGGGGTGAAACAGAGCTCACAGACGTGCAGAGGGGCAGGGAGAGGCGCACAGGGCTGAGCCGGGGCTTTGCCAGCGCCAGTCCCCGCCCGTCCGTGCTGTCTGGGGCCTGCGTGCAGGGCCCTGGGCGGTGTCCGGGCCCCACTCCCATCCCTGCCCTGAGGTGCTCACGGGGACAGCTCCTTTCTCTGCAGAAGCCCCGGGACCCGAACCAGCCGAATCCCACGTCCAGGGGCCCTTTTCCACCGGGACCTCAGCTGCGGAGCCTGTCCCAGAATCCCTCCCGCTGCCACCCCCGCTGCAGGGCCATGGCCAGGACGTGTGGGCCCAGAAGCGCCAGGACACTGTCCCCAGCGGCCAGGAGCCCTGGACCGTGGAGTCCACGGTCATCGACATCCTTGGAGGGCTGGACGGCGAGCTGGACGGCCAGCAGGTGCCCCGCACGCTGGCGGTGATGCCGTTTGTCCAGAGCCTGCCTGCTATCAAGGAAGAGTGTGGGGAGGGGACCCCAGTCATCAGAGAGGTGGGGGGCTGCACCCCGATGAAGGCCCCTGTGCCCAGCAGCCCCACCCCCGTCACCATGATGCCGGAGGACCAGGAGCTCGGGGACAGGGATCCTCAGCTTGTGTAGAGCCAGGGCGCATCCCCAGGCCCCCAGGCCGCCCCTCCCTCTGGCTGGCATTGCCCATGCCGCCCAGCCTGGCTTCCACCTCGAGGAGGACACCTGGGCCCCACCGTCCACCTTCAGAGCCCCACCCCCTGGCATCAAGAGGGAACAGAGCCGAAGCCCGCTGCTTCTGGCCATGCGGAAGAGTCTCATGAACTGGCATCTCCCTCAGTCCAGAAAACGTATCTTAAAGACCCGCCTAGTTTTCTAAACACGTCTATATGTTATTCCAGAAAGAAGGCAGATTCAAGACGGTCTGGGCGCCATGTTTTTACTTTCGTTGATTATTAATATTTTTAACTGTATGAATTTAAGGAGCTTTTTAAGGAAATTCTTCGGAACTCTTTATTAAGTTCTATAGGAAATAATAAAAGTCAATTCTAATGGCAACGAACTTGAGACCAGTCCTGGTAGATGGCTTTTGGGCAGCGGCTTCCGCAGAGGGCTGGCAACTGACCCTGACCCTCCGCCATGCTGGCGCTGGGGTCTACAGCCTGGTGGGAACCAGGCCTGGTCTGGGCCCCCAGAGCAGGCTCCCAGCCTGTCTCTGCAGGGAGGCCCCTGAATTGAGGTGTGACCCTCCAGGCCTCTCTGGCTGAAACTAGAGGGAGAAAGTGAGCTTGGAGATGAGCGGTGAGCACACAGAAGGGAGGCTTCTTTGAAACCAGGCCTCGAATCCAAAGCAGGCCTGGGCGCAAGATTCCAAGGCAAAGTCAGGCACTGAGGCAGAAACTGAAACAAAGTGGCCAAAGCTGAGGCTCCAGATTTCTGAGAGCTCTAGATTTCAAAGTTCAAGATCAATCGAAACAAGCTCACGGTCAAAGATCAAAAGAAAACGCCACCTCGAGTAGAAGCCGACCAACAAAGGTGGATTCAGGCCCTGCGGACTCGTGATCTGGAGTCAGAGACACGGAGCATTCGGTAGCCTGCATAAAATATGTAAATGCAAGACAATCACAAAAAATAAGCAATAAGTGGACTTTCTGCATGATCAGAAGGGCATATAACAGTAGCATTTTCTGAAATAAATGCACTTGTTAAAGTAAACAAAACAATAAACACAGTTGAAGAAAGACTTATTAAACTGGAAGATAAATGTGGGGAAATTACCCAGCAGAGAGGATGAGGTGGACAGAGGAGGAACGGTCGGCAGAGAGGGAGGGCAGAAGGGGATGCCACGTGTCTAGCTAGAGGCCAGGGAGACAAGCGTTACAAGGGACGACGGTCCCCAGAGCACAGGTGCAGGGGGCATAGCGTGTGCCAAGCTGCATAAACAGACATCTCCACCGAGAGGTCCCGTGTGGAGGCAGGAAGGTGACACAGGAGGGCGGCGTCACAGAGGGCGACAGGAGCCGCAGCCCGCGTGGAAGCACGGGCCCGGCAACGCCAGCTTCGGGTGAAGACGCCACAGGTCTCGCACAAGCAGAGGTGGGGAGGGATGGCTGGGCAGCGGGCCCCCAGACCCAAGGGAAGCCCCCGGCCTCCTTGCTGAGCTGAAGCCAGGCTAGATTTTCTTAGAAGCAGAGAAAATAACAGGTCCCAGGTCCTGAAAATCTTACAATAAAAATTACGGAATCATCTTAAACCATGAGAAATTTATACGGCTTTCTTAAGAAGACTGTATGCCCAGGTTTGTGACTGCAAGGGTGAACCTCAGCCAAAGTACGGGTCTCCAAGGTGAGTGTCAAGCACATGCTGGGGGTGGGCGCCAGCCTTGCCCCAAACCCTCTGTGCGTCCTGGGTCACAACTCGGCCTCCGAGTCCCGGGGGCACTGCCTGAAAGTCGGGACCCCGGGAGGCGCTGGGGCTGGCCCAGCGCTCTGCTGCCACTATCGTGAGATTCTTCATGATCTGGAGCAAGTGTCCAGCCCCTGACAGGCCCTGGCTGGATGTCCACCCCAGGAGACCTGTATGTGCAGGTGGACAGGGCCCCCACAGGCACGAAGAAGTTCTGGGCATCCCCAGCCGCCACGCTGGGCTGTCCTGAGAACATTCCTCCAAGGAGCTGGCTGTCC
Source organism: Kobus ellipsiprymnus (assembly GCA_006410655.1). Classification (NCBI taxonomy): domain Eukaryota; kingdom Metazoa; phylum Chordata; class Mammalia; order Artiodactyla; family Bovidae; genus Kobus; species Kobus ellipsiprymnus. The sequence continues at coordinate 426,622 of SJYR01002481.1, read as the reverse complement.
ACCCTCCCCACACGCCTCCCACAGGGGAGGGGGCCCCGCCGGGCGCTGACCGGCCTCGAGCTCAGAGTGGCCCCACCCGCGGAGGGGCCCCACCCGGGGTTCCCCCCTCCCTGGGCTGTGCAGAGCCCCTCAGGCCTCGTCTGTGATGAAGGGCAACTCTGCCTGCGCTGAGCAGCACCGCCAGCCCCGCCCAGCGAGATGGGCGGCCCCACTGCCGCACAAGTGGGGCCTGGACACACCTGCGGCCCACGAGCGGCTTCCCGCCTGGGGAAGACTGCGTGGTCCAGGACGCAGCCCCCCGGCCTCCAAGCGTGTGGACAAGCATGCATTTCAGCCAAGATGCCCTTCGGGATTTAAAATAAGGACCACGTTCACGCCCAGCTTGTGGAGTTGCCCGATGCCTTCCTGCCCACAGCCGCCTCCCACTGAGGTGGTCCTTGGGGAGGGGGCCTAGGGTCCGCAGGCAAGCTGGCACAGCCGAGACCCGGGACGCGGAGCCTGCCCAGGACGCCGGGCCTGCCCAGGACGCGGGGCCTGCCCAGGACGCGGGGCTGGGGCCGCGGGGCCACAGAGACGGTGCCCAGTGAGCTTGGCACCCACCCCAGGGGGACAGCACAGACGGTGGTCTCTGCAGGTGCACTTAGGGGCTCGACAGGAGGGCACCCCAGACCCGCGTGGGCCCTAAATCCACGCACGTCCTGGTACAAGATGCAGGGCGGAAACACACACGGGGGAGGAGGCCACGTGAGGACGGAGGCCCGGGTCGGGCGATGCAGCCTGGGGCCCAGGGACACCCGGCGGCCCAGAAGCCCGAGGAGGTAGGAAGGGCCCCAGAGCCGTTGCAGGGAGCACGGCCACAGACACCCTGACTCTGGACGGTGCGGACTTCTGCTGTGGAAGCCACCAGCACGTGTCCTCTGCCCCTGCAAACCGGCAGTGTCCCACAAGGGCAGATGGCCCCATCTGTGGGCGTCCACACGGCCACGGTGCAGACCTGCTCCTGCCCACTCAGGATGGGTTGTAATAACTTCAGGGTAGACAGGGATCATCCAGGTCTTGTCAGAGGACCAAGGGCCAGGGGTGGTCATCCCCCACAAAGGATCAGTCCAGCAGCCACAGATGGAGGAAGGGTCCCCTGATCCCAAACCAGGACGTAACCTGCCTCCCGTCGAGAAGGAAACGCTCCCAGCAGAACAGCCACCGTCACTATCGCATGGGATTTTCTGAGCGTGCCCAGAACGGCCCCTGCGCTCTGAAGCAGCACATCGTGAACGCAACCTTCACGCGCAGACGACAGAGGCAGCCTGTAGAGCGGCGCCAGGGCCCGCCTTCTGGCTTCCGGCCGTCTGCGACGTGGGCGTGCGGTGGGCTTGAGGGCTGCGGCTCCAGCCATTCTGTCGTTGGTCGGGGGGGAACATGTGTGGGAGCCCACCTTGGCCCCCAGGCCCCGTCTCTGCTTCCCAAGGACTCTGTCCCTCAAACGTTTCTACCCCTGAAGCCTGTCACACACCTCCCACAGCAGTTCTAGGCTGGCAAAATCACCAGGGGTCACGTCACAGCATTTGCACTGGTTTTGAAAAACGGATTGAACACCTGCCATTTGGCTAATACAACAACACTAACTGCTACTGCTAAGTCGCTTCAGTCGTGTCCGACTCTGCGACCCCACAGACGGCAGCCCACCAGGCTCCCCCGTCCCTGGGATTCTCCAGGCAAGAACACTGGAGAGGGTTGCCATTTCCTTCCACACAACAGTGGGGACAGGGTACTGAGAAGTGGTCTTCACGACTTCATTTGCGTTGTTAAGAACAATGTGGACAGCGCTCAGGGCTGTGGGGGTCCGGCAGGGTGCAACCCAGCATCCACCTGGAAAGTCAGGACCAAGATTGGCCAGGAGCGGGCCTCGGGTGACTCCCCGCTCTTCCTGCTCTAAGAGTCTGGACTCACCGGGCTCCGCAGTGCGAACCTTCGCAGAGGAATTAGAACTAGAAGCTTATCTTTGGCCGGTTTTGAGCAGAAGCAGAAAGCAGAGGGCTTGAGGGAAAGGCCCAGGGCCAGGGTGGGGAGGGCAGGACTCACCCACCTGCTGGGTTCCCTGGGGGGAACCGCGTCTTCTCCCCTGTGGGGCTGCCTATCGGTCACCCCTCCTCCGGCTCAGCACCCTAGCTTCCTCTGCTGCCTCCATGAGCCCCTGGCCTGGCCGAATCCCAGGTGAAGTCAGAAGCTGCTGCCACAACTCTGATTCAGGTGAGACTCAAGTCAAGTTGGGGTGTGGGGGCTTTGCAGCCAGGACAGGGGACAGGTCCTGGGAGTGGGGGTGGAGGTGTGTGTGTAACCATGGGTGGGGGGTGGCTTGGCAGCCAGGAGGGGAGGAAGGGCCTGGGGTGGCTCCTTGGCCAGTCACAAGGCAGCGAAGCTGGAAAGGACCCGAAGGCCACTCTTCCCCTGGAGGCTGGGCATCCCGGCAGCCTGGGGCGGCTTCCTCCACCGCAGGGGTTCCTGGAGGATTCCCAGGAGGACCCCTGCACCCCAAGTCCTAGCACTCAGCACCAGCACCTCCATCACCCCAGCCCCCGAACCTCTGCTGCGCACTGCTGTGCAGGGCGGCAGAGGCCCCGAGAAGGACAGAGACAGTGGAAGAGGCTCTGAGGTCTGCGCTTTCACACGGGGAGCCCGCGGCCCAGGCGGTTGGCAAGAAGACCGATCGCCTCCAGCGGGAATAGGCTTGCACCCCGCCCCCAGCCCCACCGCCAAAGCGGCCCAACTGCGCGCGGCGCCCGGTG
>SJYR01002481.1:409956-420747 GCA_006410655.1 Kobus ellipsiprymnus | reverse complement strand
GATGTAATGTGTAAGTGTCCAGAGGAAGAACCTTCTTGGCTGAGAACACGTAAGCTGACTCCCACGGGGCGTGAGGATGGCGGTGCTCCGACTTGGGCACCGAACGCTCGTGTCTTCTGCGACGTGGGGGCGGGGAGCTCATTTTCTCCCTCGCACCGCTTTCCCTTTTCTCGCTAGATTTGTGGAAAGGAAGGACTGTCCTTTCCCTAAGTCTAGGAGCTGAGAACACCGGGGGCCCTTCCCCTGCTGCACGGCGCCCCTGAGTGCGCCCCTCCTGCCCCGCGTGTGCGTGCCCAGCACAGTCCCCCTGCTCTGGGCCGAGCTTCCCAGGGTCTCACCCTGTTGCACCCATGTGTTAGGGGCCAGGTGCCCAGACGCAGGTGAATCCTGGGAGGGCCGCCCCGGCGGGAACGTCACGAAGCCGTATGTCTCACACGCCCTCTGCCTCCGACCGCCGCGACCACAGCTCTGAGCCTGAGAGCCTGAAAGCCTCCGGGGGCAGGTTCGGCTCACTCTGCTCCGCAGCCCCGGGCCCACTCCTCCCGGCGTGCCCTCCTGTCTCCTGCAGGGGCCGGGCTCTGCCTCCTGCTGGCTTTCCAGCCTGAGCCTGTCCGTCCCCTGCCCTTGTCTAGTCTAACCTTGGCTCAGAGCACGTGCTCTCACACCATCAGCGTGTGTCCGATCTGTGAACACGCCTCCACCGTCCGCTGCTCCGCTGCGCCCCACGGGCCCTGAGTTGCTTCTGATTTCTGGTTCCTGTGAGCGCGGCCACCAGGAGCCTGCCTGCTCTGCTCCTTGGGGGACAGGCGAGCGTTTGCAGGGCCCCGGGTGCCCCATTGCCAGCAGCGCCAGGCAGGCCGTGACCGCCGGCGGGGCGTGCGGCAGGGCCTGCCCTTCAGGCCATGGTGACGGGCCCGGCGTCCCCATCGGGGCCTGGCGCCCGAGCCCCCCCGCGCCTTGCGGATTCCTCCGGGGTTTCTGGTCGATCCACAGGGCTCTCTCTAGATTCTGGAGACCAGCAGCGTAGGTTGCATGTCGGAGAAACCTTGTCCACCCCACAGCCACCTTCTCACCCCTTAACTGATGCTTTTGGAGGAGAAGTCCCATGCTTTAGTCTGGGCCCATGTCAGAGCCTCCCTCTTTGGGGACAGTGGTCTTCGCACCGCATGCCGTGTCCCACGCAAGGACACCGGGTGCCCTTAAGCATCACCCATGCGGGCGCAGTCGCCTTGCCTCCCATTGCAGTCGGCGCCTGAATTAATTTTCATTCCTCGCTGTGTGTCCAGTCGGTAAGCCTGTCTCCTTTCTTGGAGAGCATTTTCTTCCCTCTTTTCCTGCAGGACGACCTTGCCGCCCACCCTGTCTCTGCCTTGCGGGTGAGTGGGGAGCTTTCTTCTGCTCCGTGGTTTATTCTCTGTCCTAGACCAGGACCACACACCGCCTCACTTCCAGAGCTTCCCATCAAGTCTCAGAGCCGCTGGGCAGACCCTCCCCCTGCTCTTCCTCCGAGCTGGCTGGTTAATCCACAATCTTTTGCCATTTCGTTTGCTTTGCATTCAGCTTGTCTCTCAACCCAGACCAGAAACAAGAGTGGGCACTTTTGGTTGGATTCGACTAAAGCTGGGTGACTTCGGGGACAACGGGCGTCTCTGTGCGTTCAGCCTCAGTCTGTGTTCGTGACGTCACTGTTCTCTCAGAGATGAGTCGACGGTCTTGCATAACTTTTGTTAAATTGATCCCTAGGAGATTGATTTCCTCACATTATTTTAAATGATGTATTTCTAAACACTGTTATTGTGTGTTTTTTTTTGCTTCATGGAAATAAAATGGATTTTTGTATGTTTACCGTGTAGGCAGAAATCTTGATAAACTCACATTGATTCTGAAAATTTCCCCAGGATCCCTTTGGACTTTGTGTGTACACAGTCGTAGAGACTGGAAACGGTGGCAGTTCCACTTCTTCCTCTCTGTGTTGATGCCACTCTGTCCTTGTCTCACCACACTGAACAGAGGTGAGCAGGAGTAGCGACAGCAGGCAGGCATCCCTGCCTTACTCCAGCTTGAAAAGAAACATGTTCAGTGTTCACAGAGCCTTGTCGTTCTTTGTAGGTACCCATTATCAAGGGCTTCCCTGGTGGCTCAGATGATAAAGAATCCACCTGCAATGTGGGAGCCTTGGGTTCGATCCCTGGGTCGGGAATATCCCCTGGAGAAGGGAATGGCGACCCACTCCAGTATTCTGGCCTGGAGAAGCCCATGGACAGAGGAGCCTGGTGGACCACAGTCCATGGGACGGTAAGGGGTGGCACACAGCTGAGCAAGTAACACACCATCCATTGTGAAGCTGAGAAATGTGTTTCCTTTTCTGATTTGCTAAGAATTTTTATGATGGATAAATGCTAAATTCCATCAAATTATTTTCATGTGTGTGCACACCATGTGTCAGTCACTCTCTGCAGCCCCCGAGGCTGTAGCCCACCAGGCTCCTCTGTCCATGGGTGGGATTCTCCAGGCAGAAGTACTGGGGTGGGCTGCCATTCCCTTCTCTGGGGGATCTTCCCGACCTGGGATCAAACCTGGGTCTCCTGCACTGCAGGCAGATTCTTTATCATCTGGGCCAGCAGGAAAGCCCATGTACACCATACACACACACACGCACATCTGTATACATGTGCCCACACATGTGCGCCTGTATACATGTGCGTACACACGTGCGTGCCTGTATGTGCGCGCCTGTATACATGTGCGTACACACGCATGCACCTCTATACACGTGTACACGCGTTTGTATACACGTGTTTACACACATGCGCGCCTGTATACATGCGTGTACACACGTGCGTTTGTACACGTGTGTATACACACACGTTTACACCACATCTAGGGGTTTTCTGGTCCAGGAGCTCTTTAATCTGCCCTGCTGTGAAACTGAGCCGCTGAGTTCTGAATTTTAGTTGTTAACCTTTTTAGGGCTAGATTCTATGTGTTCTCTTTTCAAAGCCGCTTCCTGCATTCTCACAGCCTCTGTTCTCTTCTGGAATCCCTCAACTTGCCCTTCCTCTTTGCACACGGCGTGCACCACCCATTTCTTCTGCACACGGCACACACGCTGTTACTTTGAATCAGTGTCCAGCTGAGCCCAGTGCAGAGAGTGCAGCGTCTCGTTGTTTCTGCCCCGCTTGTCTCTGCATGTTCTTGGCCCTTCCCCGTTAAGCTTGGCTGTTTCTTTGCCATGTGTGGACATGGTGATCTAAAGATGTCACAGAAGCGTCTCTGTCTCCAGTGGGAGTCTCTTCCCTTGGAGTGGGTATGTCCAGCAGTGTTTGGGGCACCAGCAATCCAGGGCCCCCAAGTCCACGTTGTGAGTTGAGAGGAGCCCACTTGGCGGCCCTTGCTGGCTGCCCGTCCACTCCCAGGTGTCCCTCCATCTCGCATGCCTCGCCTTGCCCCCAGCCCTGAGCTCGGGGCCAGCCGCTCTGGGGCCCCCCTCCTCCGGGGTGAGCCGGGGGCTTCCTTCTCCTTGGGGATGGTGGCCTGGCCTCCACTCCAGTGCCGGGGCCACCTCTCCCCTCTGCGGGGCTTTGAGGCCTGAGGGCCACACTGTCCTCCACCTGCTTGAGCTCGGGGCCAGCCGCTCTGGGGCCCCCCTCCTCCGGGGTGAGCCGGGGGCTTCCTTCTCCCTGGGGATGGTGGCCTGGCCTCCACTCCAGTGCCGGGGCCACCTCTCCCCTCTGCGGGGCTTTGAGGCCTGCGGGCCACACTGTCCTCCACCTGGCAGCCGGTCAGGTGTGGGCAGCGGCCCACCCCGCAGCCCTGGGCCTGCCCCGGCCTGTGCATGGCCTCCCACTGTCTGCAGCCCTGCTGGGCCCACCCTTGGCACCACAGCGTCCGGGGGTCTCGGGGGTCCCGGGCGGGAAAGGCCTGGCTCTGGGACCAGCTCTGCAGGCCCATGGTGGCTGCCAGGCGCCACCGCTGGGGAGAGGCCAGGCCGCCCACTGCAGCCACGTTTCTGGAACAGGCTTCCTGCTCAGGCCTCCGCCTCTCCCACCGTGCACAGCAGCAGGGGGCCAGAGCCCAGGATGGGCCTGCTGCCGGCTCTGGCTGCTGGGTCTGTGTGCCCGCCTGGCGCTTCACCACTTGGGCCTCCGTGAGCACTTTTCTCTGAGGCAGGGACCCCCTCCCCAGCCCCCTGGTCTCCCTGGTGTGTGAGGGTCCAGGGCTGCTGTAACAAATGCCCACAGGCTTGGCTGCAACGGCAGAACGTGTCCTCCTTCCGCTCTGGGCCAGACCCCCATCCGAGATGAAGCTGGGGCAGGACTGGGCTCCCTTGGGAGCCCCAGGAGGGTCCCTCCTGCTGCGTCCGTCTCCCAGGGCGCCAGGGGTCCCTGGGCTCAGGGCCGCGGCGCTCCTGTCTCTGCCTCCATCTTCACCTGGCCTCTGCTCTGTGTCTGTGTCTCTTCCCTTCTGTCCCTCACAATGATGCCTGTCGCTGGACTTAGGGCCACCCTGGTCCAGAGATCCTTAGCTTGATGCCGTCTGCAGGGACCCTTCTCCCAAACAAGGCCCACCCACCTTGTGGGGTGTGAGCACAGCTGACTCGCCCTGGCCCCAGGCGGGCTGCAGGCGCTGCGTTCTCGGGCTTTGTAAGAAGCAGGCTGACGGCAGAGGCCGGCTCCAGGGCCTGGACACTGGGGCCCGGGTGTGGCTCCTGGGAGGCCAAGGGGTCCCCAGGAGGGAAACCCCCAGCCTCGCAGGGACCCAGTGACCCCTGTCCGCATGAAGGCTGCTGAGGGCAGGGCTGGGAACCGTGTCCTGGCCTCTTCCTCCCCCGCCCAGCCCAGGGGCAGCACCCCTCAGGTTCGGGGTGGGGTGGCCCAACAGCAGGCTCGCCGCAGGAGAGCGGCCCTGGTCCTCGGTGCACGCCTCCCTCGGAAAGACTGCCCACCACCCCCTTCTTCTCATCCCGGAGACGTCACCTCTGACTCCAGGACCTGGAGCAGCGTGGCTGTGAGCAGGCCGCTCTGAGGGACGCCTCGCCCCGTGCGGGAGGTCCCCACCTCTGGGGGCCTTACCGGGCCCCTGGCCTGAGGTGCAGGACGCAGGCCCTGAGCGTCTTCCTTGTCAGACAGTGCTGTCACACGCCCCCCCTGCCGGGGCTGCATCCACGCTGAGACTCCAGGCGCCGTCAGCTCCGAGGGGCAGGTGCCCGCCCGGGAGGCTCTGCTGACTGGGATGGGTGGTCGTTCACATTGCGTGCTGGGCAGCTGTGGAGTGGTGGCTATATCGTGATTCGAATGTGAACAGTTGCCAAATGGCCGCGCTGGGCTCAAATGGACTCTGGGATAAAGGGCCAAGGCTTCAGGCCGTGGGCTGTTTGCTCGGGCACTGTGCCCTTGCTGGGGGCTGGATCCGACCTGGGAGCCGAGCTCTGGTGGGTGGGGGGCCGCAGAGTGGTGGTGTCTGCTCCCTTGGCTTGGTCTTTTGAATGTACTGTCCACCTTCTCCCGCCACCCGCAAGCTCTTCAGCAGGGGCCCAGCACTCACACCCGGCGGGGGTCCTCCCTGGCCCGCTGACCCGGCACCCAGCCCCTCCGCGTGGCTGCAGAGCGAGTGTGCTCGGGGCTCCAGTGAGGGCGGCGGGCGCCACGCCCCCAGCCCCCCGCTCCGCCACCTCTGCCCTGGGACCAGGCCCCTGGGGCCGAGCCGGCCAGGGTGCTGAGGTGCCCCGGGAGGGGCCCGCTCACCCCGCACTGCCTCTGCTCCGTCCGCCCGCTGCACAGGGCCTCTGGGTTCTCTCTGTGTGTCCAGCGGTGTCTGGCGTGGGGCCTTCTGTGGCTTGGCCTCCATGGGGCCGAGGTCAGGTGCCCTCAGCAGACGGTCAGCCTGGCTGGAGGCTGGCACTCTGTCGAGGCCCAAGCTCGGCCCGCTTGTCAGAGGCTCGGGGACCTGCCGTTTCCAGGGCCCATGCACTTCTTACACAGAAGCTGGTCAGCAGGACCCTGGGCCTGGGGCTCACGCCGGCTGGCCCGGCCGTGGCCCAGGGACTCGGGCTCCTGGCCTGGGGGAGGGTGCTGCCCGTGACCTGGATCGTGAGGGCGGGCGGCTGCCAGCTGCCCTGAGGAGCCCACAGGAGCTCCGGGGCCTGGGGCCCCTCCCGGCCCGGCTCCCACTCTCGAGCGTCTTCCTGGGATGGGGCCCCCAGGGTTTGGTCATTCATCGGGGCAGGCGCCCCCCAGCTCTTCAAGTAGGGGTTGCAGTGCCGGCCCAACGGCCCAGCCTGGTGACCAGGCAGAGCCTGAGGGGGGTACAGGCGCCGTGGTTCCTGGACTGTGGCCCCAGCTCCCCCGTTGCCAGCCTGGCTCGCTGGGTATGAGGTGGGAGAATCACAAAGCTTGGAGTTGGGGCATCCTGAAGCCTGAAGGCCCCTCGCCCGCTCGGGGCTGGTCGGCCCTGGGTTTTGCAGAGCAGGACCTCACACAGCCCCCGGGGAGGTGCTGGGAGCTTGGGGGGTAGGGAGTGGGGGGTGGAGGGTCCCCTGTGCAGGTCTGAGCTCCAGACGTGTGCGTCCTGCCCCTCTGCACACCAGCCTAGACCCCTCCCCAGCGACGCTTATCCCCCACTCCCAGGGAGGCTGGGTCATCTGGGCACACTTGGCCCCTACGGGAGGCAGTGCGTCTGGTCTGCACCGGGACTTCAGGCCCAGAGCACACCGAGGGGTGGGAGGGGCCTGGGGCTGAAGGCAGCCGGATTCCCAGGGCGGATGCTCCATTGGTCAGGAAGTGCCTGCAGGCTGGGGTGTAGACTATGGGCAGGATGAGGGGCTGAAAGCTGAGGGAGCCAGGGAGTGGAGGTGTGTTCACACCTGCAGAAGAAGGAATCCACACTCCATCTTTACTCTCAGCACAGATCTGCCTTCTGCTCCAGCAAGGAGAACCAGGAGAGGCAGAGTTGATGCTGCCTTTAAAACAACACCTGGTCCAGCTCACGGACACACCTGGTCCAGGTCACAGGCACACCTGGTCCAGGTCACAGGCACGCCTGGTCCAGGTCACAGGCACGCCTGGTCCAGGTGACAGGCACAGCTGGTCCTGCTCACAGACACACCTGGTCCTGCTCACAGACACACCTGGTCCCACTCACAGACACACCTGGTCCAGGTCACAGGCATACCTGGTCCAGGTCACAGGCACACCTGGTCCAGGTGACAGGCACAGCTGGTCCTGCTCACAGACACACCTGGTCCCGCTCACAGACACACCTGGTCCCACTCACAGACACACCTGGTCCCGCTCACAGGCACACCTGGTCCAGGTCACAGGCACACCTGGTCCCGCTCACAGGCACACCTGGTCCAGCTCACAGGCACACCTGGTCCCGCTCACAGGCACACCTGGTCCAGCTCACAGGCACACCTGGTCCCGCTCACAGGCACACCTGGTCCAGCTCACAGGCACACCTGGTCCCGCTCACAGGCACACCTGGTCCAGCTCACAGGCACACCTGGTCCCGCTCACAGGCACACCTGGTCCAGCTCACAGGCACACCTGGTCCCGCTCACAGGCACACCTGGTCCAGCTCACAGGCACACCTGGTCCCGCTCACAGGCACACCTGGTCCAGCTCACAGGCACACCTGGTCCCGCTCACAGGCACACCTGGTCCAGCTCACAGGCACACCTGGTCCCGCTCACAGGCACACCTGGTCCAGCTCACAGGCACACCTGGTCCCGCTCACAGGCACACCTGGTCCAGCTCACAGGCACACCTGGTCCCGCTCACAGGCACACCTGGTCCAGCTCACAGGCACACCTGGTCCCGCTCACAGGCACACCTGGTCCAGCTCACAGGCACACCTGGTCCCGCTCACAGGCACACCTGGTCCAGCTCACAGGCACACCTGGTCCCGCTCACAGGCACACCTGGTCCAGCTCACAGGCACACCTGGTCCCGCTCACAGGCACACCTGGTCCAGCTCACAGGCACACCTGGTCCCGCTCACAGGCACACCTGGTCCAGCTCACAGGCACACCTGGTCCCGCTCACAGGCACACCTGGTCCAGCTCACAGGCACACCTGGTCCCGCTCACAGGCACACCTGGTCCAGCTCACAGGCACACCTGGTCCCGCTCACAGGCACACCTGGTCCAGCTCACAGGCACACCTGGTCCCGCTCACAGGCACACCTGGTCCAGCTCACAGGCACACCTGGTCCCGCTCACAGGCACACCTGGTCCAGCTCACAGACACTTGGTCCTGTTGCGGGCACCATCGCTATCATGGATTCTCAGCCCTCCTGGCTGGGACACTGTGCTGAAGTCATGCAGAGTCGGTGACTGTGGTGTGTAAGTGTCTGTCTTGTGTGACCTTTTCTACAGGGGCTGCTTCAGGTGCCCGTCTTAAGGGCATTGCCAGGCAGAGTTCTGGACATACAGCCCCTCCTCATTTCCCTCCCCTGAGGCCTCGGGGGTCTGTGGGCCGAAGCAGGCTGCCTCCAGGTCCCCTGCCTGCCCACCTGTTCTCCCGCCCCAGCCCTGGTCCACACACATTTGCTGAAAAGCCTCCTGCAAACAGGGACAGAGCCTGCCGGGCATCCTGCCTGAGGCGCTCACCTGCTCGGCAGCCCTGTCAGCTCCAACACGGGCTGTGTGACTCCTGCTCCCCCACCCAGCCCGGCTTCTCCCGGAAGGCCTTGGAGCTTCCCGCTGCACACAGGGTCTGACTCCCTGTGTATTTTCTTCGTGTATTTTTGGCTGCGCTGGCTCACTGCAGTAGCTCGTCTTTTCTCCTTACGGCTTCCAGGCTCCAGGCACCCTGGCTCAGAACCTGTGATGCTCGGGCTTAGCTGCTCTGCGGTGGGCGGGACCTTCCCGGACCAGGGACCGAACCTGGGTCCCCTGCACAGGCAGGCGGATCCTCAACCACTGGGTCTCCAGGAGGTCCTGACTCCTGTTCTTCTTGGTAAAGCAATTTTCAGATAATTAAGATGCTGTGTGTTCACGGTGAACATGGAGGCCTGGATGGAGACCTTGGCTCTGGGGCTCACAGCCACGTTCATAGCCGTGTCCCCCGGCCCTGAGCCCTGGGCCCTGGGCCTCCTGCACCAGCGACGTGGCCTCCGGCGCATCTCGAGCTGTGTCAGCCTTTCTCTTTGGGGAACGCGTAGGTCCTGAGTTCAGCCGGGTCTGGCGGGGACTCCTGCCTGGCCGGGCGCTGCTTCCTGTGCTCTGACTCAGACCTGAGGGTTTTCTGTGGTTCGGCTGTGAGCGAGCTAGCTGTCCACGGCTCTGGCCGCCCAGCCGGACTCTGTGCTCGGGCCGTGTCCTGCCTCCTCTCAGCTTGCTGACAGGCCACTGCTCCTCCAGGGGCTGGGCTCGCGGGTCCCGCCCCAGCCGCCGGCCGTGCCTCTGGGGATGTTGATGCTCAGCTCCGGGGCCCCCCAAAGCTGGTGGAGGTGGAGGTGTCCCAGCCCCACGGGAACCCAGGCCCAGCCTTGGGGATTCACTGGGCTCTGGACCCCGTCAGCCGCGCCTCCAGCACAGGGCCTCCACCCTGGGCCTGGGCGCAGGTGTGCTCAGCTCTTGGGGTCCCCCAGACGCCTGCCCTCACCTGGGGCCCCCTCTTCCCTGAGAACTCTGCTTGGCCACCCGGGTGAGGGGCACCCCGGGCAGCAGGCTGGGCCCTGAGGTGGAGGCAGTTGTGTGACTGCTCTGGGTCCTTGCCCAAGGACAGTGTCACCCCACCGGTGCTCAGAGGGGTGTTGCTCGGGGAGCCCCCAGAGCAGGAGTAGTCGGGGGGTTGCCCCCACCTCAGGGACGGTGTCACCCCAACAGGGGTGTCGCTCGGGGAGCCCCCAGAGCAGTNCCAAGGACAGTGTCACCCCACCGGTGCTCAGAGGGGTGTTGCTCGGGGAGCCCCCAGAGCAGGAGTAGTCGGGGGGTTGCCCCCACCTCAGGGACGGTGTCACCCCAACAGGGGTGTCGCTCGGGGAGCCCCCAGAGCAGTAGCCGGGGGGGAGGGTGAGGGGGTCGCTGGGGTGGTCCTGCACCGCCTGGGCTGCTGGCCGCATGCTGCCCCCGTGGCTGGGGCTGGGACCTTGGGGACAGGTGGACAGGGTGCCAGGACCGGAGGGGCTGGGCTGTGTCTGCAGCAGACGCAGGACACTCGGTGTCCCCCACGGTCATGAAGTGGCTTCCGGGCAGGGCTGCTGTCTGTTGGTGGCAGGGGGTCTCACACAGCTGCCCACAAAGCAGGTGACCTCTCGTCTCTTCCTCCCAGCAGCATGGCTGACAGCAAGCCCAAGCCCTCCAAGCCCGCCAACAAGACGCCCCCCAAGTCCCCGGGGGACCCCGCCAAGGACAAGGCAGCCAAGAGGCTGTCGCTCGAGTCAGAGGGGGCTGGCGAGGGGGCGGCTGCAGCGGGCGCAGAGCTCAGCGCCCTGGAGGAGGCCTTCCGGAAGTTCGCCGTGCATGGGGACGCCCGGGCGTCAGGCCGGGAGATGCACGGCAAGAACTGGTCCAAGCTGTGCCGGGACTGCCAGGTGATCGACGGCCGGAGCGTGACCGTCACCGACGTGGACATCGTCTTCAGCAAGATCAAGTGCGTGCCGGCTCTGCCCGGGGCCGTCGGGGGTGGGGCTGGGTCCCTGCGAGCGGGGCCAGAGCCACACCTGTGGGGCAGCTGGGTGGGGCCAGGGGCTCGGGTTGGGGCCGAGGGTCTCGCGAGGGTGAGTTCTGCCTGCGGGGGCTGGTGGGGGCCGGCGGGGGTGGCAGCCGGAGGCAGGTGCCCGTGGTGC
>SJYR01002481.1:398599-409862 GCA_006410655.1 Kobus ellipsiprymnus | reverse complement strand
GCTCCTCAGCTCTGGGGGCGTTCACGTGTGGGGAAGGGCAGGGGTAATGAACAGTGGCCGCTGCATGCATGTCCATGTGTGTCCACACGCGTGAGCACCTCCAGGCGTCAGTGCACCCTCCCCCTCTCCTGGCCGCCACACCTGGGACCACACCCGAGAAAAGCGCCCGGCGCGTCACACACGTGTGCACATGTACGCACACGTAGAGCTCAGGGCTCCACTCCCTGGTCAGGGCTCACCCAGAGGACGAGTGCTTGGGACAGGCCCCGAGACTCCGCGTGCAGGACGCGTGGGCATTGGGGGGACGCGGGCCCTCCTGCCCCAGGAAGGGTGGCCCCTTCTGGCCCAGTCCCACTCCACAGGGCGGGACGCCAGCTGCTCGAACACGCGGGCCCCCCCAGTCCCCCGGCTGCCCGGGCCCCAGCGTCACTGGCCGTCTGGGGGCGCGGGCCCAGTGAGGTCATGATCGAGACCAGTGGCTCCTTCCCGCTGCCCTCTTGAACCTGGGGTCCCCGTGGGGTCCCTGTGACCTGTCCTGGGGGCGGACCCCCAGACCTCCCGGGTATGGAGTGAGGGACCCACCCTCACGCTCTTGTCCTTGGGGAGGGGCGGGCGGTGCTCCGGGCAGGGTCCTGCAGGACAGGCCGGGGCCCCCAGGTGCCCAGGCGTGCGGAGCGTGGTGCGGTGAGGACGTGTGCATGCTGGTTGAGGGTCCCCAGCTGGCGGCCCCGGCAGAGGCGGCCCGGCTCGTGGGAGCTGTGGCCGCGGACACAGAGCCGCGGGGGCCAGCAGCGACGGCTGTTTGTTTGGGGCGGTTGCCATGGCTCGGTGGCCCTGCTGCCGGCCGGTATCTGCAGCCTCTGTTTGGGCCTGTCGCCATGGCAGCGCTTGTTTGTTTTGATGTTACTATGTGTTAAGTTTTAAACAAACTTCTTGCCCTCTTCCCTAGGCCTTGATTGAAAACTATTGTTTCTGAGACGGGGCTCCCCACCCCCATCCCTGCTCCACCACCCCAGGGCCAAAGGAGTGAACGCAGGATGCCATTCCCACGAGCACGCTGGGCGTCCGACAGCCCCGTCAGGGGTCCATGGGTGGCGGTCCCTGTGTGCGTGCCCAGGTGGGGCAGGTGGGGGTGAGGGGCTTCCCCTCCTGGCCCCCACTCACAGCTTTCTGGCCAATGGTCACATTCCCTGTGATTCCGGGGCCTCATCTGGGCTGACTGGGACGAGGTGGGCCGGGGCGGGGACCGTCTGAAGCATGGAGCGGGGCGTATCCACGGGGCCTGAGGGAGCAGGTGGGGTGGGCTGAGCTCCTGGGACGGGTGTCACCGGCCCGTTGGGGGCCGCCCCTGCGTCTAGGCTGGCAGGGATGCCGCCTCTAGGCCCTGCTTCCAGCTGTGGTCTTGCGGTCTCACAGGGTCCGGGGGTCCCTCTCCCGGCCCCCCGAGGCCGTGCGGGACCCAGCAGATTCTGGCCTGGCTTGCTGCAGCCCTCTGCAGAGCCTGGGCCCGGGGTGGGGGGCCGGCCGGCATCCCGGAGCTGCGTGTGAGCAGCGTCGCCCTCGGGCCCCAGGCCCAGGCAGGGGTGAGGCCAGGAGGCGGCCGGCAGAGGGGAGCCGGGCAGAGAGCAGGGGCCGGTGTCTGGCACCACTTGTGTGGCAGCTCACATGTCCACTGCAGTCCAGGCCCCCCAGGGCCCCCCCGGCCCGGGGCTGCTGGGGGTCAGGTCCCACCTCCTTTTCTCTGAACGGGTCGCCGTGTCCGGCTCCGCAGGTCAGGGGCGCATGGAGTTGGCTTCCTCCAGCCCCACAGGCGGCAGGTTACCTGTGGTCCGGGGAGGGTAGGGGGGACCCTTGCGTTGTCCTGGGACGTGTTGGCCAAAGTCCAGGGCCCTTCGTGACGCTGGCCCTGGAGGCACAGACCTCTGTCCTCGGAGGGCTGGCTGGCCCCCTGCCAGGATCCCTGGCCGCCTGGTGTCCCCGGGTGACCTGCCCTGGGCCTGCAGGCCTGGGAGTGCAGCGCCCAGGGAGCTCAGCTTGGGGGCCACGTGTATGCCGGGTGACCCTGTTACTGCCAGGCCAGTGTCCCCACAGGACAACGGCCTCTGACCCGGGTGCCAGGCGGGAGAAGGGGGGTCTGCTGTGGGGACCCTCTCATCTCTGTGCTCTGCAGAATAGGCGCCCTGTGTCTGCACAGCTGTGTCAAGTAACCAGGCGTCTCCAGGGAAGAGCTGGCATTGTCACTGGAGAGCTCCCCGGGGACTGCTCTCAGTGGCGGGCCACAGGCCCCTGGGGAAGCTCCCTGCTCGTCCCGACCAGGCCCTGAACTCTGTGGGGCAGTCATGGTAGGGTCGCCTGCCCCGCCCGGTGCAGCAGGCAGGCCAGCCCCAGGCCCCGTGTCCACGCGATCTGAATACAGCCTCTGACGGAGGCCCGGGCGGTCATCCCCCCGCCCCAGCTAAGTGATTCACGCTGGTGGCGCCTGGCTCCGTGGTGCAGGGAGGGTTGTGTGCCCCCCGGCTGGACACCGGGCTGCTGGTCGGGCCTGGAGCCCATGAATAGAGACAGGCTCGCCTTTGATGGCCCGGGACAAACAAGCGGGAGCCCGTGGCCATGGAGGGTCATCCCCCAGCTGGGACAGCGGGTTCCCTGCCCCAGCGGGGCCAGGCCCGCGGCCTCAGAGTGGCCGTGCAGGGCGGGGGGGGCTTCCAGGGGCGGGCACAACCCACAGCCTGGACATCCAGTCTCACGAGGCCTCCTTCCATGTCGCCCTGACCTCGGCATAGTCGGTCAGTGTGTCCTGTGTCCTCAGGCTCACGCGTCAAGTGTGAGTCCCCGTGTGTGCGGGGACGTCCTGAGGTGTGTCTGTCCGTCATCGCCGAGCTGCTTGAGTTCTGATGACTGAACAGGCCTGTGAACAGGAGGGTGAGCATGTGGGCCAGGAGGGGTCTCGGGGCTGTGCGGCCGCCGGCCTCCCACGGGCTGCGCCCCACTGCGCGCTCATCCAGCCTTCACGGCAGCTGTGCTGGCAGGCGTGTGCCACGCCGGGACGCCCCCTCACTTCCCTCACGCCCAGCAGCGTGGAACGTCCTTCTTGGGCTGGTTTGCATCTAGTAGACCTTGGACAAAGTGTCCGGTTCACACATTTTGCCCAGCTTTTTGCCTTGGGTTTTCTTCCTCTTGCTGAGGTGTGAGAGTTATTTGCGTTCAGATACGAACCCTTCAGCCAGCTGTCTCCGGTCTGTGGCTTGTCTTTTGCCTCTCTCAACAGTGTCTTTTTGAAGAGCATGGTTTTAAGTTTTGGTCAAGTCCAATTCATTTTTTTTTCCTGGATTGTTTTTGGGGGTTGTTTCTAAGATCTCTGCCTAAGCCAGGGTCACAAAGATTTCCACCTGTCTGCTGCCTCACAAGGTGGCCGGTTCAGGCACTATGGCAAGCGCAGGACTGTGGTCCAGTTATACTGTAGGTGGTGTGGGGCCGCCCAGGCCTGCTCCTCTGCACACAGCCCACGGTCGCCGTGGCTCTGGTGAAAAGACAGGGTGCGGCCACTCACCGCCTCTGTGGCCGTGTTGAGACCCTCAGTGTGCGGCCACTCACCGTCTCTGTGGCCGTGTTGAGACCCTGTGCTCCCCACCTCTGACGCCGTCCTGCGGCCGCTGTGGCCAGGGCCAACATGGGCGTGGCGCCTTCCACCCAGGGTGCCCTCCAGCCAGGACCCCGGGCACCACAGCCACGCTGCCCCTGCAGTTGGCTCTTGCAGGAGGCGTCTCTCCTCATCCCAGGCACGTCCCCCACCTTCTCTTGCTGTAAAGCACTGAAGCCCTCACTGAACGGATTAGCCGGGGGAGATCTGCTCCAGGGGGCAGAACTGTTTACCAGTTAAGGTTCTCAGAGNGGCTCTTGCAGGAGGCGTCTCTCCTCATCCCAGGCACGTCCCCCACCTTCTCTTGCTGTAAAGCACTGAAGCCCTCACTGAACGGATTAGCCGGGGGAGATCTGCTCCAGGGGGCAGAACTGTTCACCAGTTAAGGTTCTCAGAAATGGAGAGCCAGTTCAGAGTCATCCTGAAGTTGGGAGAATGACCTACCAGGTCCAGGCAGCCAGGGGCTGTGTCTTCGTGGAGAGCTGCTCCCAGGCCCCTGGTCAGGCTGGGACTTGGGGAGGCGGCCTCCAATCCTGTCCTCTGGGGACGGTGCTTCCGTGCAGGCTGGGAGCCCCTGGCGGGACTGAGAAGCCCTCCACACTGCGGGGGGTGACGTGCTTCCCACCCTCTCTCTCTGTGGGTCCGTCTCCCGCGGAGGCCGCATGCTCGCCTGCTTTAGAACCAGACGAGGCTGTGTTTTGATGTCCAGTCTTTCATAAACGATGTGCTTTCTTTAAGCTTCTCTCCAAGACAATTTATATTTGCTGCCGTTGCCGATGGCAACCCACTGCTGGGTGCAAACACTGCAGACTGAGGTGGGGGAGGGACAGGCTCCCGCCACGCTCTGCAGGGGAGGTGGGGTCCCCAATGTCACGGGGCCCTGGGCGCCCCCTGAGACTCCGCTCCCTGCAGGGGCAAGTCCTGCAGGACCATCACGTTCGAGCAGTTCAAGGAGGCACTGGAGGAGCTCGCCAAGAAGAGATTCAAAGACAAGAGCGCGGAGGAGGCCGTCAAGGAGGTGCACAGGCTCGTCGAGGGCAAGGCCCCCATCATCTCGGGGGTGACGGTGAGCGCCCTGGCAGGTGGGCGGGCCAGGTGTGGGTCCCCGCGCGGGTGGCCCCTGGCTGTGGTCTGGGCCCCAGGCTGACCTCCCCCATGCCCCGCCCTCTTGCAGAAAGCCATCTCCTCGCCCACCGTGTCGCGGCTCACGGACACCAGCAAGTTCACGGGCTCCCACAAGGAGCGCTTCGACCCGTCAGGCAGGGGCAAGGGCCGGGCGGGCCGCGTGGACCTCGTGGATGAGTCGGGCTATGTGCCCGGCTACAAGCACGCGGGCACCTACGACCAGAAGGTGCAGGGGGGCAAGTAGCCGGCGGGCCTCTCGTCGCCTGGGACCTCGCCACCTCCACTTCATTACATTCCTGTGCTCACCGGCAGAACTCGGACTTGGGGCTGGGTGGCCGCAGAGCCACCGGCCTCCCTCCCGCCCAGCCCTCACGCCCCCTGGACCCCAGCTTTGGCCCCTGAATTCACCTTTCCTAACACACCTGCTTCGTCCCTGCCAGGAATTAGACAGCCGGCCCTTTCCAAAGTGTCTCCCAGAACCAGACCACACCGGCTACTGGCTTGCAGCAAAGGGGTGTCCAAAGGAGCTGGTGGGACAGACCCTCTTGGGTCTGTGCTGACGAGGGCGCCAACCTGCAGCCCCGATGACGTGGAGGAGCACAGTCAGGGCCCCATGGGGCCCAGATAGCACCGTGCAGGCAGGGGAGGTGGGCACACGCATGCACACACACGTACCCACAGGCTCTGCACACAGGCTGCACACGCGCACACACGCGCACACACACACGCTGCAGACACACACGCTGCGCACACACACGCTGCACACACACACAGATGCGTGCCCACGGACCAAGGCTGTGCTAAGGGCGGGCGCTGAGCTGGGGGCTGCTATGCAAAGGACGGAGCCCCCTCCGTCGACCAAACTGGCCTGAAGTGCGAAGTTATAGGGCTCCAAACTAGGGCAATTCATTTCATTTCGCTTTTCTGAGAAGAAATAAGAAATGGTTCATAGAGTTTGCTCTCAGAATTTGCTCAGAGTTTGCTCAGGGAAGACTCAGAATAGCCCGTCTCTGGGCCTCTCTCTCACAACCCCTGTGCCTCGAGTCCTGGGCCAAGAAGACTCCTGGGCTCGAGGCTGTGGGTGGCCCGGCTGCCCCCTCCATCCCCCTCCAGCTGGCCGGTGCAGCCTCTGCGAGCAGCCCCCTCGTCCACCCCTGCCCAGGAGAGCAGAAACCACAGGGCGAGACCAGCCCGAGGAGGCCCGAGCGGGCAGTGTCTGTGTTCGGGGTCTCTGAGAGGCCAGAGGCGGGGCCTCGGGTCGCACTGCCTCCTTGGCAACGTGTCCTTTTGCATGAACACGGCCGCAGCCTGGCACGTGGCCCGCTAGGCCCCAGGGTCCTGGTGTCAGTCTTGGGAAAGCCCATGGCGGCCCCTGGGGAGTGCCTCCTGGAGCCCACTGCTCTGCCACTGTCCGTCCTGTGTCCAGGGCAACGGGCTGCCTGGGGCACCCCTCCCTGACACACGGCTGGCCCACAGCACAGGTGGCTGCGAGAAGGCCAGCACCGCCACGCACGCTGGTCCCTGCTGGACCTGGAGGCCTGCCCACTGCAGAGGGGCTCACGCCAGCGCTGGACACGCCAGATCAGCAGTGGCTTCTGCGGGCAGCTTCGTCCTAAGCCCCTGAGACCTTGCTGCAGAAACACCTGGGAAGTGAGGGATGGAACACAGGTGTCCAGAAGCACTTGGAGGACATGATCACTGCCATCTGGGAAGCCTCCAACTCGGGAAGCATGGCTGCCCGGCCAGGCCCTCACTCCACTGCCAGGAACCTGAAGGCTGGGGGGCGGGCGGGCAGGACACCGGCCCCTGCCCTGGGCTGTCCTCTCAGAGGCAGCTGTCAGGTAGGGAAACACGTGTCCCACAGCCCCCAGGGCTGGCCTGCAGGGCAGCACCCCCACTGCGGGAGACCGGCTCCCCATGGCCGTGGTGGCCCCGCCCCCAGGCCAGGGAAGGTCAGTGCACCGTGGCCACCCAGCCCCAGCCCCAGCCCTGCGCTCCTGGGCTCCTGAGGCGTCTAGAGGCATCCGGGCAGGTCTTGCATGTCCCTGGCCCGGCTGAGGTTCCCTTCCCTAAGTGCAGCTCTGGAAACGTACCTTCAGCTCAGGGCAGGGCGAGCGGAGGTCCCGGGCCTGCTGGCCCTGAAGCTCGGCATGGACACGGATCTCACACTCGGCACAGACGCTGCAGACAGGCAGGTGTGCGTCTCGCTGCACGTTCTCTGCGACACCCGCTTGCTGCTTCTAACCGCGGCCAACTAGAAATTGCATGTCTGTCTGTGAGCCAAGGAGACTGCACAACAAGCCCGCTGGGATGCGGGGACATGGTCGGGGCACTCCTTGTGGAGGGCACCCAGCCAGGACCGCAGCGCGCACGTGAGCACCGCCGCCCCCGTATTTATTTCTATTTAACGCTGTAGGAGAAGCAACCGGGCAACAGTCAGGTCGCCAAAACTGAAGCTGAAACCACGTATGTTTAAAATATTACAGGAAGAGGTCTATATTTGTACTGGAGTATTTTTACACCTTGAGTATCCTCAGTCTTAAGGTTCGAGCAGGGGGAAACTGGTCGGGAAGAGGCAGGTGGGGGCTTGGGCCATCCATACTCCAGGCGCTGCCAGCTCAGGGCAGGCCGAGGCGGCCCCTCGCGGCCTGGGGGTGGAGGCTTTGTGGGAAGCCCAGCAGCCTGCGGTCAGGAGGCCTCTGCGGCCGTGTGGGAGGAGGGAGGCGAGGCGCAGGCCCCGTGGCCCACGAGGCCCGCGGTCACTGGGAAGGCCGCCAGTGCAGACCCCCCAGGACCCGACAGGCACGGATGCCACTGTCACCTGTCCCCAGGGCACAGGCTGACGACTCAGCCATACTGTGAAGTGGCAAGACCGTCCTCAGAGCCCTGACCCCGAGCAGCCTCCCTCCACAGACCGACTACTGAACGTTCTGGGGCCCCACGGCTCAGCGGTGTGGCCTCGCTGGGGGAGGGAGGGGCTGCCCCGCACTCGGGGGTGCTTCGGCTAACGCTGTCGTCCCCAGACCAAGCCAAACAACAAGGAAACGCACATAACTCAGACTTGAAAGGGATCATAGGCTACTGGTTTGTACTAAGTCTTTTCAGGAAAGGGAAATAAATGTACATAGAGATGTGGTCTATTTTTGCACTGTTTTCTTACTGTGAGGGAGTGATGAGAGCGTCACCCGGTCAGTGTGCTGGGGCAAGCAGCAGGCGGCGGCACGGAACCGGGACTCAGAGCCGCTCTCCAGGAGCTCCGGGGGCGTCTGGGGGGCTTGGAGCCGCTCTCCGGGAGCTCCGGGGGCGTCTGGCGCGGGCATGGTGTCCCCCGGAGCTGCTGTCCGAGGCCTGCTCGCACACCTGTGGTGAAAGCTCGTCTGTCTGCATGCCTCCTCGTGTGCTCCCTGTTGATAACATTGTGTCCGGTTGGTAACGTGACAAATAAAGGCGTTGGATCATGGCCTGTGGTCTTACAGCTGCGCCGTGTGTGCGGGCGCCACGTGGGGCCACAGCCGCACGGACCGCCCCGCAGCGCTCACAGCAGCGCCTGCTGCGGGCCAGGCGCGAGGCGCGGAGTGGGGTCTGGACACAGATCACAGCACAAATGCCCCCAGCAGCCCCGCACGCGGCTGACGGCGCCCTCAGGCGTGACGTAAAGTAGGGGCAGCTTTGGATCGTAATGGGGTGGGGGGGCACCCCAGGGAGTCACATGCTCAGAGCTTGTGTGTGGTGTCAGCCATGCTGATCAAACACATGAGCATGCTGTGATGCCCGCACACCGGAACAGGGCACACAGCGTCCACACTTGGAGAGGCGAAGATGTGAGCAACAGAAAACCATCCAAACACAGCAACACCCGAGAAAAATTACACGAGAACAGGCGGCGCAGAGCGAGACGGCCGACCCACAAAGCCTGCCGGCCACAGGAGCTCGTTACGAAACACACCAGAGCGGGCTGCGGCACCGCCGGCTCGGGAGGGCGCAGAGGGGAGCGGGGCCCCTGCCCACGGCCAGGCTCGCCAGGGTCTGGGTCAGGGACTGGCGGAGTCCCCAGCCCTGCTGGGGCACAGGCAGCAGCACGCGTGTAAGGAAAGGTTTATAGAACGAGGGAGAGAAGTCGTACGCTCGTCCACAGCGTGAGAAGCGTGTCATTATTAATAAAATCCATCCACTCACGATGGCAAATTCTTAGCAAACCAACAACAGGAGAAGCAAGGTCAACAACAGTTTCAAGTCTGTCGGAGAAATGGCGAAAGCCCCTCTCGATTCCGTATCAAGACGGGCGCCCTCCACGGCCGGCCACGCATAATCCACACTGTGCCAGGTGAGCCTGCTGGCATGCAAAAGCAGAACTCGGAGCAAGACCAGAGCGAGCGCATGCAGGAGAACCCAGAGTGGCGGCGTGGGAGAGCCTCTTCTCACGGAGCCACAGCTGCCCTGGGAGGCCAGCGCACCTGCAGGGGAGCTGTGAGAGGCCAGCAAGGCTGCTGAGCGTAAAGCCAACGTGCCAGAAAGTCACTACATTTCCATATAATGAAACAAACACGTTTTTAAAATGTATCTTTTAGATATGGCATCACAAAATAAACCCAGGAATAAACAAGAGATAGAGAAGACCCCCACGGAGAAAAGTAAGAACTGTACTTAGAGGAGATCTGGTCAGTGGATACAGACCCTAGAGTCATGGCCTCAAGGACCCAATCGTACCTGCGTCCACTCTTTCCAAGAGACAGTGCAGTCTCAGACAAAACCCCAGCTGAACCAGCTGATTCTAAAGTTCACGAAATTCAAAGGGTCACAAGTAGTGCAAATGTCCTGAGAGCTGATGGGAGGCCCTGACCTGCGGCTGTGGCGCTGCTCAGGGACGGACGGGATAGCGTGGGAAGCAGACACAGAAACCCCTCTGACCAAGCGGCCGAGCGAGTGATGATGCTGGGCAACTGGGCCTACGTGGAGGGACCCTGGAGCTGGGCCGCTGACACACACACACATGCGCGCACTCAGCTCCGGGGGAGCGTGTCTGAACTCAGAGCTGTGCACGCTTAGAAGATACATGCAATATGTCATGATAACCAGAAACAAAGATCATCATGGAAAAGACTGATCTCGGCCATGGCCTGTCTCTTATACACATCTAGATGTGTATAAGAGACAGGGGTGCAGGGATGTGGGCTCTGGGAGGGAGGTGGGGCACAAGCTCTGGGAAGGAAGCGGGGTACAGGGGTGCGGGCTCTGGGAGGGAGGCGGGGCGCAGGGGTGTGGCCTCTGGGAGCTGGGCGGGCTCCGGAAGCTGCCAGTGGGAGCAGGGCCGGCAGGGCTCTCAAGAGTCGCTGGCAGGCGTGTTAGCTGCCTCAGCACCGCAGTTTCCTGGGACCTGCAGTAAGGCTGTTCAGAATACGGTTGAAGAGTCACATGAAACGTGAACATATGGGAAATAAAACCTTTACAAGAAAGGCTTCTTTCCTTTTTATAAAAGAAGACCAAATGGAATTTTAGAACTAAAAAATATACAATCTCTGAAATTAAAAATTCACTCTACAAGCCCACAGCGCATCAGGCAGGTGGAGGAATGGGCAGTGAGCTGTGCCAGGACGGGAGAGGCTGAGAACCGAGGAGGAGAAGACCTGAGTGCAGGGAAGTGGGGGCGGGACCCGGAGTTTGAGGTGGCAGCATGGAGTCCCAGGAAGGCAGGCGGGAGGCTGGGTCAGGTGAGAAACACCAGGAAACGGTGGCCGAGACTTTCCCACATTTGATGAGAAATACAGACTCAGGTTTCCAAGAAGCTCAACAAAATCCAAACCAGAAGCAAACTAACAGCATGGAGATAATTCCCCACAGGCTGAAAATGGATCAATGCAAAAATCTTTAAATTAAAAAAAAATCTGATGATGACCCCCCTCCCCCAACTTCTCCGCGAAGTTACAAATACAAAACATGACCTGAAGGTGGGCGATACTCCCCGCCTGGGACCCACACAGGCCCCCATCTCCACTTGCAGCTCTGCCCCAAAATCTACCACAGGCCTTTTCAGCAGATCACGTCATTTCACCAAAGACAGCAAGAGTCCCATGAGATACGTTTCCAACCTCAAAATCTAGCTCTGTGCTCTGATAGGACGTGATTCTCAGAAATGCCTGCAAACGAGAGCTGGCGCTCGAGCAGCATTCCCCTGCGGACGCCAGCTCTGCAGACGGCAGCCCCCACAGCCCTGAGGCTCCTCGCATGCAGTCTCGGCTCTGAGAGCTCCTGCTCGTCGACCGCGGAGCACGGCTTATTTCATAACGGAATTCACTGTGAAACTCAGTTACAATGAGAGCCACTTTCTAGAACGTGTTTATTTTTTAACGTGTTTATTAAATAAGGTTCCCTGGTACACAATAAATTATTTGCTTCAATCGTCCTAAAGGGCTGCTTTCTTGCACGCTAAGCAGGAAAACGCAACATTGTCTTTACCTCAAGACAGAAAAAATAGAGACCCGACTGACGGGCATGCGAAGG
>SJYR01002481.1:382222-397419 GCA_006410655.1 Kobus ellipsiprymnus | reverse complement strand
CAGGGGAGCAGAGGACGGGGGAGCGCGCTGCCCGCTGGCCGCGCCCCTGCCGGCGTCCCCTCGGCAGACCCCGCCCACTCTCCCCACAGGTCTCTTCAAAAAGCTGGGCCAGGGAGTGAGGCGGGATCTCCACTTTCCCGGAGAGCAGTCGAGAGCCACGCCAGGGCCCGCGTGCAGGCCACCAGGCGCCACCCCCCACCCCGGAGGCCGCTGGGGGCGGGCCGCCCGTGGCACCTGTGGCTCTCCTGCAGCATCTGCGTGAGCTCCTGGATCTTGTCGTAATGCTCCAGGTGCTGCTTGAGCTCCACGAGCTCAGCCGAGAGCCGCTTCACACTCGCCTGGAGTCCTGACGGGACAAGGGTGGCCGTGCTCAGGGAAATCCCTCACTCCTGTGCTGGGAGACTAGATGATTCTAGGGTGTCAGTGAGCCTGGGGAATGTGGGACAAGGTCATTGGGGTGGACAGCGCGGCCCCCTCGTCCCACGCAGGCCCAGGGCCAGCCCTGCTGGGGATGAAGCCCCGGGCTCCACCCTCTGGACGCCCCTGAGGGGCGCGTGTGCCAGGAGCAGAGGAGGGCAGAGAGGGCTGGATCTGCTGGACGGGCTAGCCCTCAGGGAGAGCCCGGAGCCAACACAGTTGGGGTGAAGGTCGGGGGTGTCGCTCATTGAGCAGGAGGGCCCAGGAGAGCCTCTGCAGTGGCCGTGCTCACACCTGAGACGCGTCTGCCCGGCGGGCCTCTGAGAGGCCAGAACGGAGCAGGTGCTCAGGCTGAAGCCCCCGGGGACCCTGTGATGCCTCACCTACCCCAGGGCAGGTTGCACCCCAACTCCCAAGTCCCAAGGGCATGCCTGTAAAAGTGGCAAAACAGAACCCAAGAGAGGGAAGAGAGAGGAAACAGCGTCGACTTGGGCACGGACGCGGCCGTGAGTGAGGAGCGCCGGGGAGGGCCCTGCAGCCTCTGGGGGTCAGCGGGCTGGCCCTGCGCACGCCCACCCAGACGCACTCACAGCTCCCGCGGAGCCTGGGCCCAGTGACACGGGGACACACACGGCGAGGGCCGCGAGCTCACCGGAGATCTGCAGGCTCAGCGCAGACGGAGCGTCAGCGGTCCTCACATCTCTCTTCATGCTGAACAAAAGCGACTTCAAGCTACTGCTCTCCTCCAGAGATCGGTCCAGATGCTGCCTCAGGTAATCCTGGACAGAACACCACATGCAGCCAGGTCAAACTCCGCCCACCGCACTGGTGCAAAGCCGGCACCCAGGTCCGTTTGCCCGGATGCACAGGGTAAGGGGAAAGGGTGCCACCTGCTCACCCACCCGAGCCTCCAGATCTGTGGTCCTGCTTCCAGGCCGCTCTGCCCAGAGGGACGCCACGGCAGCCGCCAGTGCAGATGCCCAGCGTCTCTAAAGCACCCTCTAAAGCGAGGCTCTGTGTGGGTTCTCCGTCTTGATAAAACAGTGAGCACCAGACGTTTCCGACACTCGTCTCCAGCAACCTCATGGCTGCTGTCCCTCCTGCTCTACAGATGAGGGACGGAAGTGGGGGTGCTCTCGCCCCGGAAGGCGCCCCCTTTAAGCGGGCCAGCCCACTGCGCACACCGCACAGAAGCAGGGCGCGCGCCCTCAGAGCGGCCTCCACCTGGGCGCCCTTGTCAGCAGCGGGCGCCGTGTGACTCCTGGGACTGCCTAGAGTGAGTGCAGAGGACCCACCCCAGTGACCTCAACGGAGCGCCCACACTCCCTTGAGCCTTGGAGGTGACCACAGCCCCAAGTTACAGCCTGATGGCAACTTCAGGAGACCCCAAGTCAGCTGCATTGGGCCCTGACCGGAGGCCACGCAGGGAAGCATGTGTCGTCTGAGGCGTGGCCAGCTGGTAGCTCACTGGGCAGCAACAGACAAGCTAACACAGAGGCTCGGCTCCTGCTGCCACCCCACAGCCCGCGCTCTCAACCACGGGCAGAAACCAAACGCTTGAGCAACAAAATGCAAAGCCAGCTGACAAACTGGAAGAAAAATATCGGCAAACCATTTGTCTAATAAGAGGTTAACATAAAAAATACATAAAGAGCTCACACAACTCAACAGTGAAAAGACATGATTTAGAAATGGGCAGAGGATCTGAACAGACGTCTTTGCAAAGCATAGAGATGGCCAACAGGAACACGGAGGTGCCCAGCATCACTGACCCCCAGGGAGACGCGGACCAAAACCACAGGGAGGCGTCCCCACCCTCGTCAGGATGACCATCATCGGGAAGGCGAGTGACAGCAAGCGCTGCTTAGGCTGTGGGGAAAGGGGAGCCCTCCTCTGCTGCTGGGGCGGGTGTAAGTTGGTACAGCCACTATGTAAAATCGTATGGAAATTCCCCAAAATGTTAAAAACAGAGCTACCAGATAAAGCAATTTCATTTCTGGGTTTCCATCTGAAGAGAACAAAAACACTAATTTGAAAATATACGCACACCTCCATCTTCACAGAAGCATTACTCACAGTTCCCAAGATATGGAGCAACCCAAGTGCCCACTAACAGGTGAATAGACAAAGACGCGGTACATAAATACAATGAAGGAAACAAATACCACATGACCTCACTCGTATCTGGAGTCTAAAAGGACTAACAAACAAAGGAAGTGAAGCTCATGGACGCAGAGAACTTGGTAATTCAGAGGACAGGGGTGGGAGAAATGGGTCAATTGTTTTGGTTTTCTAGTTTAAATCAACTGAATTTTTAAAAAATGCTACTGCAAAGAAAAGGCAGAGGTTGTTAAAAAACCCAAGTGTATGCTGCCTAGAAGGGACCCACCTTAAATATGAGCACTAAGGCAACACGAAGGTGGCGATGCTAACATCAGACAAAGAGGAGTGAGACAGCAAGCGCGTGCGGGCGCAAAGGGGAAAGCGTGAGGGGAAGGACGGCACAGCAGGGCCCGGACGGGAGTGACACGGCAGTGGGGGTCAGCTGACAGCGCTGCGTGGAGGGAGAGGCAGAGAGGGGCCTGGAGGGTGCACACGGGATGGCAGCGCCCAGAGGCCTCTCATTGCTGGGCACTCGGGTCACCACGGCAGCTCGCCCACACAAGCGGGCACAGCCGCAGGCCCAGCCACACGGCACAGGGTGACCAGACTCGCACCACCAGGCAGCCTAACTCCAGCGCCCACACGCTCACCCTGACGACACCTGCGCCTGACCACAACAGCAATTACACTGTGTGAATCCAATCTGCTTTCCTGTTATAAACTGTAAAGAAAACTGAAATAACAGGAGAACACTCTAGACAGTTCCCATACCATTACACCGCACCATGATCATCGGAGGAGAAGCTTCTCGCACCGAACGCGTGTTGGTTTCCCTTCCTACTGAACGCGTGTTGGTTTCCCGTCCTACAGCACGCGGTGGAGGCGCCCCGATGACGTCACACGAGCTGCGCGTGCAGCGGCGCCAGGACCACAGGCGAGCCAGCGCACACGTCTCCTCACAGAGGAAGCGCGTCCCGGTGATGAGAGCGCCAGGGCTCTGCTCCAGCCGAGCTCCAGGGTCAGCGTGGTCCACTAACACGACTGTCAGCCGTGCTCAGAGCCCTGGACTAACCCTACAGAACTGCCACTCTGCCTGGGCCCACAGCTCCCCCACCTCCTGCTGAGGGCCACCACCGGTCTACCCTCTGCTTCTGTAAACTCAGCTCTTAGATCCCAGGTGTGAGATCACGGAAGTTTCTTTCCACGTCTGACTGTCTGACACTTAGACAACGCCCTCAAGGTCCATCCAGCATGACCAACTCAACCGACAGGAGTTTGAGCAAGCTCCGGGAGATGGGGAAGGACCGGGAAGCCTGGTGTGCTGCAGCCCACGGGGCTGCAAAGAGTCGGACACGACTGAGTGGCTGAACAGCAAAAGCTGAGTAACTGGAGCAGCAGATGGCAAGCCACTCTGGCACCCTCAGCTGGAAAATTCCGAGGACAGAGGAGCCTGGCACATCACCGTCCACGGGGCTGCAGAGTCGGACATGGCTGAGCACGCACACAGGACAAAGCTGAGCAGCGTCCCACTGCGTGTGCACATCACCGTTATCTATGCATTCATCACAGGCCTCAGGCTCTCACTAGGCCACTGTGAATGTGCTGCCTGAGATCCTGATTTCACCTCCTTTGGATAAACACGCAGGAGTGGGACTGCTAGAGCATGTGGTAGTTGAATCCTGAATATTCACTGAAGGACTGATGCTGAAGCTCAAGCTCCAATCCTTTGGCCACATGCTGCAAAGAGCCGACTCACTGGAGAAGACCCGACTCACTGGAGAAGACCCTGATGCTGGGAAGGACTGGGGGCAGGAGAAGGGGACGACAGAGGCTGAGATGGCTGGATGGCATCACCGACTCGATGGACCCGAGTTTGAGCCAGCTCCGGGAGACGGTGAGTGACAGGGGAGCCTGGCGTGCTGCAGTCCATGGGGCCGCCGAGTAGGGCACGACCGAGTGCCTGAACAGCATCACAGCTCCAGGGTCGACTTTCTGAGGAATCCCTATAGTGTTCCGGTGTCTGCACCAAGTTACATCCCCACCCACAGAGCACGAGGGTTCCCTCGTCTCCACACCCTCCACGTGCTGTCTCTTTTGACGAAAGCCATTCTGCAGGTGTGCCGTGGCGTCTCGCTCTGGTTCTGACTTGCGTTTCCCTGGTGATTAGTAATACTGAGTCCTCTCCACGTCTGTTTGTTGGCCACACCATGTGGCTTTGGGATTATAGTTCCTGGCTGGGGACTGAACCCACACTCCTACAGCGGAAGCAGAGTCCTAACCACTGGACTGCCAGGGAACTCCCTTCCAGGAGCTTCATCGTTTCAAGTCTTACACTTAAATCTTTAGTCTCCGACTCACTGGAGAAGACCCTGATGCTGGGAAGGACTGGGGGCAGGAGAAGGGGACGACAGAGGCTGAGATGGCTGGATGGCATCACCGACTCGATGGACCCGAGTTTGAGCCAGCTCCGGGAGACGGTGAGTGACAGGGGAGCCTGGCGTGCTGCAGTCCATGGGGCCGCCGAGTAGGGCACGACCGAGTGCCTGAACAGCATCACAGCTCCAGGGTCGACTTTCTGAGGAATCCCTATAGTGTTCCGGTGTCTGCACCAAGTTACATCCCCACCCACAGAGCACGAGGGTTCCCTCGTCTCCACACCCTCCACGTGCTGTCTCTTTTGACGAAAGCCATTCTGCAGGTGTGCCGTGGCGTCTCGCTCTGGTTCTGACTTGCGTTTCCCTGGTGATTAGTAATACTGAGTCCTCTCCACGTCTGTTTGTTGGCCACACCATGTGGCTTTGGGATTATAGTTCCTGGCTGGGGACTGAACCCACACTCCTACAGCGGAAGCAGAGTCCTAACCACTGGACTGCCAGGGAACTCCCTTCCAGGAGCTTCATCGTTTCAAGTCTTACACTTAAATCTTTAGTCTGTTCTGAGTTGGATTTTGTGTGTGCTGTTACAACAAGGGTGCAGTTTCATCTTCTGCAGGCGGACATCAAGTTTTCCCAACACCATTTACCGAAGAGACTACTCTTTCACCATGGTGCGTTCCTGGCACCTTTGCCAGAAATCAGCTGACATCTACGTGAGGGTTTACTTCTGGGCCTCTATTCTGTTCCAGCAATCTAGCCCTGTCTTTATCCCAGCACCATACTATTTGATTACCACAGCTTTGTAACATAATTTTAAACTAGGAAGTGTGATGGCTGAAAAATGATCTTTCTCAAGATTGCTTTGGTGATTTGGGGTCTTTGTAGAACTAGAAAACGAAGAACACAAACGATAAGGAACATGCAAGGTTCAGAATTGCTTTCCCTGTTTCTGTGGAAAGTGCATGGAATTTCACAGGGACTACACTGCATCTGTAAAGCCTTCTGTTTAAGGTCTTTGACCTTCTTGGTTGAGCTCACTCCTAACTGCCTCACTCTTTCTGACTCAATGAATGGAGCTGGAGTGCTCACTGGTGTCAGGAAACAAGAGTGATCTCTGTTTTGCTCTGCACCCTACGACTTCACTGAATTTATTCTGATTTTCTCCCGTGGCATCTTTAATGCTCTATGCATCATCTACAAGCAGAGGTAACTTTACCTCTTCCTTTCCGATCTGGATGCCTTACGTTTCCTCTTCTTGTCCGCTTGCTCTTGCTGGTACACCTGACCCTGAACAATGGCGGATGGAGAGGGTAGGGGTGCCAACTCTCCTTGTGGCTGAAAATCCACAAATAATTTATAGTCAATTTATAGTCAAGTTCCCAAATCTGCAGTTCCGTATCCAAAGATGCAACCAACTTCCAGTTGCACAGCATTACTGTACTTACTGGGCTCCGCAGGCAGCGCGGTGGTGAAGAGTCTGCCTGCCAAGCAGGGGGCACAAGTGCTACGCCTGGGCCGGGAAGGTCCCCTGGAGGAAACGGCAGCCCTCTCCAGTATTCCTGCCCGGACAGGGGAGCCTGGCAGGCTACAGTCCATGGGGTCACAGAGAGCCGGGACACAGCTGAGTGACTGAGCACAGCACACATACTGTTTACTAATAAAAAATCTGCATGTAAATGAGTCCATGTCGTTCAAACCCACACTGCTCTAGGGCCAACTGTCCTTCCAGTAGAAGAGACGATATGAGTGGACATCCTTCTCACACTGGATCTTAGAGGAAAAACTTTCAGTTTTCGCCACTGATCATGAGGCTGGCTGAGGGCTTCTCATAAACAGCCTTCATCATGCTGAGGCATTTACTTTTACA
Source organism: Kobus ellipsiprymnus (assembly GCA_006410655.1). Classification (NCBI taxonomy): domain Eukaryota; kingdom Metazoa; phylum Chordata; class Mammalia; order Artiodactyla; family Bovidae; genus Kobus; species Kobus ellipsiprymnus. The sequence continues at coordinate 390,657 of SJYR01002481.1, read as the reverse complement.
CCTACTTTGTTGAGCTTTTTTTAAAATCACGACTGGATGTTGGCCTTGGTCAGATGCTGCCCCTGCGTGGGCTGGGCTGACAGTCTCTCTCTCTCTCCGTGTGCTGATTATCTGTGTGCACGGCTCCCTCAGGGGGTATACAGCCTTCTTGCCGTGCTGCTGCACTGGGGATGCTAGCCTTCTGCTGGGCCTCGGATCCACTAACACGGTCTGTCTGCGTATGGTAAGCCAGCCGTGCTCCCAGGGGGCCACCCCCCGGGCTGTGGACAGTGTCGACTGCAGCCCGGGATGCTAGTCTTCTGCTGAGTCTCGGATAGCGGTCTGTAGTTTCTCTTCTTGTGGAGTCTTTGCTTTGGCGTCCAGGTAATGCTGGCTTCATGAAACAGTGTGAAAGTAGGCTCCCTACTTCTATTTTTTGGAAAAGTTTGAGAAGGATAAGTATTAATTTTTCTTTGAGTATCTGGTAGAATTCAGCCATGAAGCCATCTGGTCCTTCTTAAGAAGTTGGTTGCTGTTCCATCTTATCTGTTACTGACCGATTAGGCTTTATTTCTTCTTGACACAGCCTTAGTAGGTTGTATGTTTCGAGGAATTTATCCATTTCTTCTAGGGTCTCCAAAATGCTTGTAAATAATCATTCCTTGACCTCATTTCTGAGGCATCCATTGTAATGTATCCGCTTTCAATTCTGAGTCTTCTCTGTTAGTCTACCTAACAGTTTTTTGTGTCTTTTCAAAATCCAACTCAGCTTTGCTAATCTTTCCCTGTCGTTTTATACTCTCTCCTTATTTCTGCTCTGATCTTTACCATTTCCTCCTGTTTACTTTGGGTTTAGCTTCCTCCAGTTCCTCGAGCTGTGAAGTTAGGTCATTTATTTGCTATTTTGAGACCTTTTCTCCTCTTCAGCGCAGGCGTTCACGAGTGGTGGCCTCATGGTGAAGTCGCAGGGCACGAGGGGGGCCTGTCCCAGCGCAGGCGTTCACGAGTGGTGGCCTCATGGTGAAGTCCCAGGGCACGAGGGGGGCCTGTCCCAGCGCAGGCGTTCACGAGTGGTGGCCTCATGGTGAAGCCCCAGGGCACGAGGGGGGCCTGTCCCAGCGCAGGCGTTCACGAGTGGTGGCCTCATGGTGAAGTCCCAGGGCACGAGGGGGGCCTGTCCCAGCGCAGGCGTTCACGAGTGGTGGCCTCATGGTGAAGCCCCAGGGCACGAGGGGGGCCTGTCCCAGCGCAGGCGTTCACGAGTGGTGGCCTCATGGTGAAGCCCCAGGGCACGAGGGGGGCCTGTCCCAGCGCAGGCGTTCACGAGTGGTGGCCTCATGGTGAAGCCCCAGGGCACGAGGGGGGCCTGTCCCAGCGCAGGCGTTCACGAGTGGTGGCCTCATGGTGAAGCCCCAGGGCACGAGGGGGGCCTGTCCCAGCGCAGGCGTTCACGAGTGGTGGCCTCATGGTGAAGCCCCAGGGCACGAGGGGGGCCTGTCCCAGCGCAGGCGTTCACGAGTGGTGGCCTCATGGTGAAGCCCCAGGGCACGAGGGGGGCCTGTCCCAGCGCAGGCGTTCACGAGTGGTGGCCTCATGGTGAAGCCCCAGGGCACGAGGGGGGCCTGTCCCAGCGCAGGCGTTCACGAGTGGTGGCCTCATGGTGAAGCCCCAGGGCACGAGGGGGGCCTGTCCCAGCGCAGGCGTTCACGAGTGGTGGCCTCATGGTGAAGCCCCAGGGCACGAGGGGGGCCTGTCCCAGCGCAGGCGTTCACGAGTGGTGGCCTCATGGTGAAGCCCCAGGGCACGAGGGGGGCCTGTCCCAGCGCAGGCGTTCACGAGTGGTGGCCTCATGGTGAAGCCCCAGGGCACGAGGGGGGCCTGTCCCAGCGCAGGCGTTCACGAGTGGTGGCCTCATGGTGAAGCCCCAGGGCACGAGGGGGGCCTGTCCCAGCGCAGGCGTTCACGAGTGGTGGCCTCATGGTGAAGCCCCAGGGCACGAGGGGGGCCTGTCCCAGCGCAGGCGTTCACGAGTGGTGGCCTCATGGTGAAGCCCCAGGGCACGAGGGGGGCCTGTCCGGCCGGAGGTGAGCGCCACTGCCAGTTCCATGCCAGGCTGGCTCTGGCTGCCCAATGGTGCCCCCTGGTGGTGGAGCTGTCGCAGGTCCAACAGGACCCCCGGCCCCATGCTGGCTGGGGCAGGCAGGACAGCAGCAGGGACCCAGGTCAGCCAGGTCCCTGGAACCTCCTCACCAGTGGTCTCGGAGCCTGGGCCAGGGAACACCGAGACCAGAGAAACTCCCCCGCAAGCCCAGCCTGGTCCTCCCACCCCTCGCAGAACAGAACAAAGCCACTGGGGCCGGCAGAGCGGGGCTGGCGGCAGTGCAGACACCTGCAGCCACTGTCCTGAGGGGTCCTGGAGCGAGAGCCAGGCTGCTCTCCTCCAGGGCAGCTGGCGTCCCGGATGGGGAAGCCCGGTGGAAGGGGGGTTCATGCTCTGCAAAGGCAGGAGGGGCCCCAGGGTTGTGCCTGACAGCTGTCAGGGAAAGCAGAGTTGAGAAGCTACGCTCATTCTGTGATGTCAAGACTGTTCTTGCCCCAGCTGAGAATAAACGGAACAAACCATCTCCTTCCGAGTGTCGCTGAGCTCCAGCACCACCTCAGTCATCTTCACGCCGCACTGTTGCTGCAGCTCAGCAAGGCGACTGTGCAAAGACTTATTTTCCAGAGTCAGGGAGCTGATTTCTTCATTCAGAGTTGTCGAAGTGTCCTGAGCGGTTGTAAACTCTTGAACAGACGACAAAATGTGTCTCGCCTGAGCTAGAAGAGGGAATGTTGAGAGAATAAGTGTAGACAAAACATGTTCGATGCATTTTGAAAAATACAGGCTGCACACCTCAAAAACACTGACAGGTACAAAGACTAGAAAAGGGATATGTATGCCACTGAAATGACCTTGTCAGGCCTGTTTACCCCCAGGTGTGGATGGGGACGACAGGCAAACAGCAACAGCTCTAGGGACCTAGAGGAAGGAGCCAGCGTTGCTGGCTGCCGATGCCTTCCAGGGGGCTGGGCACCAGCAGGCAGGGGGCAGCAGCCGCCGGGCACTGGCGCCTCCTCGTCTGCTCCTCCCGAGCGCCCAGACACCATGAGCAGGGCCCTCGGGATGCCCCCGCAGCCCAGAGGACAGTGAGGCCTCGGACAGGTCCAGCGAGGCCAGGGGACCAGGGCCCAGCAGCGGGCACAGGCGCCAGCACGCGGCACGCGGGGCCAACTCACCAAGGAAGGCTTCGCTGCTGTGCGAGGACCTGCAGCCGCCCCAGTGCCTATCCACCAGGTCGAGGAGCGCCTCCAGGGCGGCCTTCCTCCCGGGCCGCGCAGCCGAGTGCAGTTTGGGACACGCCTGCCCGGAGACAAACCCCCCTTGGCTCCCGTGCCCAACCCAGCGGGTGCGACGCAGTCAGACTGCCGCCTTGTCCGCTGCCTGCACCACGGAGCAGGGTCACGCTGCACACACCTGCAGGCCTGGTGCGTGGACTCGCCTCCCTGCCCCCGCAGGCCTGTCCACGTCTGGGGGGCAGGGAAACTCTCTCAGCGGGAGGAATGGCTGAGTTGTGGCCTGTGTCAGTCAGGAGACCAGGTGGTTCTGAGCACCAGCGTCCTGGGCCCTCCTGACCAGCCCCCGCCACTCTTGTGGGGTGGGGAGAAGACAGTCTCGGCCCGAACGCTCACCGGAGCCCGGTAGCCCAAAGCGTGACCAGCGCACACAGGACCAGAGGGAGGGCTGGCTGGGCCGGTGCAGCAACATGCTGCCGGCAGAGCCTCACGGCCCCACCCGGTTCCAACCACGCTGGGCCCACAGTCACCGGCATTTCCATCAGTGCTCACTTTTCTTCCCTTTAGAAATCATTTCATCAATTTTAAGGGATTACTGAAGAAAGGGAGCTGGCTCCTGCCCTCCGGCTCACTTTCTGAGTGTCCAGGGAACATTTCCTGAGAAGCAGGGATTTAGCGAGTCAATATGAGCAGGGCCAGAGCTGGGATGAGGCCCGGTGCCCTTACTGTTAGACAAAGCAAAAGTTTCCTCACAAAGAGCATCTGGGACAGCCAGCCAGACCCGGAAGGGGGTGCAGGAGCCACCGGGCTCCTCACTCCCGCCACTCCCCACCTGCGGGAGCCCAGGGCACGGGGACACACAGGCCCACGAGGGGTCATCGGGCCGGGGCAGCCGCCCCTGGGTCTGGTCGGCGTGAGGACACTGAGGCCAACAGCTGGCCACAAGCAGCAGAGGGTGAGAGCGTCCAGGGGCACCAGCATCAACACTTCCGTCAGAAGCTGCACCGATCGATGCGGCCTCAGGCGCAGGAGCAGAGCCCAGGGGGGTCAGGCTTTTGCCTCCCACTTGAGGAGCCGGGGTCAAGCCCTCTCCAAGACCACCACCTGGGGCCACAGTGTTGGAAGGAGGGGAGCTGCAGGCAGCACCCCCTCATGCAAAGTCCCAACCCCATAGTGAGTGGGGTCCATCGGGGCGGCTCCATTTGGGGACACGAAAGCCCCAGCACAGTCCTGACTCAAGCGAGTCTCCATTTTCACTCCTTCCCTCAGTCTAGTGAGACTGCAGATGCAGCCAGACCAGCCGTGGAAGCGACCTTGGCCCGTGGCCTGCAGCAGCCACCCCAGGAGCCACCCAGCACCTACGACCCCAGCGTCCCTGGTCCTGCTGGTCTCCATTCAGGACCAACCACAGGGGCTCAGCCCTCCCCTGGACTGCTTTGAGCTGGCGGGCCCCCCAGGCCCTCTCAGCTGGGCTGCTCTCCCCTCCTCTGCCCACGTGGGGCGCTGTGCCAGGGCTGCCCGCTGCCCCCTGTCTGCACGGTGGTCTTCACTCGAGCCCCAAACCTTTGAGAATGTCTCAGTCTCCAACTCGGCCATGGCAGTGGCAGGAGCCACAGTCTATGACCACGTGGGACAATCTGGGGAGGACCTCCGCTCCTGAACCAGGAGCACCACGGCACACAGAGCTGGGACTGCGTTCACGACAGCCCCGGGGGAGCACCAACCACGGGACAGAGGCTGTGTGGGCGGCAGGCCCGAGACGACACCCCAAGGCGCCCCGCCCCAGAAGACAGCCCAGAAGTGCATTTTCTAATGGCAGCGGAGACCGCACTACAGAGACGTGCACGAGGGCCACATCTACCCCGGGGGCCCAGTGAGCACCCTCACCCCTGTTCACCTCGCTGGCGCTGGGCGGTCTTGGCTGCTCAGGCCCCGGGGTGGCCGAGAGGGAAGAGGCGGCCTGGCCCCAGCCCTCCGCACCGCTCCTCCGGCTCACACTCAGGCTTCCCTCCAGAGAGCTGAGACAGGCCTCGTCCGCAGGCGCCTGGAACCTCCCACCAGGCATCCTCCGCTTCCTGTACTTCTCAGGAGCAGGTAAGGGGTTTAACATCTTTTGTGTCGACACACTGGACTTCTGAGAAGAAGTGCCTGAGTCCTCGGTCTCCGTGGGGTCTGTAACAGAGAAACGGGCAGAGCCCTCACCATCGGGCTCCCGGGGCTCAGGGACCAGCACTGCAGCTGTGCACACACAAATCCGGGAAATTAGCCAGAGAGTGACAAAGTGGCCAATCACTGCGCCTTCCTGCTAAAGCCACGTATAACTGGGCCGACTGGCTCTGTGAGCGGAGGAGCCACTGCTCTCTGGCTGCCTGGGTCAGGCCACCTGGACACCAAGGCCCCCTGGCTCCACGTCCGTCCCCAAGTCTACCCGACCAGTGTCAGCGGGCCACCACCTCCCCCTTGCCGGGACTGGTCTGACTCACAGACTCGGAGGAACCCAGCCCCCGCCTTCCACAACCCACAGGCACACCAGTCACTCTCCACGCTGCATTCCCCACTACCCCCCCAACCTGCAGCAGCCTGGAGCTTCTGCACAAGCCGACGCCCCACTACACCCCAGCGTGTCTGGCCACCTGGAGCCAGCAGAGCACGCCACCTGGGACTGAGGGTGACCGCACAGCACAGTCTGAGCACTCCAAGCTCCAGGACAGACTAAGGAAGCTGAGAACGCGCCCCTGCTCACAAGCATCTGGGGCGCGACATTAAAGCGCTCCACGTGCACCGGATGGGCCCTGGACCAGAACACGCACACATGCGCCCCACGTGAATCTGTGTGAAGGGACACGTGCGAGATCCCACAGCACAGAGCACATGGGCGAGAGGCCGTGTCTGCGGGCCACGGGCACTAGGCAGGCACCGCCACGACCTGCGCTGCCTCCAAGGTCCCCACAAGCTCACCTGGAGGAAACTCAGGAAGGCACTAGGTTTGCTCACACTTGGGAGATTTCTGACGCTTTTTCCACATTCATGCAAACAACACTCTCAATTAACTTATTTAGTTTCCCTTGTCTTTGTCTTGTTCAGTTGCAAAGTTGTGTCTCTTTGTGACCCAATGGATTGCAGCAGGCCAGGTTCTTCTGTCCTCCAGAGCAATCTCCCAGACATTGCTCAAATTCACGTCCATTGAGCCAGCGATGCTATCTAACCATCTCATCCTCTGCTGCCCCCTTCTCCTCGTCTTCAATTTTCCCAGCATCAGGGTCATCTCCAATGAGTCAGTTCTTCACATCATGTGGCCAAAGTATTGGAGCTTCAGCTTCAGCATCAGTTCTTTCAATGAATATTCAGGGTTGATTTCCTTTAGGTTTGATCTCCATGCAGTCCAAGGGACTCTCAAGGGTCTTCTCGAACAGCAACACCATTCAAAGGCACCAATTCTTTGGCGCTCAGCCTTCTTTATGGGCCATACCTGAATGGTCTAGTGGTTTTCCCTACTTTCTTCAATTTGAGTCTGATTTTGGGAATAAGGAGCTCATGATCTGAGCCACAGTCAGTTCCTGGTCTTGTTTTTGCTGACTGTACAGAGCTTCTCCATCTTTGGCTGCAAAAAATATAATCAGTCTGATTTTGGTGTTGACCATCTGGTGATGTCCATGTGTAGAGACTTTTCTTCTGTGGTTGGAAGAGGGTATTTGCTATGTGTTCTCTTGGCAAAACTCTATTGGCCTTTGCCCTGCTTCATTCTGCACTCCAAGGCCAAATTTACCTGTTACTCCAGATATTTCTTGACTTCCTACTTTTGCATTCCAGTCCCCTATAATGAAAAGAACATCTTTTGGGTGTTAATTCTAGAAGGTCTTGTAGGTCTTTATAGAACTGTTCAACTTCAGCTTCTTCAGTGTTACTGGTCAGGGCATAGACTTGGATTACCGGGATATTGAATGGTTTGTCTTGAAAATGAACAGAGATCATTCTGTCGTTTCTGAGTTTGCATCCAAGTACTGCATTTCGGACTCTTTTGCTGACTGCGAGGGCTACTCCATTTCTTCTGAGGGATTCCTGCCCACAGTAGTAGATATGATGGTCATCTGGGTTAAATTCACCCATTCCAGTCCATTTTAGTTCGCTGACTCCTAAAATGTCGACGTTCACTCTTGCCATCTCCTGTTTGACCACTTCCAATCTGCCTTGATTCATGGACCTGACATTCCAGGTTCCTNATTTTAGTTCGCTGACTCCTAAAATGTCGACGTTCACTCTTGCCATCTCCTGTTTGACCACTTCCAATCTGCCTTGATTCATGGACCTGACATTCCAGGTTCCTGTGCAGTGTTGCTCTTTACAGCATCAGACCTTGCTTCTCACCAGTCATGTCCACAGCTGTTGCTTTGGCTCCATCCCTTCATTCTTTCTGGAGTTATTTCTCCACTGACCTCCAGCAGCATATTGGGCACCTACCATCCAGGGGAGTTTACCTAGCTTTTTGCCTTTTCACACTGTTCATGGGGTTCTCAAGGCAAGAACACTTAAGCGGCTTGCCATTCCCTTCTCCAGTGGACCACGTTCTGTCAGAACTCTCCACCGTGACCCGTCTGTCTTGGGTGGCCCCACACAGCGTGGCTCACAGTTTCACTGAGTTAGACTGTGGTCCATGGGATCCATGTGGTCCACGGGATCAGATTGGCTCGTTTTCCATGACTGTGGTTTTCAGTCTGTCTGCCTTCTGACAGAGAAGGATAAGAGGCTTATGGAAGCTTCCTGATGGGAGAGACTGACTGAGGGGGAAATTGAGTCTTGTTCTGATGAGCATGGCCAAAATTAAATCTTTAATCCATTTTTCTGTTGATGGGTGGAGCTGTGTTCCCTCCCTGTTATTTACCTGGGGCCAAAGTAAGAAGTGGCAAGAATACACAGAACTGTAGAAAAAAGATCTTCACAACCCGGATAATCACGATGGTGTGATCACTCACCTAGAGCCAGACATCCTGGAATGTGAAGTCAAGTGGGCCTTAGAAAGCATCATTACGAACAAAGCTAGTGGAGGTGATGGAATTCCAGTGGAGCTGTTTCAAATCCTGAAAGATGATGCTGTGAAAGTGCTGCACTCAATATGCCAGCAAATT
>SJYR01002481.1:359991-381628 GCA_006410655.1 Kobus ellipsiprymnus | reverse complement strand
TGGACTGTGAAGAACGCTGAAGGCTGAAGAATTGATGCTTTTGAATTGTGGTGTTGGAGAAGACCCTAGTGAGTCCCTTGGACTGCAAGGAGATCCAACCAGTCCATCCTAAAGGAGACCAGTCCTGGGTGTTCATTGGAAGGACTGATGCTGAGGCTGAAACTCCAATACTTTAGCCACCTCATGTGAAGAGTTGACTCATTGGAAATGACCCTGATGCTGGGAGGGATTGGGGGCAGGAGGAGAAGGATGAGATGGCTGGATGGCATCACTGACTCGACGCACATGAGTCTGGGTGAACTCCGGGAGTTGGTGATGGACAGGGAGGCCTGACGTGCTGCGATTCATGGGGTCGCAAAGAGTCGGACACGACTGAGCGCCTGAACTGAGCTGGACCTACAGTGGCAGTAATGAGGACAATGCAATCTCCTCCCATGCACACACTGCTGCACTCAGTGCCCCCAACCCTGCAGCAGGCCACTGCCAACCCACACCTCTGCTGGAGACTCCTGGACACCCACAGGCAAGTCTGGGTCAGCCTCCTGTGGGGTCACTGCTCCTTCCTCCTGGGTCCTAGTGCACAGGGCTCTGTTTGTGCCGCTTCCTCAGGCCTGGGTTAGCTCTGGCAGCTCTATGGTGGGGTTAATGGTGACCTCCTCCACAAGGGCTTATGCCACACCCAGGTCTGCTGCACCCGGAGTCCCTGGCCCTGCAGCAGGCCACTGCTGACCCGCACTCCTCAGGAGACGCCCGCACGCAGTTCCGTGTCAGTCTCTGTGGGGGGCTCTGGGTCCTGATGTGCACAAGGTTTGAGCCCTCCGAGCTTCCCTGCTGGGGATGGGGTTTGGTTCTAAACGTGACTTCATCCCTTCTACCACCTTGCTGGGGCTTCTCCTTTGTGCAGAGTTACCTCCTGGATTACTGGAAAAGGGTGTTTGCTATGTCCAGCATGTTCTCTTGACAAAACTGGTAGCCTTCCTCTGCTTCATTCTGCACTCCAAGGCAAGCTTGCCTGCTACTCCAGGGACCTCTTGGCTTCCTACTCTGCACTCCAATCCCTTACGGGGAAGGGCGTCTTTCTTCAGTTAGTCCCAGACGGCCTTGTAGGTCGTCACAGAATCGGTCGACTTCATCCCCTTTGACACTAGTGGTCGGGGCATAGACTTGGATTACTGTGATGCTGAATGGCTGGCCTTGGAAATGAACAGAGATCATTCTGTCACTTTTGAGACCACACCTAAGTACTGCATTTTTTATTCTTTTGTTGACTATGAGGGCTCCTCCATTTCTTCTAAGGGATTCTTGCCCACAGTAATAGATAAGATGGTCATCTGAATTAAAGTTTCCCATTCCCATCCATTTTAGTTCACTGATTCCTGAGATGTAAACGTTTGATCTTGCCCTTTCCTGCTGACAACATCCAATTTACCTTGATTCATGGACCCAACATTCAAAGTGGCAACGCAATACTGTTCTTCACAGCATCGGACTTTGCTTTCACGACCAGACACATCCACACCTGAGTGCTGCTCCCCTTTGCCCGGCTGCTTCATTCTTTGTGGGGCTATCAGGAGTTGTCCCCCACCCTTCCCCGTAGCATACTGGACACCTTCCAACCTGCAGGGCTCATCTTCTGGGGTCATGTCTTTTTGTCAGCTTCCATCTGTAAAGCAGTGTCTTCCCTTAACACACCTCAGGGTCACACACACACACAGTCGAGAGAAGAGGAGCACAGCACGCTGGGGGTCACCTGGGGTGAAGAGCTGCGGGGGGAGCTCGCCGCAGCGCTGGTCCTGCAGCCTCGGCTCCACGCAGCCCGCCCTGGAGCTGCTCCTGCGCCGCTCAGGGCCCTTCCACAGCGAGTCCCCGCACTGGTGCTGGGCTGACTGAGAGCTCAGTCGGTGCCTCGACTCTGCTGTGTTAAAAACATTTAGAAAGTTTATTCCACTAAAACTTACACTTCCGGTTTCTGACAGCGTAGCATACCTGTCAAGCACACTCCCATGTGGGGTAAACAGGGAAAAAAAGCTGGTAACACAGCACTGGCCACCCTGGAAGGAGCGTGCGGGCGCCACTGCCCACAGCAGCCCAGGCGAGGGGACCCCGCCCCACATCCAGCGGGAAGCACCACCCAGCCGATGAGTCGGGACAGACAACGGCCAGCGGATCCAGAGACTCGGCCACTGAATGGACAACCTTGCAAGGTTGTCTTTGCAATAAATGGCACTGGTACAGCTGGATACACGCTGGGACAGACGGACAACCTGAGCCATACCTCACACCACAGCCAGAAATTCACTCGAGAGAGCAGCTCTCAGACCCCAGTGTGGGTCCCCAGGAGGTGGACAGGTCTGTGGGATTGGACAACCTTGCAAGGTTGTCTTTGCAATAAATGGCACTGGTACAGCTGGATACACGCTGGGACAGACGGACAACCTGAGCCATACCTCACACCACAGCCAGAAATTCACTCGAGAGAGCAGCTCTCAGACCCCAGTGTGGGTCCCCAGGAGGTGGACAGGTCCGTGGGAGGAGCCCCCGCAAGCACGGCCAGGAAGGGGAACAGGGAGGAGCGGCCTCACTCAGACAGAACCACTCCTGGAGGCGCTGCTGAGAGCATGAAAGGCGAGCCACAGGGAGGGCAGAAATCAGAGGCAGGCTGTGTTCCACCAGGACAATGGAGTCCGGGGCGTCAACACCAAGAAAGGAATAGGGGAGGGGGGCAGCGGGAGCAGAAACGGCTCAGAAGAGGACAGGAGCGCATGAGCAGGCTGCTGGGACTCATCTCCAGGAAACGCGAACTAAAGCCCTCAGCAGACACCACTGCACGCTCAGCATGGGCCCCACCCTGGAGGGCCCGACAGGCCCAGGAGGTGGCCTGCAGGCTGAGGCAGGGTGCTGCTGCAGCCGGAGACCCAGACGCTGTGACGTCACGAAAAGCTCCTGGGACCCACGAGAGCAGCAGCAGCAGAGCAGCTGAAGCCCACACACAGCCCTGGCGGGAAGGCTGGCCGGGCGCGGAGGGGCTCCGCGCTCCCCAGGTGCCAACCCGCCCTCAGTGCAGCCGGAGCCAGAGGGGGACCCCCTCGGGGCGGCGGGGACTCAGCCCCTCCAGTACAGGGCGCCTCACATCTTCGCTACCCCCACAACTGACCTGAGAGGGACCTGAGGTGAAAGGCTTGCAGTGTGACTGCCTCCACCTAGATATACTGGCTTCTCCTGGGACCCACCATCAGATTACTGATGTTACAGGCACAAGACTTCCTGAAGATTCTACATCTAAAGATAAGTTCTCTTAAAAAGGCAGTGTGGACCCTGGGGCAGCAGGCGTCCGCCTCCAGGCTGGGCTGTGCCCACCCTCTCCGCGCGCAGCAGCCTACCTTGGGAGCTCTGGAGGCTGGCCACTGACTCCTTCTGGCTGGAGCTCACGCCCCCAGGAGGGTTGCTCAAGTCCCACTCGCACTCAGCAATGAGGCTCAGGACCGCCTCGTCATCCGCGTCCATGACCAAGCACTTCTTGGCGGAGGGGTCAGTGCACTTGACTCTGGAGTGATGAGGTCTACAAAGACAAGCAAACCTCGCTCTGGCGCCCCCCACTTGGACCCAGCGCGTGCCGACCCTGGGGCACAGCCACCCGCACCGCTGACCCTGCCTCGCTCTGGCGCCCCGACTCGCACCCAGCGCGTGCCGACCCTGGGGCCCAGCACCACACCGCTGACCCTGCTCAAGGTCTCTGAGGAGGAGCAGCAGGGACTTCTGCCACAGGGAAGGTGGAGGGAACTCGGCCAGGGTGACTGGCCACCACACCGGCTTCATTAAAGGGCGGCAGTTCCAGGGAGCCCCCTGTGCAAGGGTCTCCTAGCACTGTGGTACAGGTGACCAGCGAAATTCAAGGAGGGACTTGCCTGGCAGTCCAGTGGTTTAAGACCCCATGCTTCCAATTCAGGGGGCATGAATTCTATCCCTGGTCAGGGAAGCTAAGATCCATAGGGACCGACCGAAAAAGAAAACAGAAAGAGAGTTCACGAACATGGCGTTCCAAATTTCTACGCTCACATTGAGTGAGTATCTCTCTAGCAACTGAGATGTGGAGTTGTAGAACAGGATGTCCCTCCACACAACGGCAAACACTCACAGGGACCTAATTTCTAACAAAGGCAGCTTAAGAATCACTCCTCAAAACAGAACTCAGTCACACACTACGAATATTGGCTTTATGTCCCTGATCACACCTAGAGAAGTCAATGACACTCTGTCTTCTAGAGCTCAGGGTCTTCCAGATCCCTGCAGAAGGAAGGGGACTGGGTTCTCCTTCGAGGTCTGCCCACAGACACCTGATGGTGGACACACACAGCCTGCTCGGGTCTCTCGTGTCACATCTGGATGATAAGATCATTGCATCCAATCATCTAAACTCTGTGAAAACTCAGTCTGAGATAATCAAGGATAGGTCAAAAGCATGTTCCCCAGGTGGCTCCGTGGTAAAGAATGCATTTGCTAATGCAGGAGAGGCAGGAGACACGGGTTTGATGCCTGGGCTGGAAAGATCCCCTCGGGGAGGAAATGGCAACCCACTCCAGGATTCTTGCCTGCAGAATCCTGTGGCCAGAGGAGCCTGGTGGGCTACAGTCCGTGGGGTCGCAAAGCGCTGGACACGACTGAGCACGCAGACAGACCGCAGAGCATCGCTGAAGCAAAGTGGAGACGCCGCCAGCAAGCGGGAGCCAGCAAGCGGGAGCCGGCAGGCGGGAGCCGGCAAGCGGGAGCGCACCCCATGTGCGAGGACTGGAGGGCGCAGCACCGTGAGAACATTCAGTGCCCAACGGAGTCTGCAGAATCGCGCAATCCTGTCAGAATCCCAGTGGTACTGCCCCCAGAAATAGAAAAACCGTCCTAAAACGCGTCTGGAGTTTCATGGAGCGCCAAACAGCTGTAACAACATTGAGAACAGCAAGCGCTGGAACCAGGTTCAGAAACGCTGGATGAAATCAGGCTCTGATTTTGGACGACTGTGAGTAATGATGCTACAAGATCTAGTAGAAAAGAGAGACACTGTGAAAGGATGGATGAGAAATGCAAGCAGAGACGGGGAAATTCTAAGGAAGACCCTAACGTTAGCTGAAGACACTGTAACCGATGAAAAGTGCCTCTGATGAGCTCAACAGTAAACTGGATGTGGCTGAGGAAGGGATCTCTGAACTCGATCACATAACAACAGAAACTCTAAAACTGAAAAGCGAAGATTAAAAAAGACTGGAAAAAAAAGAAAAACCAGAACTGAATACCTAGAATCGTGGGCCAATACCAAAAGGTGTAACATTCACACACGAGACTACCGGCAGGAGAGAGGGGAACTGAAGACATATTTGAGGATGACCAAGAATCCTCAAATGAAGGTCAGACACCAAATCACAGAGACAGGGAGCGCTGAGAACAGTGGCAGAATAAATGCTGGGGAAAACTACAGCAAGGGATCTATTCAACCGGAGAAAAGCTAAGACAAAGAAGAAAATCTTGAAACAAGTCAGAAGGGGAAATCCTTACGTTCGTTACTGTCGTTCAGCTGCTAAGTCGTGTTCGGCTCTCTGAGACCCCGTGGACCTCAGGACGCCAGGCGCCCCTGTCCTCCATCATCTCCTGGTGTTTGCTCAAAATCACCTTCACGGAGCCCATGATGCCATCCAGCCACCTCATCCTCTGCCGCCCCCTTCTCCTCCTGCCTTCAGTCTTTCCCAGCATCAGGGTCTTTCCCAGTGAGTCAGTCCTGCACATCACGTGGCCAAGGTATTTACTGGAGCTTCAGCTTCAGCATCAGTCCTTCCAATCAATATTCAGGATTGATTTCCTTTAGGAATGACTGATTTGATTTCCCTGCAGTCCAAGGGATTCACAAGAGTCTCCTCCTGCACCACAATTCAAAAGCATCAGCTCTTCGCATTTAGCCTTCTTTATGGTCCAACTCTTATATCCATACCTGACTACTGGAAAAACCATAGCTTTGACTATGTGGACCTCTGTCAGCAAAGTAATGTCTCTTCATAGCTTTTCTTCCAAGGAGCAAGCGTCTTTTAATTCCATGGCTGCAGTCAAGTCCACAGTGATTCTGGAGTCCAAGGTAAGAACAATCTGTCACTGCTCCCACTTTTCCCCCTTCTATCTGCCATGAAGCGACAGGACCAGATGCCATGACCTTAGCTTTCTTACTGTTTACACTGTACTTAGTCTATTGAGTGAGCAACAATATTATGTTAAAAAACAATGTATACACTGTAATTTTAAAACGTGCTAAAAAGTGCTAAATGTGCTAAAAAGTGCTAACCATCATCTGAGGCTTTTGCAAGTCATGGCAGCAATGGGATCATGGATCACCATAATATAAAAAGCTGAAAAGGTTTCAAATACTGCAAGAATTACCAAAATGTGACACAGAGACATGAAGTGAATAAAGAACAAATGTCACTGGGAAAATGGCACGACAGGCGTGCCCGACTTGAGATCAACACAAACCCTCAATCTCTGAAACCACAGAATCTGCAAAGCACGGTAGAGCGAAGCCCAGAAAGCGAGGCCTGCCTGTCCTGGTGCTCAGGGCGGCCACCAAAGTGAAAACACGCCCACAACTGACGTGCAAAGGGGGAAAACAGAATCACTGGACGATCACGAGAAACCACGAAAGGAAGGGAAAGGTCAGAAGACGAAGTGAGAACAAGGGCATCAGACAGAAACAGCGAGCACAGCAGCTGTTAACGAGCTGCATCAAGAGTCGCTTCGGACACCAGGGTCTAAACGCACCAGGCGGGGGCAGAGACGGTCGGCGCGGATCAAAGTGCAAGGCGGACCACATGCCACCTACAGAAAGCCCCTTCAAATACAAAGATGCACAGGTTTAAAAGTAAATGGACAGAGAAAGAAAAACAGACTATGCTAACGCCAATCAGAACAAAGTGGAAGCAGCCACGTCACTTTCAGACAGAGCTGACTTTGGGCAGTGAGAGCAGCCTGGGATAAAGAGGGGTAAGGACTCAGGGCAGCTCTGCAGGAAGACGCAGTAGCCCTGGACGGGCTTGTGCCAATGAGACAGCATCAGGTTACCCAACACAGACGCTGAGGAGCTCAGGAGGACGGACCCACTTCCCCCGCGTTGGAAAGGGGCAGGTCCCGCAGGCAGGCAGTCACCAAGGACACAGCTGGGCTCGACATTACCACCTGGAGGAGCCGGCGTCCACCTTGTCCAGACAGCAGGACGCTCGTCCCCCAGTCACAGGGAACACCCCCCAACACAGACTCGTCCTGGGCCACAAAACACGCCTCTACACGTTAAAGAGAAAACAGATCACACGAGGTTTGTTCTCAGGGCACAATGGAATTAAACTTGTAATAAGTAACAGAAAGATAACTGGAAAATCTGAAAAAAAGGAAGATTAAACAGCATATTCCCAAATAACATGAGTCAAAGAAACCTCAAAAGTATTCTGAACTAAAGTATTTCAAAATAAAAATATTTCCAACTAAATTAAAAAGAATATACACCTCACCGAAATGTGTGGGATGCAGCGAAAGCAATGTGTAGAAGGAAATACATAATATTGAATGCATAGTAGATGCAGTACAATCCAAAATCAATAACCTAAGCTTCCACCTCAGGAAACTAAGGAAATAACTTAAATCCAAAGCAGGCAGAACAAAAGTAACAGTAAAATTTAGAGCAAAAATCAATAAAGTTGAAAACAGGAAAAAAGAAAATCAACAAATCCAAAAGCTAGTTCTAAATTTAAAAAGATAAATAAAATGGAAAAACCTCTATCTATAACAGGCTAAATAGGAAAAAAAAGCAACGTCCCTAACACAGGAATTAAAAGCAGCAGCACCGCTAGAGACCCATGGAGAGCCAGAGGGCGACAGAGAGCAGCAGGACTCTGCCCGCAAACAGGGAACCTGGACGAAAGGGAACCGTTCCTGGAAACGCACAATCTTCCAAAACCCACACCAGGAGAAGCAGGTGCTAAGAACAGACTTGTACAGGTGACAGACCTTGAATCGATAATGATAGCCTCCTAAAATACCAGGTCCAGACAGGTTCTCTGGTAAATCCTACCAACACTTAAGGACGAAATTATACCAATTTTCCGTAAGACAGAAGAGGAAACAGAGGGAACACACCCTAGCTTGCTCTATGAGGCCAGCATCACCTTAGTGCCAGAACTGGCAGACCATGCAAGGGAACGGCAGGCCCTTCACCTCCCGCGAACATGGACGCAGAAGACCCCCAACAAACACCAGCAGCCTGAGGCCAGCAGGGTGTGACAGCACGTCTGCACCACGGCCGAGCGGGGCTCACTCCAGGTGTGCCTAGCTGCCGGGCGGGGCTCACTCCAGGTGTGCCTAGCTGGTTCAACATTGGAAAAAAGTCCGTGTGATCCATCACATCAACAGGCTCAAGAAGAAGAGTCACATGACGACATCAGTGAACACAGAAACAGTATTCGACAAAGTCTAATACCATTCATGACAGAACGGCCAGTAAACTGGGCATCGACGGGAACCTGCTCCACTTGGTAAAGAACACCGACAGAAGCCCGCAGGTGGCAGCAGCCTTGGTGGGAGAGGCCCGCTGCCATCCCGCCAAGACCAGGAGCACGGCAAGCACAGCCCCGCTGCCCACAGCCTCCACACCATACTGGATGTCCCAGCCAAGGCAGTAAGGCGAGAAAAGGAAATTAATGGCACACATCCCCTAAAAAGGGATGCTGAAGTCCAACACCCCACGCCTCAGCACGCCCTTATTTGGAAACGAGTCTTTACAGGGGTGAGCGAGTTAAGATGAGGAAACTATGGGGAGCCCTGACCAATACGGCTGATGTCCTTAGGAACGGGGAGGTCTGGACACGGACAGACGGGCACAACGGGAGCTCTGTGACAAGGCACAGGGAGAAGACAGGCACAGAGAGAAGGACTGGAGAGAACGCTGGAGATGGCCAGCAAACCGCTGAAGCTGGAGTCACGGGATGGATTCCCTCTCAGAGCCTCCAGGGGGAAGCAGGGCGACAACACCTTGATTTCAGACTTCCACCCTAAGAACTGCACAGCAGTAACTTCCTGTTGTTTTAAGCCGCCCTATTTGTGGTACTTCGCCACTAGCAGCTGCACACACGTCAAATGCTTTTATATATTCTCAACAATGAACAACTGGAATTTTAAATTAAAAAGCCCAAATCAGCCTCAAAAGACCAACATACTAAAGCATCAGTCTAACAAAACATGCACAGCATCCAATGAGGGAAACTACGACCTCTGAGAAATGAAGCCAAAGAAGAACTGAATGAATGGACATTCCATGTCTATGGGCATAAAGTCTCAGTGCTAGGATGTCAGTTCCTTCTCATCTGAAATGCAACACACTCTCAATCAAAATTCCAGCAAGGCACTTTGTGGGTACTGACAGGTCAGTTCTAAAAGTTATATGGAAAGTAACTGGCAACTCAGCGTTAAAGGAGGACAGTCACAGGACTGACAAAGCGTGACTCGCAAGCGCACGTGGGTGTGGACGGGCTGGAGAGCTCTGGGGGTCTCTCTGTAGGAGGCACCAACTCCATCACGAGGGCCCCACCCGCAGGACCCCATCGCCTCAACAGGCCCTGTCCCCTAAAGCCACTGCGCTGGGGTTGGGACTGCAGCATGAAATCCGGGGCACACAATACTCAGACATCCTGCAGGGTCAGTTAGCCGGGTTTGAAATAGGGACGTGAGGGGAGGGGAACTCCAAGCGAGGCAGCTGAGGGAAGAGGAGATTCCTGGAATTTGGAACTAATCTTAAGATGTTAGAACACAAGTTGGCAAAGTATGGCCCACAAATCAAATCCAACCCACTGCCTGTGTTGTAAATAAAGTTTTACTGGAACACAGTCATTAGTTTATGCATTGTCTATAGTTGCTTTCATCTACAAAGTCAGGGTTCAGAAGTTAAAACACAGATCATACAGTCCGTGGAGCTGAAAATATTCTCTCTAGCCCTTTACAAAAAAAGTCAGCTGACCTCTACGTTAGAGAAACTTACAGATGAACTAAGGTGTGTTATGCAAAAGAAAGAAAACTATTGAAAGCTTCAGACAAAACAAAATGCTATCTAAGAAGGAATATATAATCCTCACACATTACAAGCTAGGTAAACACACTGACTGACTTATACCTTTAGAACCAACCAGACACATGAAGACTGCTTTCAGAACACACATGCTACCACCCTGACAACCTCAAGTCAGACATAAAAATGCAGACGGCAGGCGCTGGGAGGCGCTGAGAAGCCAGGCACAGGCTCCCACAGCCTGGCACAGCGCGTGGGAGCCCTGCCCGCAGAGCAGAGAAAGGAAGGGGGATGCCAGCGGGCGCAGAGCCCGAGAGCTGACACCGCCGGGGTGCGAAGAGGCGGCTCCAGAGCTGCCAGGCCTGTCAAGAGCGCTCCCGTCCACAAACAGCAGCGCCTGCACCGGCCGAGACCAGAAAGGAACAAACAGAACCTGGAAGAGGCGGTTCCGGAGCTGCCAGGCCCGTCAAGAGCGCTCCCGTCCACAAACAGCAGCGTCTGCACCGGCCGAGACCAGAAAGGAACAAACAGAACCTGGAAGCAGCAACCTAGAGAAGGGCCAGCGGCTGCCTGAGGAGTGGGCGGGAGCTGGGGGGCCGACCGCGGCTTCTCGCCGCTGGCCTTTCGTGCTACGCATCTGCCGTGAATTACCTTAACTACGTTTTCAGTATTGGGTTGGCCAGAAAGTTCTTACCATCTTATAGGAAAACTCAAACACACACTTTGGCCAACCTAATACTGAAAAGTAACCTACAGACAATGTGATCGACAGGAAGTGAGTCTGTCCCAAGTGTCCTGGATCGCCAGCTGGTGGGGGGCGTCTCTCCCAGCCCCACCACACCCCCGCAGGTCTGCCCTCTCAGGGGCAATGCGCAGGCAGAGTGTGCGTCTCCAGTTAACACAGAGGTTGGCATTTCTCTACCAACAATGAGCACTCCTCAAGGTGTTCAGACACCGCTTCTGCTCATGGGCTTCCCCGATAGCTCAGCTGGTAAGGAACCCCCGGCAATGCGGGAGACCTGGGTCAGGAAGATCCCCTGGAGACGGGCAAGGCTACCCGCTCCTGTGTTCTCGCCTGGAGAACTGTAGTATATATATGGCTCATGGGGTCACAGAGAGTTGGACGTGACTGAGCAACTTTCACTCTCACTTTTTCTGTTCATACCTTTCTTCTCTGAACACAGATGGGAAGCTCTGCTTTGAGTCCAGTGAGTCCTCCGAACCAAAATGCAGCTGGGATGCTCTCCGCTCACTCTCCCTCACGGGGCGGTCATCTACAGAGAAGACAGCACGGGCAAGTAGCACGAGGTAGGTGCCAGGCCCCTCCGCGGTGCGCCCACCGGCTCCCATGGGCAGTAAGGCGTCTGCTGCCCACTTGGCCTCACATGCACCTGACCAGGTCCACTGCCCTCTTTTGGGGCCATTCCCTCCCCCGAGGGCCGACCCACCACAGGAGCCCATGGAGATGCTGAGCGTGACCTCATAGGTGGCAGCTCACACCTGCTTGAGCCCCAGACAGGAAGGGAAACACACACCAGGTTCACATGCAGGCGTGCCCTTCTCGCCTCCTCTTGACACATATCCTGGATGCTGGGCAAGGCCCCCAAACCACCCCTAGCAAGTGAGCACCCCTAGCAAGTGTCCACGGGCAAGGAGCCCAACACATCGAAGAGAAGAGGCCCAGGCCACGTGCTGGCACCCAGGGCTCGCCTCCTCAGATCGTGGGGACTGGACAGGAGGCAGAGCCAAGTTTGACTGTTTCCGCATGTGCCCTGGACCCAAGAAGACCCCCCCGTGTCCACAGCCACACCTCCTCGTGAGTGCCCGAGGGAGGCTGCCCTCCCAAACGCTGGAGGCCGGCCCTCAGGAACGTGTCGGGACCGCCCCAGAATTGCTCAGGAAGCCGAGCCCACAGCGCCCAGAGGCGCACGTCCCAGTGAGAAACAAGGACGAAGGTGTGGACGCTGCACGGCAGCCCCGGCCCCACGCGGGGTGCCCCCTCCATCCCCGTGGGGACTCCGTCTGCCACATGCCAGGCTGAGGCCTCCTGGGCTCTGCACTCTCGCGGCCTGGACGTGGCCTCCATGCCAGCAACTCACGACTCTACTTGCTCAGCCTGAGCTTCACTGAGTCAGCACCATGCCCCTCACTGAGCTCAAGCTCCATGTGGCTGAGACCAGTGCAAACCCCTCTCACCCAGACCACACCCTCTGCACGGCAGCGGCCCCCAGGCCCGGCGAGGGCCTCCTCTGCTCCCGGCCAGAGCGCTCGGGTTACTCCCTCAGAGCTCCCACGGCGCCTGGCGGGAGAGTGGGCTTCCAAGAGCCCCAGGGCTCCCGCAGCACGGACTCCAGTGACTCTCCTTTCTCATCTGAGTCCCTTTCAGACTGGAAGAACTCTGTAAGACTGAATCTAAAACTTTTATCACAAGTAGAAACTCATCATTTAAGACTGAAGGCTGCACAGCTTTCAAGAAGGATTGTAATGCTTCAACAGTTTACAGAAAACTTATAGTCGGCTAAGGACACAAGCATTTAATCCTCCCAAATATCTAAAGACCAACATAACGTTTAAACCCCAAGTGGGTCTGAACAGACAATGCGCCTCTAGGGGTCAGTGGCCAGGCCCAGGCCAGTGTGGCCTAACCACGCAGCCAGCGCCACCAGCCCGGGGACAAGGAGGAGCCAGGCAGGCACAGCCGGGGAGCCTGTGAGGGCAGCTCTGTGCAGCTGAGGGGCAGAGCCCGTAGCGTCTGCAGGTCCTTCGGACACTGAGCAGCAGGAGGCACGGTCTGCCCACTGCCTGGCGTCCACCTGACAAGTGCGGCCGTGTGGGTCTCTTTCATTATCTCAGCACCTGGGAGGTGGAGACACCCTGGAATCCCTCCAGCCTCCCCAAGCGGCCCAAGGCCCTCTGAG
The DNA here is from genome assembly GCA_006410655.1 of Kobus ellipsiprymnus. Lineage (NCBI taxonomy): Eukaryota > Metazoa > Chordata > Mammalia > Artiodactyla > Bovidae > Kobus > Kobus ellipsiprymnus. Next base: position 368,629 of record SJYR01002481.1, on the reverse strand, counting down.
TGGAGAACACACGCTGATCACTGGGGGCACAGAAGGACCACCACCCTCCAATCAGATAGTCCTAACTGCCCTCAAGCGGCACTTCCACAGGAGGGCCAGGTCTGAGACCTGAGGCCCTCCTTCCCCAGGGCCTCCCGGCTGGCACACCCTCGGCTCCCGCGGCAGCGCCCTCCTCCGAAGCGGGATGTGGGGCGGGGCGGGGGTCGGCCAGCAGTGCCTGGGCCACAGTGCTCACAGCACAGCAGCTCCCGAAGCCGGGACAGCGGGCGAGGGCTCTGGCCTCCCTGAGCACAGTGCTCCTGGCCGGGCATGGCTGGTTGGCACCCTGGCAGCTCGTCCTGCAAGCCCGAGGGATTCGGTTCTTCCTGGGCCACAGTGGCAGCTGCACCTGCCAAGAGCCCTCCCACGAGGCCCTCCCACTCTCTCACGCTGTCGCCCGGGACCTCTTGCTCCTGTGCTCCAGGCGCATGCAAAACCAGGCTGAATCCAGCCGTCCGGCTGAGCCTGGGACGACGCCCAGGAGGCCATGCGAGGAAACAGATAGCAGAGCTCGAGAGCAGCTGGAGAGCCGGGCCAGCCCACGCCTGCGCCCTGGCCAGCCCGGCAGGCCCTCATGGCTCAGAAGTGGCTCCCTGCCACCTTCCCAGGCGGCTTTCCTGTGAGAGGAGGAAACCAGCTCCCCCCTCCAGAAGGGCCAGCAGCACGATCGCCCCAAGAACACGAGCGGGGTGCCGAGCGAGGCTGGGCGTGCGGCCGGCCTACCCAGCTGCTGGAGCCCCGGGAGCATGTGCACCACGAAGAGGCGGTAGTCGGGCTCGCTCTTCCCCACGGGGTTCAGCCGCAGGTCCACCTCCGAGAGCCCCGCCAGGGAGTGGAGCCGGAAGACCTCCGCCAGCGAGGAGATGCGGTTGTAGTACAGGTTGAGGCTCTCCAGCGCCGTCAGGCACTCAATGCCCTGCGGGACAGAGGCGGGAGACGGGCGTGACACACACGCACTCCACACACGCTCCCCTCCCCATCACCAGACAGCAGACCAGAGGCGAGCTCCGCCGCGAGCTCCGCTCCCGCGCCCTGAGGCGGCCAAGCGGGTCAGTCCCTGCGGGGCCTCACGTGCCAGCTGAGCAACGCACCAAACGCCACGCTTTCACACCCGGCCGCGTCAGCGGAACCTTTGCTGCCCCGCTTCACAGATGAGGACTGACTGCAGCCTGGACGAGATCTTGCACCAGACACTGATGCGAGGGGCAGGGGGGGTGCTGACAGACTCGCGCTCCAGGCAAGGACGTCCTGCCTCCCTTTCTCCCCACTTCAGTCCCTGCGGGGCCTCACGTGCCAGCTGAGCAACGCACCAAACGCCACGCTTTCACACCCGGCCGCGTCAGCGGAACCGCCACTGCCCCGCTTCACAGATGAGGACTGACTGCAGCCTGGACGAGATCTTGCACCAGACACTGATGCGAGGGGCAGGGCTCCCAACCAGGTCAGGGGCGCTGACAGACTCGCGCTCCAGGCAAGGACGTCCTGCCTCCCTTTCTCCCCACCGCAGGCCCTGGCAGTTCACACGGCGTTCCCGCTCGCCATCGCCTGGTGACTTCTTGTGTCCTCTCCATCACCAGCGCCTGCCGCGTCAGGCCCGCAAGCCATTCAAGGGCCCAAGGCCGCTAACGGTCAGACACACGGATGAGAAGTGCAGCGTGGATGCAGAGGACAGCTGATGCAGGATGAAGACGGGCACACACACGCTCATCTTTCGGGCGTTTTGTCCTTTACAGACATAGCCATCTTCACCAGAGCGCAGTGATTCCGCGTCATAGTTGGAACACAACGTGATGCATAAGAAAGCCAGCTCACAGCAGGCGCAGGGAAAGGAGCGCAGCACGCACAGTCGCTTCACATGCACAGTTTACGAGCTTTAGAAGCAGCTACAGAACAGATTGCTTTTTTTTTACCATAAATGTACTTCCCACGGCTATGATAGCAATAAATTTTCTTTTAAGAAACAAACCTGAAACTTACCTCTAGACTAACCAAGGAGTTTCGTGAGAGATCTAGAGATTTTAGACCTGTTAAATTCATCAAAGAATTTCCCAGGTGAGTAATCTTTTCTTGGTAAGTTCCCGGAATAGATAATGACCGAAGTTCAGCTAAGAATAGAAAATTAAGAGATTTTAATTTTATTATTTTACTGAAAATAAATTATTACAGTCATTTATTTTCCCTCCAAAACCCACTCACCAGGAAGCCCTCCTAAGGGGGCTGCCAGCCCACTGCCTCTAAGCCTCCACGCAGGGATCACATCTGAAACCCTCTCAGGGGCTGACCTGAGGTCACGCCATTACGGGTGAGGGCCAGTGGCACTTGGGGGGCACCGCACACTTCTCTGGGACACACCTAGTAAGCACTCATAAGACAAATGTCACTACAAAAATAGTGACATTTGCAGTTGGTGATGGACAGGGAGGCCTGGCGTGCAGCGATTCATGGGGTCGCAAAGAGTCGGACACGACTGGGCGACTGAACTGAACTGAACTGAAACTGAATGAAACAGACACTCTGTGTTTGGATACACCAAATATTTTCCTGGGAACTTTTGTTTTAAAAGGATACACCAAATATTTTCCTGGGAACTTTTGTTTTAAAAGGATACACCAAATATTTTCCTGGGAACTTTTGTTTAAAACACATTTTGATTAAATACAAAACCGGTTTTTGGGCTTCCAGTTTCAGACAAGACAGAGCAGACGCGTTCCACCCTGTTCCTCCCATTAGACCTAAAAACCCTGGACAACAGCATGGGAAGCAAGGGCCTGGCAGCTGAAGGCGGGCGCAGAAGGCCAACCGTCGAGGGACCTGAAAGAAAGGGTCAAGCACCGAGGGCTGGTTTTGCTGTCTCCTATACATCCCAGTCTGAATGCAAGAGAAGCTGGCCACCCAGAAACACCCATGGGCATCTACCAAAAGATACGGGTAAGCCTGCTGTCCACTGTCCAAGACGGACAGTGATGGCCTTGCAGGACAGACTCCTGGCAGCCCCAGCCCCACTCCCACCCAACACCAAGGGAACCATGGGCCTCGTAGCCCTGGCCTTGCACGGTGGCCAGCGCTGGGACCGAGAGCGGACCTGACTGCTGCCCTGGGCCGTCTGTAAGGGGGCATCTGCGGAGGCTGTGGGGGGGGCCTGGCCACCGCCTCAGCGACAAGGCAGCGTCCAGGCAGTGCCAGAAGCAAGTAGCAAGATTTGAACAGGAAGCAGAGTCCCAGTCAAAATGGCCAGTCAAAAATGATGAAGAACTAGGAAAATCTCAATCTGAATGGCAGAAAACAACAGACACCAATAATGAGACAAGATGAGAGAAACCAGAATTATTTAACAAGGGTTTTAAAGCAACTGATACAAAAATAGTTCAATGAGCAATTATGAACATGCTTTAAAAAATGAGGAAGTAGGGATTCTTGGCAAAAAAACCAGAAGATATAAAGAAGAAACAAACAGAAATTTGAGAATTGAAAAATACAACAACTGAAAGAAACAAACAAAACCCATGGGAGCAGCTTAATAACAGAATGGAGACGACAGGAAAAATTCAGAGAGAGCAAATGCGAAGGTAAGCAAAACTGTCCTATCTGACCAAGAGAGAAAACAGACTAAAAAGTGAACAGAGCTTCAAGGTCCCGCAGAAAGAGAAAAAGCAATCTAACGTTCATGTCCTTGGGAACCCACGGAGTTCCAGTTAGCTTCACGAAGAGAAAAACAGCACGGCTTAAAAAAAGAGAGAGAAGTAACAGCTGAAAACTTTCCAAATTTGGCAAAAAAACAAAAACCTACACATTCAACAAGTTGAAAAGACACCGAACAGAATAAAGGCAAAAGCTAACATATCAGAATCAAAAACACTAGCGGCAGCGAAAGAGTCTCGAGTGCAGCCAGAGAGAAACAAGAGAGGGAGAAGCAGATCCCAGGGCAGAGAGCTGCTCTTCAGAGACCACGGTAGCCTGAAGGAAACAATGCTCTCACATTTTCAATTGCTGAAAAAAAGAACTTTCATCCTAGAAATCTATATTCTCCAGTAACAGTCTTTATGACTGAAGGTGAAATATAGGTATTCTTAAATGAAGAAACATTAAAGAACTTTTCACCAGCACGCCTGCCGGAAGATAACTGCTTAAGAAAGATCTTTAAACATTAAGGAAAGATAAAAGAAGGAAACCTGGGACATCAGGCATGAAGAAAGAAAAATGAAACAGGTAAACACGTGCATTAATGCTTCCTCCTAAGCTATTTAAACTGCCAGATAATTGTAAAAAGAAAAAAGTTTTATCATTGCTGTGGCTCTCAGGTATGCAGATGAGATAGCCAGACGAATCATACAGTGGGAGAATAGTGGAACCTACATGGCGGTGCACTTGCAGAGTACATCACGAGAAACGCTGGGCTGGATGAAGCACAGGCTGGAACCAAGACTGCCAAGAGAAACGTCAATGACCTCAGACACGCAGATGATGTCTGCATATGTCATACAGGGTGGCTGCATTCCCCAGTGGCGCAGAGGGTAAAGCATCTGCCTGCCAGGCAGGAGACCCGGGTTCGATCGCTAGGTTGGGAAGATCCCCTGGAGAAGAAAATGGCCACCCACTCCAGTATTCTTGCCTAGAGAATCCCATGGACGGAGGAGCCTGGTGGGCTACAGTCCATGGGGTTGCAAAGAGTAGGACGTGACTGAGCGACTTCACTTTCACGCAGATGACACCACCCTAATGGAACAAAGTGAAGAGGAACTAAAGAGCCTCTTGATGAAGGTGGAAGAGGAGAGTGAAAAAGCTGGTTTAAAGCTCAACATTCAAAAAACGAAGATCATGGCATCTAGTCCCATCACTTCACAGTAAATAGACGGGGAAAAAATGCAAACAGTGAAGACACTTTATTTTCTTGGGCTCCAAAATCACTGAGGACGGTGACCGTAGCCATGAAATTAAAAGACACTTACTTGCTCCTTGAAAGAAAAGCTATGACAAATTTAAGACAGTGTATTAAAAAGCAAAGACATCACTTTGCTGACAAAGGTTCATATAGTCAGGCTATGGTTTTTCTAGTAGTCACATAGAGATGTGAGAGTTGAACCATAAAGAAGGCTGAACACCAAAGAACTGATGCTTTTACACTGTGGTGCTGGAGGAGACTCTTGAGAGTCCCTTGGACTGCAAGGAGATCAAACCAGCCAATCCTAAAGGAAATCAACCCCAGATATTCATTGGAAAGACCGATGCTAAAGCTCCAATACTTTGGCCACCTGATGCGAACAGCTGCCTCATTGGAAAAGACCCCAATGCTGGGAAAGATTGAAGGCAGGAGGAGGAGGGGACAGGAGAGGATGAGATGGTTGGATGGCATCATGGACTCAATGGGCACGATTCTGAGCAAACTCCAGGAGATAGTGAAGGACAGGGAAGCCTGGCGTGCTGCAGTCCACTGGATCTCAAAGAGTCGTACACAACTGAGCAACCGAACGACAACAACAACAAAAATAGTGGTAAAATTTCTATTTTCACTTGACATGGCAAACCGTCCACACAAGTAAACTGGGTTAAATCATAAACACGTATACTGTAATCTGCAGAGCAATGACTAAAAAAGGTATATGAAGAGATACGCTCAGAAATAGATAAATCAAACTGAAACAACAAAAGAATACTCAAGTCAGGAAGGAAGGGGCTTCCCTTGTGGCTCACCTGGTAAAGAATCTGCCTGCAATGCAGCAGACTTGGGTTTGATCCGTGGGTTGGGAAGATCCCCTGGAGAAGGAAAAGGCTACCCACTCCAGTGTTCTGGCCTGTAAATTCCATGGACTGTATAGTCCATGGGGTCACAAAGAGTCGGACACAACTGAGGAAAAGGAAGGAAAGAGGAAACACAGAAAGGACGGAAACAGGAAACAAAAGAAGAAACAAAGGGAATAAACAGAAAAATAATAAATGGCACACATAAGCCATATGAATATTAATAAATGGTCTAAATATACTATAAAAGGGAAGCTTCCCTGATGACTCAGACGGTAAAGAACCTGCCTGCAAGGCAGGAGATGAGGAAGCAATGCAGGGTTCGATCCCCGGGTCAGGAAGAGCCCCTGGAGAAGGGAATGGCTACCCGCTCCAGCACTCTTGCCTGGAGAATTATGGACAGAGGAGACTAGCAGGCTACAGTCCATGGGGTCACAAAGAGTCGGCTACAACTGAGCAACTAACATTTTCACACTGTAAAAGACAGAGGTTAGCAGAGTAGATTAGAAACTATATATAGTATAGACTGATTCCCCTGTTAATTCCGTCAGTAAAGAATCTTCCTGCTATGCAATACTTTGGCCACCTAATGCGAAGAGCTGACTCACTGGAAAAGACTCTGATGCTGGGAAAGATTGAAGGCGGAAGGAGAACGGGACGACAGAGGATGAGATGGCTGGATAGCATCACTGACACGATGGACATGAGTTTGAGTGAATTCCGGGAGTTGGTGATGGACAAGGAGGCCTGGCATGCTGCAGTCCATAGGGATGCAAAGAGTCGGACAGGACTGAGCGACTGAACTGAACTGAACTGAAAAGTCCAGGGGAATAATGACCCAAATCACCATGTAATTCTCACAAAATCAAAAGGAACCAGAAGCCAGCAGAACACGTTTGAAGAGCTAAAATCAAACTTAAAACCTGACAGCCTGAGACTTTATCTCCAGCAAAAATACCTTCAAGAATGAAGGCGAAGTGAATACACTGTCACCAGGAGAATTCGCCAGCAGTCAGCCTGCATTACGAGAAAAACTAAGCAAAATTCCTAAGGCTGAAGGGAAGCGATACCAGAGAGAAATCCAGGTCTTCTGGAAGGAAAGAAGAACACCTGAAATGGAAAATAAGTGGGTGAACTGTTCTGAGGCTGGCAGCAAAGCTCTTTCCAGAATTCTACATCCTGTGATTCATGGGGTCGCAAAGAGTCGGACACAACTGAGCAACTGAATTGAACTGAATATTAGATAAAGTAGATGTCTCACTGTAGAAAATTATCAGGAATACGGAAGAATACTGCATATGTTACAAAGGTCACTCCAATATGAAGACATAAAAATCCTAAATATGTATGCACCAAATAGCAGTTTCAAGACACATGAAGTGGAAAGAGAGACAAATCCACAGTTATCGTTAGGGATCTCAATACCTATCTCCTGGTAATTAAGAGCCTCACTGGACTGAAACTCAGCAAGGATAAAAAAGAACTGAGCAACATAAGTCAACAGAATCAAACTGACGTTTATCCAACACTCCAGCCAGTGACAGAGTACACATTCCTTCCAGCTGCACTCGGTACATATAGGCCAGATCTTGGGCCATAAAACTAACCTCAACAAATTTAAAACAAGATCATACAGAGTATGTTTTCTGACCATAATGGAATCACATCAGAATCAATAACAGAAAGAAAAAAATACCAAACAAACTAGGAAAACCTCCAGTCACACAAAAATGAAAAAACACATTTCTGAACAATCATAGGTCTAAGAGAAAGTCAAGGGAAATTTAAAAAACTAAATTAAAAAATTTAGTTCACTAAGAAAATGAAAATACAACAGAACTCTTGGATGCAGCTAAAGTTGCGCTTAAAGGGAGACTTACAACACTAAGATGAAAGTCTCAAATCGGAAATCTAAATTTTCATCTCAAGAATCAAGAAAAAGAGCAAAATAAATGCAAAGCAGCAGGAAGAAGAAAATAATACAGAATCAATGACATTCAAAACCAAAAAACCTGTGAAGAAAACCCAAAAGCTGGCTCACTGACAAGTGTAACAAAATCCATCAACCTCAAGAAACACCAAAAAAGAGAAGACAGAAATGACCAATAGCAGGAATGGAAGAAGGGTATCACTACAGACCACACAGACATTAACAAGCTAATAAGGAAATGCCACAAACTCTATACTCATAAATTTAACATGTTGGATGAAATCAGTTTTGCAAAACCCCACACAACCATAACTCACTTAAGATGAAGTCGATAATATGAATTGTTCTATAACAACTGCAGACATCGCATCTGTAATTTAAAAGCTTCAAATACAGAAATTTTCAGGCACATAAGGTTTCGCTGGAAAGTTCTACCAAGCAAAAAAGAACTGGCACCAATTTTACAGAACGTCTTCTAGAAAACCGAAGAGGCACTTCACCTCATGAGCTCGGTATTACCTTGACACCAGAACCAGACAAAAAGAAAGAAAGAAAGAAAACCAGTGCCCAACATCGTCTTCAACACGAGTCCAGAGACCCTCGGCCTGGGAGGGGCGAGCGAGTCCTACCGCAGGAGAGGTCGCCCCTCCTCCAGAAACGAAGGTGCTTCAAGCTTTCGCAGAAAACCAGCCTAATCCAGCTGACTAACGGGTGAAAGAAAACCCGAGTGACCTTACCAGTTAACGCAAAAAACACCGCCGCAAAGGCTCCGCAAACGCGCCCCGGAGGAGCTCCCCTCGGACGGGGCGAGGGCCGGGCGGCCCCGCCCTCAAGGCCTCCGCTCGGGACCCCAGCTCGCCCGGCCCTGCTGCTCGGGGGCCTCCGCTCGGGACCCCAGCTCGCCCGGCCCGCCCCTCAAGGCCTCCGCTCGGG
>SJYR01002481.1:330339-358539 GCA_006410655.1 Kobus ellipsiprymnus | reverse complement strand
GGGCGCGGTGCTGAGTGAAGGGGCGGGGCCGAGGGCGGGTGGGCGGAGCCAAGGCCCGTAGGGCGCGGGGATGTGGGTCTAGCCGAGGCAGCCTGGAGGCGGGGTTAGGGTTGGGGCCCACCCACCCTAGGGCACACCTGAGTTCCCGCCCCACTTGGGGACCTCGCCTCACCAGGGCACCTGCCCCAGCTGGCGCCCCTACCCACCCCCAGATTGGTCTGCATCCTGGGCTGCAGGCCCGCTGGTTCTGCCCGGGGCTGCGGCGGCTTACGTGGGGTCTCGGGGCTCTCCGCCCGCCACGTCAGGTCAGTCGGCCACGGCTCTGCCCACGTCCGCAGTTTCTAGGTGACAAGCCTAGAGTCTGAACCGCGGGGTTCACGGTGTGTCGGGCTCCCTGGGCCTTTTGTGGAGCGCCCCCAGGGAAGATCTGCATTCCCGTCTGTCTGACTCTGCCCCAGGCAGCCCGCGTCCCGGGGCTTCCCTTGCTCGGGTCTCCTGGTGCCTGGGGCGCCCCTGCAGCCACTCAGCCCAGATTTGCCTGGCTTGTTGGTAGCCTTTCCTGGCATGTCACAGCCTGGGTGGTGGCACCGGGGGTGTAGATAAGATTGTAGGGGCAGGTATAGCCACTGGTGTGGGGCAGGATGACAGAGTGTAGGAGAGGTGTAGTGTAGACAAAGTGTAGGGCAGGGTGTAGACAGGGGCTGTGCTCAGGGGGCTGGGGTGTGGGTCCCCTGCAGGGTACCAGAATCTCTCCTGAGCAGGGCAGGGCTTCACACCTGCTGGGTGCCCTGTGCCAAGTCATCTACAGAGACGAGCAAACATGCAGTGACACTTTGTAACTGTCCAGTGTCCCGCTCCCCACAAGACCGTGGAGTGACTCTGGCACAGCCAGGGGCATGTGGTCACCAGCCAGGGCTACCTGAGTGGAGCTGTGGCAGCAAGGACGCTAGAAGCAGCAAATATCCTGCCTTTCAGAAGTAAACATGGGCAAACAAAAGGCTTCTGCCACTGATTGCCTCCCCCCAAAAGCAGCTTGTCAGTCAGGGCACGGCCCACACTCCAAACACCACAGCTTCCTCCTGCTGCCAGGCACTTCAGGTCAAGCAGCCCAATCCTGAGTCCTCTACAGCTTTCTAGAACATTCCGGGGAGGCTTCCAGGGCCCTCAGCCTTGAGCCCCAGACGGCAGGGTCAGCCCATCCCTGGGAGAAGCTGGCCACAGAGACGGAGACCTGAGGATGAGCCCATGGCAGTCCTGTGCTGGGCAGTCAGAGGGGTCCTCCAGGGCGTTGGTGGCCTGGGGCGTCTTGTACTTTCCCTGCACTTTATCTGGCCTTGGCTGGGCGGTGGGGGGCGGGAGATGGCAGCACCCGTGGCCTGGCCGTGGGCCCTGGGAACTGTGACCTGTTGTATCTTCACCCTGGGGTGGACGCCAGCGCGGTCACTTCACCCCCAGGGAGACACCCGCCGGCTGGGGGCACCTGGACCAAGAATCAGACTTGGGCTCAGCCCAAGGGTGCTTCCGCACCAGGCCCTCCACAGGGGGGCACGGGCCGCACAGCCCCGCCTCCACTCCACCAAACGCCTCTGGCGGCCCGAGCTCCAACTCAGGTGGCCATTCCCCTGCCAGATGGCAGGGCACCCCCGGGCCCGTGCGAGGGGCCGCCCAGCATGGGCTCAGGGCCTCACCCATCAGGCGACAGGCATCTGGTCGAGGACAGCTGCTCACTGGTTCTTGAGCTCATTTGTTCATAAACGCTGAAGGAAAGAGCCCTTTCCCAGCGGTTTTTATACAGAAGGTCAACACCAATATGTGAGAATGCATCACTTTGCCAACTGGCCTGTATCCAAAGTGTGGCATGCGGCGGGGTGTGATGATGTCTGCAGCTGCTTGGAAGGTGAACAGGACTGAGAGTGGGCAGGGGCTCGTGTAAACGCCTTACTATCGTGACTACCTCAACTGAACACAGAACGGAGTCTGTGTTCACATGTGCGTGTAAATGCTTATGTCCAACTGAGCTTTCAGTTAAGATGCAAGTAACCCACTGGACCCAGGAGCTATCAGGGGAACCTGACGTAAGGACAGCCGGCTAGAATCCCTAAAGTGGGCTGGGCTCAGCTTGGCTGGCTGGCAGCCAAACCTCTCTCCTGGGCACTTGGCCACGCAGCTCGGTTCACAGGGGCAGGGCTCCTCCCTGGCTTTGTCCAGCTAGAGACCCTGCCCTGCCCACAGAGTCCGCAGCCCCAAGAGTCCCCTGTTCTGCTGACCTGGGTGGACCGTCCCCGAGCTCCTGAGCCGCTTCTTCGAGCAAACATGCAGTGACACTTTGTAACTGTCCAGTGTCCCGCTCCCCACAAGACCGTGGAGTGACTCTGGCACAGCCAGGGGCATGTGGTCACCAGCCAGGGCTACCTGAGTGGAGCTGTGGCAGCAAGGACGCTAGAAGCAGCAAATATCCTGCCTTTCAGAAGTAAACATGGGCAAACAAAAGGCTTCTGCCACTGATTGCCTCCCCCCAAAAGCAGCTTGTCAGTCAGGGCACGGCCCACACTCCAAACACCACAGCTTCCTCCTGCTGCCAGGCACTTCAGGTCAAGCAGCCCAATCCTGAGTCCTCTACAGCTTTCTAGAACATTCCGGGGAGGCTTCCAGGGCCCTCAGCCTTGAGCCCCAGACGGCAGGGTCAGCCCATCCCTGGGAGAAGCTGGCCACAGAGACGGAGACCTGAGGATGAGCCCATGGCAGTCCTGTGCTGGGCAGTCAGAGGGGTCCTCCAGGGCGTTGGTGGCCTGGGGCGTCTTGTACTTTTCCTGCACTTTATCTGGCCTTGGCTGGGCGGTGGGGGGCGGGAGATGGCAGCACCTGTGGCCTGGCTGTGGGCCCTGGGAACTGTGACCTGTTGTATCTTCACCCTGGGGTGGACGCCAGCACGGTCACTTCACCCCCAGGGAAACACCAGCCGGCTGGGGGCACCTGGACCAAGAATCAGACTTGAGCTCAGCCCAGCGGTGCTTCTACACCAGGCCCTCCACAGGGGAGGCACGGGGCCACACAGCCCCGCCTCCACTCCACTGAACGCCTCTGGCGGCCCGAGCTCCAACTCAGGTGGCCATTCCCCTGCCAGATGGCAGGGCACCCCCGGGCCCATGCGAGGGACCGCCCAGCATGGGCTCAGGGCCTCACCCATCAGGCGACAGGCATCTGGTCGAGGACAGCTGCTCACTGGTTCTTGAGCTCATTTGTTCATAAACGCTGAAGGAAAGAGCCCTTTCCCAGCGGTTTTTATACACAAGGTCAACACCAATATGTGAGAATGCATCACTTTGCCAACTGGCCTGTATCCAAAGTGTGGCATGCGGCGGGGTGTGATGATGTCTGCAGCTGTTTGGAAGGTGAACAGGACTGAGAGTGGGCAGGGGCTCGTGTAAACGCCTTACTATCGTGACTACCTCAACTGAACACAGAACGGAGTCTGTGTTCACATGTGCGTGTAAATGCTTATGTCCAACTGAGCTTTCAGTTAAGATGCAAGTAACCCACTGGACCCAGGAGCTATCAGGGGAACCTGACGTAAGGACAGCCGGCTAGAATCCCTAAAGTGGGCTGGGCTCAGCTTGGCTGGCTGGCAGCCAAACCTCTCTCCTGGGCACTTGGCCACGCAGCTCGGTTCACAGGGGCAGGGCTCCTCCCTGGCTTTGTCCAGCTAGAGACCCTGCCCTGCCCACAGAGTCCGCAGCCCCAAGAGTCCCCTGTTCTGCTGACCTGGGTGGACCGTCCCCGAGCTCCTGAGCCGCTTCTGTGCCCACCTAATCTAGGGAAGGAGGTGACTGGAGCCAGCTTCTCCCTACAGTTCCTGACACCTAAAAGCCTGAGTTGCGTTCAGTCGCTCAATTGTGTCCGACTCTTTGCAACTCCATGGACTACAGCACTCCAGGCCTCCCTGTCCATCATCAACTCCCGGAGTTTACTCAAAGTCATGTCTATTGAGTCAGTGATGCTATTCAACCCTCTCATCCTCTGTCATCCCCTTCTCCTCCTGCCTTCAATCTTTCCCAGCATCAGGGTCTTTTCCAATGAGTCATCAGGTGGCCAAAGTATTGGAGTTTCAGCTTTAGCATCAGTCCTTCCAATGAATATTCAGGACTGTTTTCCTTTAGGGTTGACTGGTTGGATCTCCTTGCAGCCCAAGGGACTCTCAAGAGTCTTCTCCAACACCACAGTTCAAAAACATCAATTCTTCAGTGCTCAGCTTTCTTTGTGGTTCAAAGAACCACGTCCATATATGACTACTGGAAAAACCATACCCTTGACTATACGGACCTTTGTCGGCAAAGTAATGTCTCTGGTTTTTAATATGCTGTCTAGGTTGGTCATAGTTTTTCTTCCAAGGAGCAAGTGTCTTTTAGTTTCATGGCTGCAGTCACCACAGTGATTTTGTAGCCCGGGAAAATAGTCTGTCACTGTTTCCATTGTTTCCCCATCTATTTGCCATAAAGTGATGGGACCAGATGCCATGATCTTAGTTTTCTGAATGTTGAGTTTTAAGCCAACTTTTTCACTCTCCTCTTTCACTTTCATGAAAAGACTCTTCTCTTTAGTTCCTCTTCACTTTCTTCCATTAGGGTGGTGTCCTCTGCATATATGAGGTTATTGATATTTCTCCCGGCAATCTTGATTCCATCTGGTGCTTCATCCAGTCCAGCATGATGCACTCTGCATATAATTTAAATAAGCAGAGTGACAATATACAGCCTTGACATACTCCTTTCCCAATTTGTAACCAGGCTGTTGTTCCATATCCGGTTCTAACTGTTGCTTCCTGACCCGCATACAGATTTCTCAGGAGGCAGGTAAAGTGGTCTGGTATTCCCATCTCTTGAAGAATTTTCCACAGTTGGTTGTGATCCACAAAGTCAAAGGCTTTGGTGTAATCAATAAAGCAGAAGTAGATGGTTTTCCGGAATTCTCTTCCTTTTTCTATGACCGGATATTGACAATTTGATCTCTGGTTCCTCTTCCTTTTCTAAATCCAGCTTGTACATCTGGAAGTTTTCTGTTCATATACTGTTGAAGCCTGGCTTGGAGAATTTTGAGCATTACTTTACTAGCGTGTGAGATGAGTGCACTTGTGCGGTAGTTTGAGCATTCTTTGGCATTGCCTTTCTTTGGGATTGGAATGAAAAGTGACCTTTTCCAGTGCTGTGGTCACTGCTGAGTTTTCCAAATTTGCTGGCATATTGAGTGCAGCACTTTCACAGCATCACCTTTCAGGATTTGAAATAGCTCAACAGGAATTCCATCACCTCCACTAGCTTTGTTCGTAAGTAATGGTTCCTAAGGCCCACTTGACTCCACACTCCAGGAAGTCTGGCTCCAGGTGAGTGATCACACCATCATGAGTATCCGGGCCGTGAAGACCTCTTTTGTACAGTTCTCCTGTGTGTTCTTGCCATCTCTGCTTAATATCTTCTGCTTTAGGTCCATACCATTTCTGTCCTTTATTGTGCCCATCTTTGCGTGAAATGTTCAGCTGGTATCTGTAATTTTCTGGAAGAGATCTCTAGTCTTTCCCATTCTGCTGTTCTCCTGTCTCTCTTCACTCTGATCACTGAGAAAGGCTTTCTTATCTCTCCTTGCTATTCTTTGGAGCTCTGCACTCAAATAGGTATATCTTTCCTTTTCTCCTTTGCCTTTGGCTTCTCTTCTTTTCTCAGCTATTTGTAAGGCCTTACAAAAGCCTGAGACTTCTCAGGAAAATAAAAACTTCCAGCTCTTTCTGAAAGTATGGAGACAGGACAACTGGGCGTGAATTTCTGCATGGGCGCATAGGCGCGAGCAGCGGCCGCCCCACAGGCAGACCATGGCTCCACCTGGACAGCCCCTCAGGCCTCTCGCCCAGAGAAGCGGGACTGGGTGCACCGAGCCTCTTCCAGGTGGGAGCTGCCCTGCCCGCCCCTCCCCGCCACACACCCCTGCTCATCCCACCGGGGGAGACGCAGGGATGAGCGCAGACCTCAGCCAATACACCAGGGGCCCTGGCCTTCCCGAGGACCAGGGCCCCTCTGTCCTCTCTGGGGCCCTGCAGCCTTCTCCCCACCTCTAAGGCTCCAGTGAAGGGCCCTCTGGACCAGGCAGAGTATGACCTGGGGTTGGCAGGCCTCACAGGCCTGCTCCCACCCTGATCCCTCACCATCAGGCTCGGTCAGCCGCCTTCCCTCCTCCCCGAGAACCTGCCTGTGCAGACCCTGAAGATTCCAGCATCGCCCGCCTGCCCTGGAAGCGCTGGTCCCCACTGGGCTTGAAGCCCTCGGGCGGCGGAGCTTGGTGAGCGCCCAGCAAGGGGCCAGGTGCTCCCATGCTTTGGGGGTCATTGGTTACGTCTCCTTTACAGCGGGACGTGGGGAGGGCTGCAGGGCTGAGGGCCGGGCGCCCAGGCTGGACAGGACAGCTGGAGGGGCCTGCTGTGGGGCATGGGGCAGCCAACCTATGACCAGGCAGGGGTGCCCCGGGCTGGCTTTCTGGACAGGACAGCTGGAGGGGGGGCCTGTTGTGGGGTGTGGGGGAGCCAGCCTATGGCCAGACAGGGGTGCCCCGGGCTGGCTTTCTGGACAGTACAGCTGGAGGGGGTGGGGGCCTGCTGTGGGGCGTGGGGCAGCCAGCCTATGACCAGGCAGGGGTGCCCCGGGCTGGCTTTCTGGACAGTACAGCTGGAGGGGGGGCCTGCTGTGGGGCGTGGGGCAGCCAGCCTATGACCAGGCAGGGGTGCCCCGGGCTGGCTTTCTGGCCTGTGTGGCTTGGGCAAGCTGCTCTCCAAACACAATCTTGTCATCTCTAGAAAAACAACTAACAAGGTTCTCCAGGGGAGCCGTGGCTCCTAGCCCTCTTCAACCTTGTCTATTTACAATGTAGGGGGTGGAGACCCTCTCTACGTCTCTTACAGCTGTGGTTGGCCACTTCTGACTGATAAGAACTAAGCAGGAGGCTGCAGTGGCACTTGGGGGTAAAGTTCTGATTTTCTGGAAAAAGGAATACGTATAGGTGACATATGCCAGGACCTCCTCTTTTTGCCTTGACACAGTTGTGATGCCTGGAGCTGCAGCAGCCATCTTGGCACAATGAAGGAGGAAAGAAATTGTATCCCAGAGGTGCCCTGCCTGTGTTCCAAACCAACGCCAGTCGCTGGCCTCCAGCCTCCTGGCTCAGTGAGAAGAGACTAATGTGGAGTGACTGGTGCTGCAGCTGAAGGCATTCCCCCCTGATCCTGGGGTCTGTCGAGGTGGGAGATGAAACATGAGTGTACAGACTAGACCGCACAGGCAAGCGTGTTCAGAGCACGTGCGGCTGTAAGGCAGACGTGTAGAGGCAGCTGTGCCAAAGGAGGCCTCCCTTTCCCCCTGGGGGAGACAAGACGCGGTCCCGAGGAGGAAGGGGCGGGGCTGTGGGGGTGGGTGCTCCTAGCAGAGGAGTGGGGACTGAGAGGCCCCCAGGCTCAGTCAGGGGAGAGGAGGTGGACCCGGTGGACCTGTCACTTCCTCTTCTCAGGGGCCCAGTGTGGCTCTGAGTGTGGGTCCAGCCTGGCCCAGTCCAAGCTTCTTGATGATGATGGAGCAGAACCTGAAACTTAGCTGACTGGTTTCCTAGCTGCAGAGTGAGTGTGAATTCTGAAGCCATGCCTTCTGCCCTTTGTCACTTATAATGATCAACAGTTGAAATGAATAGTCCACGATGAGGCTTCCAGAGAAGCAAACGAACATAGAGGGAAATATTTGCTCCAGGAAGCTTAGAGTTTCCTGGATAGTGTGTCTGTGAAACTGAAAAATGCCCCTTTCCCCCCAAAGAATCCATGTGAAACCTCCGGCGCTCCCGAGTGTTGCCTGTGTGTCAGAAGGTGAATTAACTTCAGGGTCTCAGGGGGATTTTCTCCTGGGTTTTCTGGGTGGGCCCAGGCAAGAGGAGAGTAGACGCAGACACACACACCAAGGACTGCACGCTGACGAGGCAGAGTGGGCGCAGTGCAGCCCCAGCCCCAGGGGCGTCTGGAGCCCCCAGGAGCTGGGGAGGCAGGGAGGCCCTTCCCCGAGGCCCTGTGCAGGTGGGCACGGCCCTGTGACACGGGTGCCTGTCCTCGTGGTCACCGTGACCCTACACGTGAGCCTCTGCGAAGAGGCTCCCTGGGGTTCTGCACCCTCTCACGTCTCAGGGGCACCTGGAGGGACCCGGAGGCCCATGCAGGTGTCCCGAGAGGGGCTGTGCCAGCCACGGAATCTTAACCGGCAGCCACAGGGCCCCTGGGGTGAGGGGCACCGCTCGGCACTCACTTGAGCTCCGCTCTCCGGCAGTGATGGAGACCACCCCCCACAAGACCCCGGGCACCAGAAGGGAGGAGCGGCCACATGGCCAGCCTGCCACAGAAGGCCCAGGCACAGGCTTCCTGGGGTGGGTCCCCCTGGAGCCGCATCGCCTGAGGTGTGCACCTTCCTCGGGACCCCAAGGGAAAGGCTGAGGTGTCTCCTGTCCTCTGCGCTCGTGTGCACGCCCAGTCACGTCAGACTCTTTGTGACCCTGTGGACTGCAGCCAGCCAGGTGTCCCCGGGACTTCCCAGGCAAGGACACTGGAGTGCGTTGCCGTTTCCTCCTCCGGGGGATCTTCCACCTGGGAAGCCCCTTTGTGTATTTACTTAACCTCAAGTAACCGTTTTCAGAGCGCAGTCTCTGTTAATGGGTTCGTTCAAAGGGCTCTTTTCAGTCTCAGGGAGCAGGAAGCAATATCCTTTCAAAAACCAATTAGCTCCATATTTTGGCTCATTAAATAAAGAGTTTTCCTTTGGACTCCATTGATTTTTGAGATAGTGAACAATGGGCTGACTCACCTGTTTGCAGCCCCTTTCCTCTGGGACCTTTGAAGTCCTGGGAGGCACCTGCTCCGCACAGGGTGGGGCCCGGTCACGTCCCGCAGACACACACCTGAATTCTCACCAGCTTCAAGGAAGTGAAAAAGTAGGCTTTGATTTGCTGACATCTCCCTGCAGGGAATATGCCGAGAGGACTCAAAGGGCCTCGAAGGGGCAGGACAGAGACGTGGTGCTGGGCCAGGGCCAGCTTTCCGTGTGGGTGTCTGAGCTGACAGCGAGGTCAGCTGCGATTCCCTGTGCGGGGGCACAGGGCAGAGAAAAGCCAGTGCCAGTTGCCTTGATGCGGAAACAAGACAGCTCCATCACCCAAAAACTTCCTTTGAGCTTCCCTTTTGTAGCCAAACCCTTCCTCCAGCCCAAACCCCTGGAAAGCAGTCATCTGTTTGCCCATCTCTGAAGTTTTGTCTTTTCCAGAAGGCCATGTGAATCTACCTTCTGAGACCACTGTCTCACTCAGCAGCGTGTGTTTGGAGTCACCTGCGCCGTCATGGGATTCAGTAGTTTGCTCCTTTTAACTGCTCCCTGGTATTCCGTCCACAGACATCCACTCACCTGTTGAGAGACATGAAGTTGCTTCCAGATTTTGATTGTGGATTAAAATTACTAAAAAGAGTCAGGAATAGCTTCCACTGTGAATCAGGTTTTCGTTTCCCCAGGGTGAATGTCTAGGGATGACATAGCCGAATCATATGGTAAAAGAAGGTTGAACTTTAAAAGAAAGCATTGCAAACGCCCTCTGCCAGGGCGGCTGTGCCCTGCGCCCCTGCGCCAGCAGCGCGGGTCCGCCCCAGCCGCTCTGCGTCCTCGCTGGCATTGCATCCTGTGGGGTGCCGCAGCGGCCCTTTCTTTCCTGTTTCCTCCTGTGCTCTTCTGATAGATGCAGAGTAGCGTCACACCGTGATTTTATTTTTTATTTTTTATGATGCGCACATAAACGTACAGACAAACATTGTGGTTTTCATTTGCACTTCCCTCATGACTCAGGGCTTCCCTGGTGGCTCGAGGTTAAAGCGTCTGCCTGGAATGCGGGAGACCTGGGCTCGATCCCTGGGTTGGGAAGATCCCCTGGAGAAGGAAATGGCACCCCACTCCAGTACTCTTGCCTGGAGAATCCCATGGAGGGAGGAGCCTGGTAGGCTGCAGTCCATGGGGTCGCTAAGAGTCAGACATGACTGGGCAACTTCACTTTCACTTTTCACTTTCATGCACTGGAGAAGGAAATGGCAACCCACTCCAGTGTTCTTGCCTGGAGAATCCCAGGGACGGGGAGCCTGGTAGGAGGGTCGCACAGAGTCAGACACCACTGAAGCGACTTAGCAGTAGCAGCATGCCATCTAAAATTCTTCAGTGACGCATCTGATAAAATCTTTACCTTATCAACAGGGTTGTCTGGTTGTCTGATTGACACCTGCTTCCCAGGCGGCACAGTGGTAAATAATCTGCCTGCCAAAGCAGGAGATGCGAGAGACGCCCTTTCCCTCGCGGGTTAGGAAACTCCTCCTCCGGAGGATACTGGCAGCCCACTCCAGTTTCCTTGCCTGAAAAATGCCATGGACAGAGGAGCCTGGTGGTCTACCGTCCATGGGGGCGCGAAGAGCTGGACATGCCTGAATGACTAACACTTTATCTAGAAGCATTTGCTGAGATTTTTACTGGAATTGCGTGACATGCATGGGTCAATCTGGGGAGAACGGCCCTTTCACCTTATTGAGTCTTCCGGTCCGCACACGCTTCCGCCTTCTTTGGTTTCTTTCTTCAGCCTATTGTCGCCTTCACCTACACACCCTGTTGCGCTTTGTTAGGCGTGTGCACAGGCTGCTCGGCCGCCCAGCTGGGTCCGACTCTGCGACCCCGTGGACTGCGGCCCACCGGATTCCTCTGTCCATGAAGGTCTTCAGGCAAGAACACTGGAGTGGGTAGCCATTCCCTTCGCCAGGGGATCTTGACCCAGGGACCGACCCTGCGTCTCCCGCCCCTCTTGTGTTGCAGGCAGACTCTTTACCGCTGAGCCACCGGGGAATGTATATGTTATGTATACATATATATCCATTAAACCTGTACCTATTTTATTTTGGAGCAATTATGAATGGCTCAGAGCTGTAAATTTTGGTCTCCATGTGTCTGTTGTTAGGATATAAAAATGTGATTGATTCTTGTGTGTTGAGCTTATATTCTGTGACATTGCCTAATTTGTTTGTTAACCCTAGTTGTTCTTTTTTGTAAATTCCTTAATTTTTTACGTAAACAATTGTAACACCTACCAAGAGATGTGGCTTTATTCCTTCCTTTCCAATCTGACAGTCTTGTGCCTTTATCTTCTTTGCACTGGGATTTCCCATGCTGGAGATCAGACGCACTTCCCTTAACCCAGATTTTGGGATGAAAGTATTCAGTGTTTAGGCACTGAGTGTGGGACGTTGTTCATCAGGTTCAGGGTACTCCCTTCTATTCCTAGTTTGCTGAGGCTTTTTGTCATGGATGGATCTTACATTTTATCTTTTTTTTTTTGCATCATCTGGAATGATCACATAGTTTTTCTTCTTTATCTGTTAAATATGGTAGATTATACTGGCTGAATTTCAAGTGTTTATCCAGCCTTAACACCCCGCTTAGTCGCAGTGCACGATCATTTTTACATCTCATTTGGTCTGACCTTCTGATCTGCTGTCGGGCATTTTGGCATCCCGGTTTATGAACTGTATTCCATGCAGTTTCCTTTTCCGGCTGTCGCTTGTCTAGTTTTAGCTCTCAGGGCGATGCTGGCCTCGGAGCGCCCGGCAGGAAGACCCGGTCTTCTGTCTTCTGGGGGGTTGTGCAGAGCTGGTTGCTTCTTCTTTAAATATTTGTAAAATTCACTAATGGAACCATCTGTATCTGGAATTTTCATCTTTAGGTTTTTCACTACGAATTCAATTGTTTTACTACAAGAAGGATTATTTGAGCTGTTTATTTCTTCTTGGATGAGTTTCGGTAATCTGTTTCAAGTAATTGGTCTGTTGCCTCTGATTTGCCAAGTGTACGCACTGGAACAGCTCTCAATGGCCCACACGATGCCTTAACAGTTGTGGGGTCGCCAGGCACCTGCTCTCCACCTGCTTGGTGTCCCCTCTCGCCCTCTCTCATCCGTTTGGTTAAAGGTTTGTCAGTCTTATTGATATTTTCAGAGAACCAGCTTTTAGCTTCTTTGATTTTTTTCTGAACTACCTTTCTGCTTTCAATTTCATTGATTCCTCTTATCTTTATTATGTCTTTCCTTCTGCTCGCTTTCAGTTTAACTTGGTCTTCATTTTCTAGTTTCTTGGTGGAAGCTTACACTGTTAATTTCTAATTTTCTTCCGTCTTTAATGCTTCTTTATTCCTTCTGGTTAAATGCTTCTAATACAAGCAGTTATTTCTATAAATTTCCCTCTAGTTTTGATATATTGCATCTTTATTTTCACTTGGTTCAAATAATTTCCAGTTTTGCTGAAATATCTTCCCTGGCATGTAGATTATCCAGAGGCATGTTGTTTAATTTCCACATACTCGGGGAATTTTCCAGATGTTTGTCTGTTATTCATTTCTTCATTAATTCCTTTGAGGATTTTGTTTTTAAGCTTATTAAGTGTGTTCTGAAGGCAGAAGGAGAAGAGGGCATCAGAGGATGAGATGGCTGGATGGCATCACTGATGCAAAGGACACGACCTTGGGCAAACTTCAGGAGATGGTGAGGGACAGAGAGGCCTGGTGTGCTGCCGTCCATGGGGTCACAAAGAGTTGGACACGACAGCAACAAAGTGTTTTATGGCCAAGGATATGTCTGTCGTGATGAAGGCTCCGTTGGTGCTTAAAGAGAACGCATGTCTTGGCCTTGTTTGGTGTGCTCAGTAAGTGTTGATTACACCCAGCTGGTTCATGGCCCTGGTGGGTTCTTCTATAACCTTGCTAATTTTCTGCCAACTGTTTTGTCAGTCACTGAGAGAGGAGTTGTTATGGACAGAACTGTGCTCCCCAGACAAATTTTGAAGCCCTAACCTCCAGTGTCTCTGTATTTGGAGAGGGGATCGCCAGGCGGTAACTAAGGTTATGTGAGGTCATGAAGATAGGGCTGTACGCCACAGGACCAGAGGGGGAGATGTCAGATCTCTCTCTGTCTCTGTCTCTCCATGTCTCTGTCTGACTCTCTGTCTCTGTCATTATCTCTGTCTGTCTCTCTGTCTGTCTCTCTTTCTCTGTGTCTCTGTCTCCCTCTTTGTCTCTCCGTGTCTCTGTCTCGGTCTCTGTCCCTGTCTCCCTCTTTCTCTGTCTCTCTCTGTGTCTCTGTCTCTCTTTCTCTGTCTCCCTCTGTCTCTCCGTGTCTCTGTCTCTCTTTCTCTGTCTCCCTCTGTCTCTCCGTGTCTCTGTGTCTGTCTCTTCCTGTGTCTCTGTCTCTCTGTGTCTCTGTCTCACTCTCTGTCTCTCTGTCTCTTTCTGTCTCTCTACTGTGTCTCTGTCTTTCTATGTCTCTGTCTCACTCTCTGTCTCTCTGTCTCTTTCTCTCTGTCTCTGTCTCTCTTTCTGTCTCTGTCTCTCTGTGTCTCTGTCTCACTCTCTGTCTCTCTGTCTCTTTCTGTCTCTGTCTCTCTTTCTGTCTCTGTCTCTCTGTGTCTCTGTCTCTCTTTCTGTGTCTCTGTCTCACTCTCTGTCTCTCTGTCTCTTTCTCTCTGTCTCTCTACTGTGTCTCTGTCTTTCTATGTCTCTGTCTCACTCTCTGTCTCTCTACTGTGTCTCTGTCTCTCTCTGTGTCTCTGTCTCTGTCTCTCTTTCTGTGTCTCTGTCTCTCTGTCTCACTCTCTCTCTGTCTCACTCTCTGTCTCTCTACTGTGTCTCTGTCTCTCTTTCTGTCTCTGTTTCTCTCTGTGTCTCTGTTTCTCTCTGTGTCTCTGTCTCTCTCTGTGTCTCTGTCTCTCTCTGTGTCTCTGTCTCACTCTCTGTCTCTGTCTCTCTTTCTGTGTCTCTGTCTCTCTGTCTCACTCTCTCTCTGTCTCACTGTCTCTGTCTCTCTACTGTGTCTCTGTCTTTCTATGTCTCTGTCTCACTCTCTGTCTCTCTACTGTGTCTCTGTCTCTCTGTGTGTCTCTGTCTCTCTCTGTGTCTCTGTCTCTCTCCCTCACAAGCACAGAGGAAGGTCACGTGGGGACGCAGCAGGAAGGTCCATCCGCCGTGGAGAGGGCTCTGGCTGGGACCAGCCCTGCCAGCCCCGGGATCTCGGATCTCGGGGATGCGGGAAGGTCGCGTGGCTCCGGCCGCTCAGGCCCCACGGAGCCGTGCCGCCGCGGGCTGGCTGAGCCTGGCGGGCGGAGCCGCTCACAGCGGCGGCCTCACCGTCTCTCGCGCGGCTCCTGCGACCTGAAGCTCTGCGGTCCGACCCCGCGCACTCAGGACTGCGATCCCGGTGACGGCGATTTTGTCATTACGTAATCTTCTTTACTGTAAACTTCGCTGTGTGGCCTCAGGTTTTAAAGTTGGTGTTTGCTCAGTGTCTTTCTTTGCAATGTCTGTGTCTTCACATCACAGCGGGTCTGGAGGCGGCTGCGGAGAGCTCTCGTTACCTGCATCCAGGCTGGCCGTTTCTGTCTTCGTTGGATCCTTAAGTCATTTGCCCTTAGTCTAATTGCTGATGCACTGAATTTAGAGCAACTGTTTTCACACGTTCTCTATTTGTCTCCGCCTCTTCTCCCCCATTTCCTTTGTGTCTCTGTCTCTCTCTGTGTCTCTGTCTCTCTCCCTCACAAGCACAGAGGAAGGTCACGTGGGGACGCAGCAGGAAGGTCCATCCGCCGTGGAGAGGGCTCTGGCTGGGACCAGCCCTGCCAGCCCCGGGATCTCGGATCTCGGGGATGCGGGAAGGTCGCGTGGCTCCGGCCGCTCAGGCCCCACGGAGCCGTGCCGCCGCGGGCTGGCTGAGCCTGGCGGGCGGAGCCGCTCACAGCGGCGGCCTCACCGTCTCTCGCGCGGCTCCTGCGACCTGAAGCTCTGCGGTCCGACCCCGCGCACTCAGGACTGCGATCCCGGTGACGGCGATTTTGTCATTACGTAATCTTCTTTACTGTAAACTTCGCTGTGTGGCCTCAGGTTTTAAAGTTGGTGTTTGCTCAGTGTCTTTCTTTGCAATGTCTGTGTCTTCACATCACAGCGGGTCTGGAGGCGGCTGCGGAGAGCTCTCGTTACCTGCATCCAGGCTGGCCGTTTCTGTCTTCGTTGGATCCTTAAGTCATTTGCCCTTAGTCTAATTGCTGATGCACTGAATTTAGAGCAACTGTTTTCACACGTTCTCTATTTGTCTCCGCCTCTTCTCCCCCATTTCCTGTCTTCTCTTGGATTATTGGAATATTTTTCAGTATTTCATTTTGATCTGCCTGTTGGTTTTCTAACACAGGGATTACTATATGCACACAAACTTCTCCCTCCACTTATCAGTCTAGCAGAATTGGCGTCTCACCATTTCGAGCGGACGTGAGCAGCTCACCGTCACTTCCGTCCGCGTGCGCGCACGCGTGTTGCATCAGCACCCGCTGAAGTCCTGTCTCCTCGGAATCGCTGCTCGTAACAGTCATGCCTTAAAGACACATCTGCAGGCTGCCTGCAACTTAACATACAGTAGTGTAGGTAGGCTGTAAGGGAATGGAAGAGGTTACATCAGACAAACCTCAGTTAAATAAAAATCCTCCGGGGGCCCTGTCACTGTCAACGAATGGGCTTCAGGGCCAGGAACATGCGCAGCAGCGACGAGGGGGAGCCACGTGCTGAGCCTGCCCGCCTCGCCCCTCCCTTCCGCCCCTCCCTTCCCTCGTTTTGACGATGCTCTGATGAACACACAACTCTGACTAGCTGGCCCTTTGGGTTTGCCTTAGGTTTTTTCTTTTTTAAGTAGAATTGATTTACGGTGTGGTGGTCGTTTCAGGTGTACGGCACGGTGACTAGCTTTATGTACATACACATCTAGATTCTTTTTCAGACTCTTTCCCGTCTAGGTCATCATACAATATTGAGTGTAGTCCCCTGTGCTATACAGTAGGACCTTGCTGATCCTCTATTTTATATATAGTAGTATGCATGTCTCTTGACTTCCTACTTTTGCATTGCAGTCCCCTGTGATGAAAAGGACATCTTTTTTGGTGTTAGTTCTAGAAGGTCTTGTAGTCTTCATAGAATCATTCAGCTTCAGCTTCTTTGGCATTAGTGGTTGGGGCATAGACTCGGATTACTGTCATATTGAGCAGTTTTGTCTTGGAAACGAACTGAGATCCTTCTGCCATTGGTGAGATTGCACCCAACTACTGAATTTTGGGCTCTTCTGTTGACTATGAGGGCTACTCCATTTCTTTGAAGGGATTCTTGCCCACAGTAGCAGATATAATGGTCATCTGAGTTAAATTCACCCATTCCGTCCATTTTAGTTCGCTCTTTCCTAAAATGTTCACTCTTGCCATCTCCCATTTGACCACTTCAAATTTATCTTGATTCTTGGACCTAACGTTCCAGGTTCCTATGCAATGTTGTTCTTTACAGAATCAGCCACCTGATGAGAAGAGCCAGTTCACTGGGAAAGACCTGATGCTGGGAAAGATCGAAAGCAGGAGGAGAAGGGGACAACAGAGGACGAGATGGTTGGATGGTGTCACCAACTCAGTGTACGTGAGTTTGAGCAAGTTCCAGAAGATGGTAAAGGACAAGGAAGGCTGGCGTGCTGCAGTCCATGGGGTCTCAAAGAGTTAGACGCAACTGAACTGAACTGAACTGAGTGTGAATATATTAATCCCAAACTCGTAATTTATCCCTTCCTCCTTTTCCTCTTTGGTAACCATAAGTTTGTTTTCTTTCTTCCTCCTTTATTTTGTAATATTTTATTGAAGTATAGTTGATTGCCAATATTATATTAGTCTCAGGTGTACAGCATAGTGATTCAATATTTGTACAGTTTATTTAAATGTGATTACAAGATAATGGCACCAATTCCCTGTTCTCTTCACATCATGTGGTCCACGAATTGGAGTTTCAGCTTCAGCATCAGTCCTTCCAATGAATATTCAGGACTGATTTCCTTTAGGATTGACTGTTTGGATCTCCTTGCAGTCCAAGGGACTCTCAAGAGTTTTCTCTAACACCACAGTTCAAAAGCATCATTTCTTCAGCACTCAGCCTTCTTTATGGTCCAAGTCTCACATCCATACATGACCACTGGAAAAACCATAGCCTTGACTAGACGGGCCTTTGTGAGCAAAGTGATGTCTCTGCTTTTTAGTCTGGGTTTGCATAGCTTTTCTTCCAAGCAGCAAGTGTCTTTTAATCTCATGGCTGCAGTCAGCATCCTCAGTGATTTTGGAGCCAATAAAGTAGTCTTTAGATAGTGGCGCTCACTGTACCCAAGAAGGCAGATATAAGAATGAAATGTCAGGAGAAGACTGGAGACTATCGAAAGAGGACACAGCAGATTTGAACAAGAGCCAAATAGAAATTCTAGAACTTTACTACAATAACGAAAAATTAAGGACCCACAGAAAATAAGTTTAACAGAAGATTAGCAAGAATGAAAGAGCAATTCAGTAACTTGGAAGATAGTTCAGAAGAAATGATCCAGAGTGAAGTCAGGAAGAGAGGGCAAAGAGGAGAGGGCCCGTCACAGTGAGGTATCTGACCTGTGAGAGGTTAGGGCTGTGCGAGAAAAGTCACAGCGAGGTATCTGACCTGTGCGCGGTGAGAGCTGTGTGAGAAAAGAGGGAGAATCCACATGGAAGGAGATGGCATTTGAGATGTTTCTAAAAGTGGGCAAAGACACCAATCTTCATGTTCAGAAATTCCAAAGAACTCCAAACAAAATGAATTAGAAATGAATCCAGGAGTTCCTTCGTGGTTCCCAGTGGTTAGGACTCTGCTTCCGCTAGCAGGGTCCTGGGTTCAGTTCCTGGTCAGGGCGCTAAGACCTGCGAGCTGCGTAACACAGCCAAAAAAAAATTTATAACTATTTTAAGAAGGTGCAGCTTAGGCACGTTATAGCAAAACTGCAGAAAATAAAAAGGAAAATCATAAAAGCAGCCGGAGGGCAAAGAAAGTTCACTTTAAGAGGAGGAACACTTCCCTGGTGGCTCAGTGGTTAGGAATCCGCCTGTCAACACCGGGGACCTGGGTTAGGTTCCTGGTCCGGGAGGCTCCCACATGCTGCGGGGCAACCAAGCCCGTGAGCCACAGATGCTGACCGCCTTCTCTAGCGCCTGCAAGCCTGTTGCTCAAGCGTGCATGCTCTGGAGCCTGTGCCCTGCAGCAAGAGACGCCACTGCAATGAGATGCCTGTGTACGACAAGGAGAGTGGCCCCGCTCCCTGCAGCCAGAGAAAGCCCATGCGCAGCAATGAAGAACAGTGCAGCCAATAACAAATGCAAGAATTAACGATTAAAAGATGAAGACAAAAAAAGGAGTGGCACTTTGACAGACGTCTAACTTCTCGACAGAAGTGATGAAAGCTGGGGACTTCCCTGGTGGCGCAGTGGGTAAGAATCTGCCAGCCAGTGCAGGGGACATGGGTTTGAGCCCTGATCCAGGAAGATGCCACACGCTGTGGAGCAGCTGAGCCCGTGAGCTGCAACCACAGAGCCTGCGTGCTGCAGCTCCTGAGGCCTGCAGACCTAGAACCTGGGTTCTGCACCGGGAGAAGCCACCGCGGCGAGAAGCTCTCGCAGCGAAGGAAGGTGAGTCCCTGGTCCCTGGAACTAGACGCAGCACAGTCAGAAATAAAGGTTAAGCGATTTCAGAAACAGTGAAAGCCAAGGGCAAGGGAGTCACGTCTTTAGTGCTCTAAGAAAGAAAAATAACTCCCAACCTAGAATATTGTATCCAGTAAAGCTGTTATTCAAGAATGAAGTTAAAATATAACTATTTTCATACTAAAGATAAAAGAAAGCAAGAGTGTGGGAGAACAACAGAGGTGCTGCGAGGCAGTCTGGAAAACGTGACCTTGTCAATGAAGAGCGTGGGATCAGTTTCATGTCTTCGTGGGAAACTCTGAGACGTGCCTGACACAGGGTGTCGCCTCTGAGCCCTGAGAGGCCAGTCCTGACAGCAGGTGCCCCTCTCAGAAGTCTGAGCTTAAAAATTTTAATAATTGTAATAATTTAAAATTTTAATAATTCCAATCTTCCCCTCCCCCTCCCCCACATACCCGGTAGCTGCTTTTGGAAGTTTCTACCTTTTGATACAAGATACCCTTCAGGGGATTGCCTAGTGGTCCAGGGGCTGAGACCTTGAGCTCCCCATGCAGGGGCTGGGGTTTGATCCCTGGTTGGGGAATTAGATCCCACATGCCACAGCTAAGACCCATGCAGCCAAACAAATTAAAAAAAATAAAAGATACCCTTCAGTTACCTGATAAACATCATATCCAGTTAACAACACTTTCTATTCAACTCCCTGTGTAAATGTGACAGTGGGAAATTTTGGAATAAAATCTGCACCTCTAGGGTGAGAGTTGGTCTATAAAGAAAACTGAAGGCTGAAGAATTGATGCTTTTGAACTGTGGTGTTGGAGAAGACTCTTGAGAGTCCTTGGACTGTAAGGAGATCCAACCAGTCCATCCTAAAGGAAATCAGCCCTGAATATTCATCGGAAGGACTGATGCTGTAGTTGAAACTCCAATATTTTGGCCACCTGATCTGAAGAGCTGACTCATTGGAAAAGACCCTGATGCTGGGAAAGATTAAAGGCGGGAGGAGAAGGAGACAACAGAGGATGAGATGATTGGATGGCATCACAGACTCAATGGACATGGGTTTGGGTAGACTCCAGGAGTTGGTGATGGACAGGGAGGCCTGGCGTGCTATAGTCCATGTGGTCACAAAGAGCTGGACACGACTGAGCGACTGAACTGAATATCTTCAAATAATTGAGGTTCTGCTTCCTGCCTGTGCCCTCATTCACTGATACACAAGGTATACGACTCATTATCATTGACCAAAAAGGTAATTATCTTTTCAAATAGATAGTGAAATTTCATTATAATACATCATTGACAGTGAATATTCTTAATAAGAAACTTATGCCTTTCGGCTGCCAAGGGAGTTCTCTAACTGTACCCGAGGCCTCCTCCCTGGTTGCAGGAGACCTGGTGCTGCCCCTCTTCTACCCCGGCTGTTGTGTCTCCATTTGGCCCTCTCTTGTGCCCCTGAATCGGCTTGCTTTCTTGATTATTCCAAACTGTGCCTTCACATGCTGAGATCCCCTATTTTTCTCTTACTTTCACTGTGGACCAGTAACTTCATCTATAGTTTATGGAAAATATTGTGTCTGGGATTATTCATTCATTCATCAGAAAGCATTTATCTTCCAAGAATTTTTTTTCCAGATTCTTCCTCAATGCAAAAGTTGTGCTTTTCTCTTAGAAATTGTGTGGAGTAGAATAGAAATGGAAATTATCTCTATCACCAGCTAATTATGCCTTTGTATCTGGGGCAGTTTCTGCATCTCTCTGCAAGGCTAATTCCTTCTGCAGAAAAACATGAAAATTAGACAGCGTGACTGTTAAGCTCTTGTCAGATGTATGATCTTTTGCTGCAAAACACGGCACAACATTAGAGACACACCAGGCAGCCAACAAACGTTCATTTAAAATGAAGGAGATCCGCCTCAGTGTGTCCCATGCTGCGGCCACCCTGCAGAGCCCCCCTCCTCCCGGCTTCACGATCCTCCCTGCTTCCCGCCTGTGCGTCGCCTCCCTCACACACCAGGGACGCCGGGGGAAATGGCAGGTGTGAAGGGGCGTCACTGTGAGCTGGGCCGTGTTCCTACCTGAGAGCTGTCTCGTGGGGCTCTGGCCCTGGGTGTTGCCCTGGCAGCCTCTGGGGCGAAACTGATGCCTCCTGCCAACCCATGTGCATGAGCTTGGGTGGGCATCCGCCACCCCACAGTGAGCCTCCAGGTGGGAGTGCAGCTCCCCGAGACCCCCGGATTCGGAGCAGCCGGCAGCCCCCAGACCTTCGCCCAGGGGCCAGGGCTGCAGAGTGTTCTCTCCAGTAGCCAAAGTCTTGGGGCAGTTAGTTATGGGACAACAGCTGACTTCTCTGTAGACAGTTTGGGTGGAGACTGGAGCTCAGACGTTTGAGCCTTGGACGGTGCTCCCTTCAAGAAGGAACCACGACTTGGTAGTTGTCTTTCTTTGGAGAAAAAAGAACATGTTCCCAATTGCATCATTTATGACTAAGCGAAACAGTGGGATGGCTGCAAAACAAGGCTATAGATCACAGTGCTCTAAGGGTTAGCTGCCAGGGCCTGGGCCAGCAGGCTCGGCCGGAGCTCCTGGAGATGCTTCCTGCAAGACCAGGTGGCACGGAGCAAGCTCTCTTCCGAGGGTGGGAACCTCGGAGCCGTGAACAGCAAGGTGGGCCCCCAGGCCCTGGCACAGTAGCTGAGGTCCTGAGGGGGTGCCCAGAACCACACAGACCTCCACCCTCCATCTTGGAAGAGCTCTGGGTCTGTGGCCACTCCTGTGGGTGTTGCTGAGAGCTGAGCCCCGGAGCTCAGGGAAAAGCTCACCGGAAAAAGGCAAATACACAGGAGAGATAGGAAACCAACCACATATGCCAAACATTCCCACTAGTTAGCAGGAAGGCTAAAAGACAAAAGTAGTCAAATCATCTATATCCATGATAAGTAATTAATAGACACCACAAAACAAAAAGATACAAAATATGTCAAAAGAGTAATCATGAAGGAGGGAAAAAATTGAAGAGTTGTTCAAATGCATTGAGCTTAAGAGATCAAGTTAAAAGCAACTTAAAATAATCACGTGTAAATACAGATTGCTATGTAAAAACTTCATCATAGCTGCCAACCAAAAATTTATAACAGGTGCACAAAAAGGAGAAAGGAATCCAAACATAACACTAACGTGGTCATCGAATCACAAGGGAAGAAAACGAAAGGGCCGAAAACGACCTTCAGAAACAGCCCCAAACAGTTAACAAAGGGCGACGAGGGGCTGCTCTGGCGCTTCACTGTTCGGGGCTTTGCCTTCCAATGAGGGGGGTGAGTTTGACCCCTGGCTGGGGAGCTAAACATCCCATATACCTCGTGGCCAAAAAACCAAAGCAGAAAACATTGTAGCAAATTCAAGCAGGATTTTTAAACTGGTCCACATAGAAAAACTATTTTAAAAATGGCAATAAGTACATACCTATCAATAATCACTTTAAATGTAAACAGACTAAATGCTCCATTTAGAGTGGCTGAATGGATATAAAAACAAGACTCATATGTATACTATGTACAAGAGACTCACTTCAGAGCTAAAGACACACAGACTAAAACTGAGGGGATGGAAAAATACATTCCATGCAAATAGAAATCAACAGAAAGCTGGAGCTGCAATACTCATACCAGGCTAAATAGACTTGAGGACAAAGACTGTCACCAGAGACAAAGGACTCTACGTATGATCGAGGGGTTGATCCAAGAGAAGATGTAAGAGCTGTGAATGTGCGCCCCCCAGCGCAGGAGCGCCTCCATGCGCGAGGCGAGTGCTGCCAGCCGCCAGAGGGGCGTTGGCAGTGACACAGTGATGGCGGGGCCTCCGACGCCCACTCGCACCAGTGCACAGGTCTCCCAGAAAGGCAGCAAGGAGACACCGACCCTCAACGACACATTAGGTCAGATGCACTTACATGCTTCCTCACTGACCATCCCATCCAAAAGCAGCAGAATACACATTTTTTCCAACTGTGCACGGAGCACTCTCCAGTGTAGGCCACGTGCTAGGCCACAAAACAAGTCTCAGGGAATTTAGGAAAATATTAACGCATAAAGTGCCTAATGAGTGTCACCCCAGCGCCCGCCGCACTGAAAGCCGGCCCCGAGGCACTTTGCTGTGTCAGCAGCTCGGTTGTTTCCTGGAGCCACTTCATGTCCCCTGTGCCATACACAGTGATCCTGCCTTTTTTTATAACCAAAAACCCTTGAATCTGTAACCAGGAACCCTCAACAGACACAGAATGTCCTGTGCGTGGGCAAGCAGGCAGGGTTTAAATGCATTTATCATCTCAGTGACTAAGCAGGGGCAGGAAAGACTGTTTTTGTTATCTCTTTATCTTCATAGCCTATTAAATACAGTGTGGTATCTGTGACAGGCTTCCTGTTTCATGATATGTCTGAAGAATGTTTGAGTTATTGCTTCTATAAAAAAGAAATAATTTTTCAAAGTTGAGAAAACAATGCTCATCACCATTAGGAGGCATTAGAGGGTAGTGGAACACTTAACACCCAGCTTTGGACGTGATGCGCCACAGCCTGATCTTGGGTGAGTTACCCAAGTACACAGTGTTCAGGTAATGTCCACATTTGCCTTTCACAGGTGAGATCAAAAACCGGTCTGCCAGCTGTGTGATAATGCTTCCTTTCCTTTCACAACTCAGGCAGCCTTGGAGGTACTGTGGGTTTGGTTCCAGATATCAGTAAAGCTGGAGAAGGAAATGGCAACCCACTCCAGTACTCTTGTCTGGAGAATCCCACGGACAGAGGAGCCTGGTGGGCTACAGCCTGTGGGGTCGCAGGAGTCGGGCACGACCGAGCACACAGCTCACACAGATAAAGCATCGCAGTGAAGAGCCGCACAGACTCCCGGCTTCCAATGCGGACGCGTGTATCAGTCATGTTCACTGTGTACTACAGTTGATTAAGTGTGCAAAAGCATTGTATAAATAATGTACACAGCTAAATTAAAAGTTCAGTTCAGTTCAGTTCAGTTGCTCAGTCGTGTCCGACTCTTTTCGGCCCCATGAATCGCAGCACGCCAGGCCTCCCTGTCCATCACCAACTCCCAGACTTCACTCAGACTCACGTCCATCGAGTCAGTGATGCCATCCAGCCATCTCATCCTGGGTCGTCCCCTTCTCCTGCCCCCAATCCCTCCCAGCATCAGGGTCTTTTCCAATGAGTCAACTCTTCGCATGAGGTGGCCAAAGTACTGGAGGTTCAGCTTCAGCATCATTCCTTCCAAAGAAATCCCAGGGCTGATCTCCTTCAGAATGGACTGGTTGGATCTCCTTGCAGTCCAAGGGACTCTCAAGAGTCTTCTCCAACACCGCAGTTCAAAAGCATCAGTTCTTCGGCGCTCAGCCTTCTTCACAGTCCAACTCTCATATCCATACATGACCACAGGAAAAACCATAGCCTTGACTAGACAGACCTTAGTCGGCAAAGTAATGTCTCTGCTTTTGAATATGCTGTCTAGGCTGGTCATAACTTTCCTTCCAAGGAGTAAGCGTCTTTTAATGTCAAGCCATGAAATTAAAAATTAAAAGTAATTTACTTCTAAAACATGCTAACCATCTTCTGAGTCTACACGCTCTTCTTGCTGGGAAGAACTTAAAATATTTCAAGAATCAGCACGATGTGACAGGGACATAAGTGAGCAAACGCTACTGAGAAAATGATGCCGACGGGCTTGTTCAATGCGGGGTCGTCACAAACCTTCAGTCTGTAGAAAACCAACCAACAAACAACAGCAACAAGACCCTCAGCGTCTGTGAAGTGCCCGAGAGCGAGGTCTGCCTGCGTCAGCCTGGGCCCGCTGTGTGAGGTCAGTGGCCTCTCCACTGCCTGAGGACAGGGCTGGTGCTGGCGGGGCAGGAAGAGCATTCCAGGAGTCAGTCCCAGCGGGTCCAGATCAGTCATGAACCAGTCGTGCACCCTCCTCCCCCAACAGCACGGGAACCCAGTGCTGGGGTCCCGCCCCACGATCCCAGTTTTACAGGTGAGGGAGCCAAATGGGGTCAGGCCTGCCGAGGGGTCTCTGAGCTGGGATTCAGGACCAAGCCCTCTCCCTTCAGCCTCCGCCCTCTCAGTTCGCTCCCTCACCATCCACCAGCCAGCCGTTCTCTGTCTGCCCGTCCAGCCTTGAGAGTCCATGGGTGCCACGCTTGGCACCAGCTCTGATATTACAAACCCAGGCAGCCAGAGTGGCCTCCCCGACGGCCAGAGTGACTGAGCCCTGCATGGGCTCCCATGGCTGCTGGCAGGCGAGGACCTCCCCTCCCGGTGCAGCAGCCCTCCCTCCCCCCTGGCGCTCCGGCCGCGCCCACGGCTCCGTCTGCAGAGTCCTGCGCTCTGCCTGTCCCACGACGGAGGGCGCTTCTCCCCCACAGCCTCCCCAGGTGGGGGTGTCCCCTGTGGCTACAGCTCCAGCTCCTTCTCCGATTTCCAAGGCTGCATTTTCCTCTGGGGCTGCCCTCTTGGTCACATGCTTCCAAGGCACCAGGTAGACCCCAGCTCAAGGTGACTGAGGGAGAGCCTGAACCAAGACTTGCCAACTCTCAGGAGAGAGGCGGTTGGTGTTTGGACCAGACTTTGGAGCTGGGATCTATTTGCTGCTACTCAGGACAGCCCACCCCTCTGTGAACATGACCGCAGAGAAGAAAACGGCTAAGAGGTGGACCCTAACAGCTTTGTGAAGTCATCGCCTAGGCACCTGGACCCAGCCATGCCTGAGGGGCTGGGGTCGCCCAGAGCTAGAGCAGGGGGTCGTCGGGGCTCCTCTGCAGCGTCCGCCCAAGAGGCAGGGCCTAGAGGCGCAGCCTGCTTTCTGTACGAGTTGAAAACAGCCAAGTTCTGTCCTATGATTCCATCTGTGGCTTCAGTCACAAAATGTCAAAATGAGTTCTGTCCACGACTTGAAAAATTACCCTGAAAGCAAGCATGCTGTTCCAAGAGGAAATACGTTGCTAATTCACACAGTAATTTTAGGTTGTAAACCTGCTTTAAAAGTACAGTTATAAATAGCGCACACTTGGTTTTCCTCAAGCTCCTCCCGTCTCCCCTCCACCCAGCCACTTTAGCACAGTTTCGAAAGGCCTGGTGGTGTGACACCTTCCACACCTGCCCAGGTGGCTAGGGTGCTGGGCAGCCACCCTAACTCCAGGGGTGAGGGCCACGGGAGTTTGCCATGCAAAAGGCATTGCTTTGTTTATTCTCTTCCTGCCTTTAATTCTGTAGCAAACAAGAGCATAATACCCGTGTGAAGGCTCAGGAGTTGGAAATATTAAGTATCAGCAGAAATCGAAGGATTAAGAGCCGAGAAGGGAACGCCTTATGCTGGGTGTCACGTGATGCCCTAAGTAGGGCAGAGCAGGTGTGAAGAGATCTTTAAAACACAGAGTTCTGAGACTGGGTGCCATTCAAAACAAGACCGAGCTTATCAGAGGAGGAAGCTTGCTGCTAATTTAGGGATTAGGACGGAGGATGCGGTGTTGCCCACGCACTCCCTTAGCTCCGTGCTGCTCCCAAGCCTGCAGGGAAACCCCGACAGCCCTCTCAGTGGTCCTGGGGCTTCGTCAAAGGTCCTCATCCCGCCAAGGGAAGTGAGAGCTCCCCGGGCCTCGCTCACACCTGGGGTCTCAGGGCCAAGGCGGGTCCACCCGCTGCCCAGGGTGGGCAGGGCAGGGCCCGCCTGGTGAGGTGTCCCAGGGCAGGATGGCCCGGAGGCCAGGGTCCCACGTCCTCATCACAGGGGCCCCGTGATGCCCCCACACTCGGGCCATGCGGGGAGGCTGCGAGTCCCGGGCCCAGGGCCCCGGGAGCCCACCTCTGGGATGCCATCTCCACCTCCCCGACCCCAGTGCTTTAGAGCAAAGGCACAGGCCGGGGTTAGCCTGTCTTTCTCAACCCTGAGAATGAAGACGGAAATCCCCAAAGAGTGCTCTACAAGTACTATTTTAGGCCTCCACTCCACTGAGGGACAGGATGGTGATAAGGAGATAAAAGCGTGACCGTGGACGCCCACTGCGCACGTGCGGTGAGCGCCTGGGGCCCAGCAGGGTCTCTGTCCAGCTGGGTGATGCTGGCCAGGCCAGCGGCCTCTCTGTGCCTCATAGGGGTGCCTCCTTCCCTCCTGTGGGGTGAGGACTCAGAGACTCCCTGTGTCCCCTCCCAGGCTGAGCCACGAGGGGTAGAACAGAGCCGGCGCCGGAGCCATTAACGCCGAAGGCTGCTTTTGGAATCAGGGTCTCCCCGCTCCCCGACCCCACCCCAGATCCGTCTGACCCGCCTGGAGTCTACAGTCCAGCTGGGGGACAGCTGGCGACCATCAACAACAAACGTCCCAACGCAAGAAGGCCATCTCCCCGGGTCTCCTGAATTTCATTTCCTCTCAGTGGGTCTCAGAGACACCCTGTAAAACTTGTTAAATTTAGTCCTAAGTATTTTACAGTCTTGATGCTGTTGGAAACAGAGTAATTCAACATTTGTATTTTCAAGCTGTTTGCTGTCACTGTGTGGAGACTTACCTGCTGTTGTGTTCTGAGACGCAGCTAAGCTCTTAACAATGCTAACTGTCGTTTAAAGGTCCCTTAGTTTCTACGTTAACACTCGCATCATCAGTGGACAGTTACGTGGGGTGAGTGTATGCTCCTCGGCTTTTGTCACGTCACAGCAAAGATTTGGAGTGACGGTTAGAAGGGGTTTTACCTTTCCTTGGCCAATCTTTACTCCCATTTCTCTCTTGCTTTCCTGCTCTAACACCTGCAGTAAAGTGTGAACTAGACACGGTCGGAAGAGGCTTGCTTTCCTTGTCCCTGGGCTCAGAGAGGCATCTGGTGTTTGGCCCCAAGTCCGATGTCAGTGGCTGGTTTTACCCTGATGCCTCCGCTGCTGAGCCGTTTTATCTTGCAAGGGCTTTGGATTTTGGTAACTGCCCTTTCTGCTTCTGTTTTGATGCTTGTATGATGTTCTCCTTCACTTTGCCAATGCGATGGGTTCCCTTGATTTGATTTTCAGCACTAACCTGGTCTTGCATCCGTTCCTGGAAAAACACCACTTTGTCATGCTGTGTCGCTTCCCAGGTGGCTCAGTGGAAAAGAACCTGCCTGCAGTTCAGCAGATGCAAGAGACGAGGGTTCGATCCCTGGGTTGGGAAGATCCTCTGGGGGAGGAAATGGCAACCAACTCCAGTCTTCTTGCCTGGAGAATCTCCATGGACAGAGGAGCCTGGTAGGCTGCAGTCCATGGGTCACAAAGAGTTGGGCACAACTGAAGCGACTTATCACAAGCACACAGGCCAGGCATTCATAACAAATCCAATTTCTCGAGTATATAAGGTGCTATCTGCAACAGTATTCAGTTCATCAAAGTTCTCACCCAGGAAACAGGGCATTCTGTCTGTCTGTCACCTGTCTCTCAATCTTGGTAAGTTATGTTTTTAACAGAACTTGTATACTATGTAAATGGTCAAATGTATCAGAGTAAGTTTGTTTATAGAAGTTAAATAAGCAGGGTGACAATATACAGCCTTGA
>SJYR01002481.1:283717-329855 GCA_006410655.1 Kobus ellipsiprymnus | reverse complement strand
GGTGTTGGAGAAGACTCTTGAGAGTTCCTTGGACTGCAAGGAGATCCAACCAGTCCATCCTAAAGGAGATCAGCCCTGGGATTTCTTTGGAAGGACTGATGCTGAAGCTGAAACTCCAGTACTTTGGACACCTCATGCAAAGAGTGACTCATTGGAAAAAACTCTGATGCTGGGAGGGATTGGGGGCAGGAGGAGAAGGGGACGCCCGAGGATGAGATGGCTGGATGGCATCACGGACTCAATGGACGTGAGTCTGAGTGAACTCCGGGAGTTGGTGATGGACAGGGAGGCCTGGCGTGCTGCGATTCATGGGGTCACAAAGAGTCGGACACGACTGAGCGACTTCACTTCAGTGTCCAATAAAGTCCATGGAATCTGTACTGATACCTTCTCTCGTAT
Organism: Kobus ellipsiprymnus; assembly: GCA_006410655.1. Classification (NCBI taxonomy): domain Eukaryota; kingdom Metazoa; phylum Chordata; class Mammalia; order Artiodactyla; family Bovidae; genus Kobus; species Kobus ellipsiprymnus. Next base: position 329,456 of record SJYR01002481.1, on the reverse strand, counting down.
CCCTGATATTAGTAATTTATGATCATTTTTTCCTTTGACCATCACTTTCTTCTTTCTACTTGTTTTGGATTTAATTTACTCAGTTTTCTGAAACTTCCTTAAGTGAATTCTTAGATATTTCTTGGAAATTTTTTTCTGATGTGAGTGTTTGGAGGTATAATTATCCTGTTAAGCTCGTTTTTGCTTAGTTAAGAGATCTGACACATTATATACTCATTATCTCCTGGAGCAGGGAATGGCAACCCACTCCAGTACTCTTGCCTGGAGAATCCCATGGACAGAGGAGCCTGGCGGGCTGCGGTCTGTGGGGCTGCACAGGGCCGGACACGGCCGAGCAGCTAACGCACACGCTCGTACACCCTTCATCAGGCTTCCCCGGGGGCTCAGCAATAAGGAATTTGCCTGCAGTGCAGGAGGCGCTGGAGACCGATCCCTGGGTGAGGAAGATCCCCTGGAGGAGGAAACGGCGCCCACTCCACACGGCCGCCTTTCGAATCCCGCGGACGGGGGAGGCCGGCGGGCTGCACGGCCCGCGGGCGTGCACAGACTCGGACGCGGCAGGGGCGACGCAGCGCGCGTGCGTGCTCGTTAGCGCTCAGTGCCGCGTGTTTTCTACTTTCCCGGTGATTTCTTTTTTGACCCATGAATTGTTTAAAAGTGTGTTCTCTAATTTACAACTGTTTGTGTCCAGTCCTCATTGATTTCTAATTTAACTTCATTGTGGTCAGAGAATGTACTCTGAGATTTCACAGGGGAAATATTTGAGACTTATTTTATGACCCAGCACATTGTCTATAGCACTCTTAAGTCCCAGCATTTCCGTTTGGTTCTTTTCAAAAAACCATTTCCATTCCTCTGCCGAGACTCCCTGCTTATCCGTTTTGACTAGGTTTTTCTTGAATTCCTTGAGCGGGTTAAAGTTTGACCTTGTCACTACCTGCCCGCCAGGCAGGCTTCTACGGAGCGCGCTTCCCCGGGCCGGCTGGCGTCTCCCGTCTCAGCGGCGCGCACCTGCTGCTGGTCCGCGTGCTGGTTCACGTGTAGTGACGCTGGGTTCTGTGGTCTTCACGTGATTAGGGTTCACCTTCATCCCAGCCGGCCGCTTGCCCAGCTGAACTCAATGCCAGCTCCGTCCCTGCCTCGTGGGTGGCAGTCTCCCCCACCCGGTTCTTTCTCGTGGGACCATTGGCATCTTCCCTACACAGGTCAGCTGAGGATTTGGGTGGATTTGCACACAGATGTGAGCTCCTTCCGCTTTGTGAGTTTAGCCTTCACTTCCTGGTGTCTGAGTCTTCCAGCCATCAAAGCCGCAGTGCTCTCTCGGGTTCCACCTGCCCACACCACACAGCTGTGCCCTCAGGCGAAAACCTGCAGCCTGTGAGCCTCCCCTGCTGCGGGGCCTGCTTTCAAGGGCGGTCTGCGTCTAAGTCACTCTCCAGTGCCTTCAACCAGGGTTTCCTACTTTTCCCCGAGTGCAAGACTGTTATCTGTGGACGAGCTCCTCTGGGCCAAGCCACTCTGCTGTCTGCAAAGCTTGGCTCCCAGCTTTGTTTCGGTTTATTCTCTCCAGAGTTTTCTTTCTAAGATACTGTCCACTATTTACACTTACTAAGAGACTTCCGTATAGCTCACAAGGTGAGGAATCTGCCTGCAATGCAGGAGACCAGGGTTCCCTGGGTCAGGAAGGTCCTCTGGAGAAGGGACTGGCAACCCACTCCAGTATTCTTGCCTGGAGAGTCCCATGGACAGAGGAGCCTGGCGGGATACAGTCCACGGGGTCGCAAAGAGTCGGACACGGCTGAGCGACTCACACAGACATAACTGCATCACAACACTGCTAATTTCTGCTGCACAACGACAGCAACAAAGAGGGTTCATCCATTTCTGCCTTCACCCCCCTTCCTCCTTCCTAACGAAGCGTGCACTCGGTGCTGACCTCAGGGACACTCTAAGAGTTGCACACAGATCGGATGACAGCTCAACTGACGTTAGATCTATTTCTGAGCCCTTCAGTGAGACGAGATACCAGGAGGGACAGCACAGGCCTCCCAGTCCCTTTGTTCTCTGTCCAAGACAGTGTTTCATCCATGCTCCCGCCACAGACGGAGGTGAGAAGTCCGAGGACCCGCACATCGGTGCCGGTGCTGGGCAGAGCAGAGGAGGGCCCTGAAGTCTGGAGCCAAGGTTGCAAGTCTGGCTGAGCATCTGTCCCAGTGGGAGGAGGTGTTCTGGCTGTTCCCAGCATCCTCCTCAGGGACCTGCAACAGCTCTCTCTCTTCATTTGGGACTGCCAAGAGCTCGTCTCTTCTTGTTCCCCTTTGAGACATGTGCGATGAAGGTACTATTGGAGGAGCCCACAGCCAAGGGCAGAGGGGCCTCCCTGGGCCCATGAGGCCACGTCGTGCAGACCCCCCAGCTCCCAGCCACGCAAGCCAACAGGGTGTGTTCTCCACTGTCCAATGCCACGTGCAAACAAATCTGGTCTGTTAGGGGCATGCCATCTGTTCACAAGACTCTACACACCAGATAATATTAGGCATCAGTGCCGTTCAGTCGCTCAGTCATGTCCGATTCTTTGCGACCCCATGGACTGCAGCCCGCCAGGCTTCCCTGTCCATCACCTACTCCCGGAGTTTACTCAAACTCATGTCCATCGAGTTGGTACTGCCATCCAACCATCTCATCCTTTGTCGCCCCCTTCTCCTCCCACTTTCAATCTTTCCCAGAATCAGGGTCTTTTCAAATGAGTCATAGCCTACCTAATATTTCTGGTCACCACTTCCCAATTGAATTGGGACAACCACACACCTGGGAGGAGGAAATAAAGGCAATTTAAGGCAGTGAGTTGCACACAGATCGGATGACAGCTCAACTGACGTTAGATCTATTTCTGAGCCCTTCAGTGAGACGAGATACCAGGAGGGACAGCACAGGCCTCCCAGTCCCTTTGTTCTCTGTCCAAGACAGTGTTTCATCCATGCTCCCGCCACAGACGGAGGTGAGAAGTCCGAGGACCCGCACATCGGTGCCGGTGCTGGGCAGAGCAGAGGAGGGCCCTGAAGTCTGGAGCCAAGGTTGCAAGTCTGGCTGAGCATCTGTCCCAGTGGGAGGAGGTGTTCTGGCTGTTCCCAGCATCCTCCTCAGGGACCTGCAACAGCTCTCTCTCTTCATTTGGGACTGCCAAGAGCTCGTCTCTTCTTGTTCCCCTTTGAGACATGTGCGATGAAGGTACTATTGGAGGAGCCCACAGCCAAGGGCAGAGGGGCCTCCCTGGGCCCATGAGGCCACGTCGTGCAGACCCCCCAGCTCCCAGCCACGCAAGCCAACAGGGTGTGTTCTCCACTGTCCAATGCCACGTGCAAACAAATCTGGTCTGTTAGGGGCATGCCATCTGTTCACAAGACTCTACACACCAGATAATATTAGGCATCAGTGCCGTTCAGTCGCTCAGTCGTGTCCGATTCTTTGCGACCCCATGGACTGCAGCCCGCCAGGCTTCCCTGTCCATCACCTACTCCCGGAGTTTACTCAAACTCATGTCCATCGAGTTGGTGCTGCCATCCAACCATCTCATCCTTTGTCGCCCCCTTCTCCTCCCACTTTCAATCTTTCCCAGAATCAGGGTCTTTTCAAATGAGTCATAGCCTACCTAATATTTCTGGTCACCACTTCCCAATTGAATTGGGACAACCACACACCTGGGAGGAGGAAATAAAGGCAATTTAAGGCAGGTTAGTGCCACAATCTTCAGGATGAAGGAAACGATATGGCAGGCAGGGGGAAATGCTTCTTTTAAAAACAGTTGAGAGAAGATTCCCGGAGATGGAGGAGGAGGAAGCAGGACTGTGTCTCCCGAGCCACCTGGAGCAGCAGCATGGAGCATGTGGACTTAAAGGGCCAGAGCCTTCCCCCCTTCACAGCTACAGAATACACACACAAGCAAATGAGGAAGAAAGGTGAACGTTATACTACAAAAAGTCAACTAAACACAAAAGAAGACAGGAAATGAGGGGCTAAAACCTATAGGGCATATAGAAAACAAACAGCATAAAGACAGAGTAAGTCTCCACTTACCAGTGATTACTTTAAATGTAAATGGATTAAACCCTCCAATCAAAAAGCAGAGATTTGCAGAATGGATAAACACTTCTGACAGGATGAAAGGTGGCCTGCAAAAGGCTCAGTTCAGTTCAGTTCAGTTGCTCAGTCGCTGTTCACTCTTTGCGACCCCATGGACCGCAGCCCGCCAGGCCTCCCTGTCCACCACCAACTCCCAGAGTTTACCCAGACTCATGTGCATTGAGTCTGTGACAAATAAAGTGAAAGGCTGGAAAAAGCCACTCCATGCAGACGGTAACCAAGAAAGAGGTGGCTGTACTAAGATCAGACCAAACAGACCTGAAATAAGAAAATGGTGTAAGAGATGCAGAAGGAAATCATACATTAACAACGGGTTCAGTGCAGCAAGTAGCTACAGCAATTAAAAACGCGCACCTGATACTAGCCACCAAAAGTCATCAGGCAAACGCCAGCAGAGCTGGAGAAGCAGACGCTCCTACAGTGATAGCTGGAGACTTCAACATGCCACTCACAACAGTGAACACGACAACCAGACGGAAGACCGGTAGGGAGCTAGGACTCGAACGCCACGACAGACTAGCTGGGTCTAACAGAACACTTCGCCCAACACGACAGCGTGGAGACTCCTCTCAGACGCACACCGGACGTTTTCCAGGACAGACCATACATTAGGCGACGAAGCAAGTCTCAATAGATTGTAAAAGATAAACAGCATGCCAAGTATCTTCTCCGACTGTAACAGATAAAGTTAGAAATCTGTAGCAGACGACGAATCCATACATCTGTGGAAATTAATACAATCAACGGGTCAAAGAAGAATGACAAGGGAAATTAGAAAATGCTTAGATGAATGAAAATGAAAACATGACAGGACTTAAAGGATGCAGGCAAAGTGGTGGAGAAATGGAATCGTTCCTGCCGTATCAGCAAATGAAGGGTGTCGCAGGCACTGGCAGCTACAGCCACCCACGGTGGTGAGCTGCTGGGCCCCGAGGAGCTCAGGAAGGAAAGAATGCCTGCCATCTAGCAGCCGTCAGCCTGCCCAGCCATGTCCAGTGGCACAGCCCGGGGAAGCTCAGGATGTGCATACAGCACCCTCCTCCCAGGTAGCTGAGGTGCATGTCGAAGGAATGGCTTCAGTGAGCCCAGACTCTTGCAAGTTCCAATAAGTGCTGCATTGTTAGGTCTTTTGACTGCACTGCGTGGGGATCTTTGTTCCCTGATGGGGGTGACCCATGCTCCCGTGCTGGGAGCTGGCGTCTTAGCCGCTGGACCACCAGGAAGCCCATAGTCTTCTTCTGTTAGCAGTAATCTTTTGTTTGAGCATTCTTTGGCGTTGCCTTTCTTTGGGATTGGAATGAAAGCTGACCTTTTCCAGTCCTGTGGCCTCTGCTGAGTTTTCCAAATTTGCTGACATACTGAGTGCAGCACTTTCACGGCGTCATCTTTCAGGATTTGAAACAGCTCAGCTGGAATTCCATCACCTCCACCAGCTTTGTTCGTAGTGATGCTTCCTAAGGCCCACTTGACTCCACACTCCAGGATGTCTGGCTCTAGGTGAGTGATCACACCATCGTGGTTATCTGGGTCATGAAGATGTTTTTTGTAAAGTTCTTCTGTGTATTCTTGCTGCCTCTTCTTAATATCTTCTGCTTCTGTTAGGTCCATACAATTTCTGTCCTTTATCGAGCCCATCTTTGCATGAAATGTTCCCTTGTTATCTCTAATTTCCTTGAAGAGATCTCTCGTCTTTCCCATTCTATTGTTCTCCTCTATTTCTTTGCATTCATCACTGAGGAAGTCTTTCTTATTTCTCTTTGATATTCTTTGGAAGTCTGCACTCAGATGAGTATATCTTCCCTTTTCTCCTTTGCCTTTCACTTCTCCTCTATTTGTAAGGCCTCTTCAGACAGCCATTTTGCCTTTTTGCATTTCTTCTTCTTGGGGATGGTCTTGATCCTTCCTCCTGTACAGTGTCACAACCCTCCGTCCATAGTTCTTCAGGCGCTCTGTCTATCAGATCTAGTCCCTTGAATCTTTTTCTCACTTCCACTGTGTAATCATAAGGGATTTGATTTAGGTCACACCTGAATGGTCTAGTGGTTTTCCCTACTTTCTTCAATTAAGTCTGGATTTGGCAATAAGGAGTTCATGATCTGAGCCACCGTTAGCTCCTGGTCTTATTTTTGCTGACCATAGAACTTCTCCATCTTTGGCTGCAAAGAATATAATCACTCTGATTTCAGTATTCATCATCTGGTGATGTCCATGTGTAGAGTCTTCTCTTGTGTTGTTGGAAGAGGGTGTTTGCTATGACCAGTGCGTTCTCTTGGCAAAACTCTGTTAGCCTTTGCCCTGCTTCATTTTGCACTAAAAGGCCAAATTTGCCTGTTACTCCAGGTATCTTGACTTTCTACTTTTGCATTCTAGTCCCCTATGATGAAAAGGACATCTTTTGTGGGGTGTTAGTTCTAGAAGGTCTTGTAGGTCTTCATAGAACTGTTCAACTTCAGCTTCTTCAGCATTCCTGCTTGGGGCATAGACTTGGATTACTATGATATTGGGATATCTGGTTTTCTTTAATTAACAGTAATCTTGATGTTCCTGCCACTTGTCCTCTGTTGCAAAAACTGCTATATATCCAAGCTCGCCCCACACCTCCTCAAAGAAGTTCCTCAGGGCTGTCTGAGACACTGCTCCCTGGGCTGCAAGGCTCGTTTTGCTCCAAATAAAACTTCACTCACAACTTTGACACTGTGCAGTTTTCCTCCTAGCAATCTGTAAAAGTAAGTTGTTGATTTGAAATCTATCTTCTTTCTAAAATGTGTTTATAGTCATACTCGCTTAGCAGCATGTTGACAAAAACCAAAAATTACATTCACAACCTAAAAGCTGAGAGGTATGTTTTATTCAGTGGGCATTCTAAGGCCATCAAGCCCAAGAGACTGCATCTCAAGTGACCTGGAGGGACCTGCTCGGAGAAAGGGGTCAAGATATATAGGAGTTTTGCAGCAAAGGGCAGGGGTAGGAACAAAAGACTCAATTCAGTTCAGTTCAGTTGCTCAGTCGTGACCAGCTGTTTGTAACCCCATGGACTGCAGCACGCCAGGCCTCCCTGTCCATCGATAACTCCTGGAGCTTACTCAAACTCATGTCCATCGAGTCAGTGATGTCATCCAACCATCTCATCCTCTGTCATCCCCTTCTCCTGCCTTCAATCTTTCCCAGCATCAGGATTATTTCCAATTAGTCAGTTCTTCGTATCAGGGGGCCAAAGTGTTAGAGTGTGAGCTTCATCATCAGTCCTTCCAATGAATATTCAGGACTGATTTCTTTTAGGATGGACTGGTTGGATCTCCTTGCAGTCCAGGGGACTCGCAAGAGTCTTCCCCAATACCATAGTCCAAAAGCATCAGTTCTTCAATGCAAGTCTGGGCTCACTCTGATAGACAGCTTGGCTCCCTGGGCCAGGCCCCGTGTGCTCACGGCCTGTGCCCCCGCCAGGGCTCACTGGGGGAGAGGCTGCATCAGGGGCTAGATGGCAGGGTTTCTTCTCCCCGGGTCCCCTCAGGGTTCACCAGCTCTTGTTGGAGGGCTGAAATCACTGAGGACTGTGATGTTCTTTGTTTACTGATATGGAAGGAAATATTCCACTTCTCAAATTAATCAGACTAGAGAAAAAAAGCTAAACCCAAAGCAACTAGTGGAAAGAAATAATAAAGATTAGAACGGAGATAAAGACTAGCAAATAGAAAAACAAAGCAGACATAAACAAAAGGTAGTTCTTTGAAAAGATGAACAGTCGACAGATCGTACCTAGATGAACTACCAAAAACAGAAGGCCCAAGCGCTAGAGCCAGAAATTAAAGTGAGGGCATTACTGCCGACTCTACAGAAACAGGAAGGATTAGAAGAGAGCCTCGTGAGCAAACGTGGCCCAGTTGGGTAACAGATGAAGCACACCTTCCGAGAAACACAAAACCTAAACCAGCAAGAAATAGTGGATAGAAAATCTGAATAGACTTTATATTATACTAAGAAGGAAACTGAATCAGTAAATTAAACATCTCTCAGCAAATAAAATCAAGCTAAGCACTCAATGGCGGACCCTGGTGAATTCTCCAAAAATCAAACATTCGAAGTGCTAAGACCAATTCTTCTCACACTTTTCCAAAAAAAGACTGGAGAGAAGGAGACATATCCTTACTATTCTATAAGGGCGGCATTGCCCGACAACGGAGCCAGACAAGACCTAGACGATAAAAAGCTACAGACCAGTGTCCTTACGGGCCTCCCAGCTGGTGCTAGTGGTAAGGAACCCACCTGCCGGTGCAGGAAACAGAAGAGACTTCAGCCCAATCCCTGGGTCGGGAAGATCCCCTGGAGGAGGGAATGGCATCCCGCTCCAGTGTTCTTGCCTGGAAAATCCCATGGACAGAGGAGCCTGGCGGGCTGCATTCTGGGGGGCTGCAAAGAGCCAGCCGAAGCAGCTCAGCACGCGGGCACTGTCCTCGTGCAGACCCTCCCCAGACGCCAGCAGGCTGAGCTCAGCACACACCAAACGCGCGTCACCAAGCGGATGGGCCAGGCCCGCTCCACGCATCAGCAGCACACCAAACGCGCATCACCAAGCGGATGGGCCAGGCCCGCTCCACGCATCAGCAGCACACCAAACGCGCATCACCAAGCGGATGGGCCAGGCCTGCTCCACGCATCAGCAGCACACCAAACGCGCATCAACAAGCGGATGGGCCAGACCCGCTCTACGCATCGAACTGCGGACAAGAGATGTCACCTGCCAGGAAACGAAGGAAGTTGCGGCCATCAAGCCGCCACATCACAGCTGCCCACCACCTCCAGAGGGCATCCTGAGGGCTCTCAGGAGGGAGACAGGCAGGACTCTGGCCCTAGGTGCATGACGAGGTGTACATCAGAGGAATGACCGCAGTGAGCCCGAGAGAGCGCTCGATGCATTAACTGGACACACCTGGTGATGGGCAGTCATGTTCTGAGGCTTGACCACATTCTCATTTTTTTTTTTTCCAAAAAACTCCAATATATCCTGGCTCCTCCCAACTTCTTCAAATCAGTCTCAGAGCTACCGGGAGTCTGTCTCCTGGACTCTAGTCCTCAGGAGTGTCCCCCAATGAAACAATTCTCAGCTTCTGGGCAGTGCATTTTTTCAGGTGGCATAACTTGCCTGACAGCCTGCTTCTCTGACCATGGTGTAACGCCTATGAGATAAAATCCATGTTTTACGGGGAGATGAGAAGAATCTGCTGTCGGCCTGCTCTGTCTTCCCCCGACCCCGCACACTGTGCGTCTGTATTGCATTGACCCACCTCCCCATTAGCAGGGACACCTGCTCAGCCTTGAAGAGCGACGCTCGCCCAGCACCAACAAGACAGCTCCACACAGACAGCATTCCTTCTCGGCCTTGTGCAGGTCACCAGGACCCCACCTTGCCCTCACAGACCTGGAGCGTGCAAACGGCCTACGGCACGCCACGCAGAGCCTGTCTCAGAAACCCCTGTCGCTGTGGGTTGGCCTCTGATGACCAGTCAGCTTTCTGAGAGGCTCTTCCTGGGTGATAATCCTCACCTTGGCTTGAGTAATAGTTTCTATTTCTTCCTTGGATGGACAGCCTTTGCTGCGAGGCGTCCGTTTCACATACGGCCCCCAGATGAGCGTGCTGCAGTGGGGTCAGCAGCAAGGCGCCCAGTGAGGAGCCGGGCCACCCACCGCCAGCCTGAGCTCCCGCTTCCCCAGTGCCCTGGTGACCCACACAGCGGACCACCACAGCGACCCCCTCTCCCCTCCTTCCCTAACTCCCACCATCCTGCCTTCAATTCACCGCTGAAGAGTGAACCCCGAGGCCCCAGGCCCCACCCTTGCCGCCCCGAAGGCAGAGCCCTGTCCACTCTCCCCGTGAGCTCGCTGTGCGGGGCGCCGTGGGCCCTCCAGGACCTGTGAGTGACGGGCCTGTCCTCTCAGGGCTCCCTGACGGGCGTCGCTGCGGGCGTCTTGCAGCTGCAGTGAGGCCACACGGGCCGGCGCAGCCACAGCCTGTCTCCGGGAACTGTCTGTGGGGCACCCCACAGGCGAACCCGGGCCTCCCTGGAGGTCGTCAGTGTCAGCGGGCAGCCCACGGCGGAGCCTCGCTCAGCCTTGAGGCCAAAGGGCAGTCTGACACGGGCTCCAGCATGGCCAGAGCTCGAGCATGCTGTGCTCCGAGACGTGAGCCAGGCACGAGGACAGAGGCTGCTTGGTTTCATGACATCAGGCACAGTCACGGGTGCGGAAGGTGGGCTCGTGGGGCCGGGCTGGGGTGGGGGAGCGCAGTGTTGTTTTGGGGGACAATAAACAATTGTTTAAACAGTTTCAGTCCTCCAGGATGAAGAGTTGCAGAGGTGGGCGGTGGTGATACCAGTGAACACTTAAAACTGGCTAAAAAGATGTCGTATGTATTTTACCACAATAAAAATTTGAAAGGATAAGTGGTTGAGAAGAATAAGCCTAGTTTGGAGGAATAAATAAGGACTGTACTCAGTTGAGTCCAACTCTTTGCGACCCCATGGACTGCAGCCCACCAGGCTCCTCTGTCCATGGGATTCTCCAGGCAAGAGTACTGGAGAGGGTGCCATTTCCTTCTCCAGGGGACCTTCCCGACCCGGGGATTGGACCCCGGTCTCCTGCACCGCCTGCATTGGCAGGGGGATTCTTTACCACTGAGCCACCTGGGAAGCCCGTTTGGAGGAACGGGAGTAACCAACACATTGTGTGATATCTGCTCCTAAATATGTATTCTCCACATTAAAAGAAAACTCACACGTGGCTGTTCATGCTGATGTTAACTGACGGTAGCCGAATGGCCACGGACTGGCACATGTGTCCATCCACACAGCGGAACAGCACTTGGAGTAAAGGTGAGGGAAGCGCTGACACCCCCTTCAGCACGGTGAACCCTGGAAACACCCCGCTGCAGGAGAGAACGAGGCGCCAGGCCACCTGGCTGCGGTTTCTTCTCACAAAGTGCCCCAAACAGGCAAATCACAGAGACAGGGAGTAGCCTGGGCATTGCGGGGGCCGGGGAGGGAGTGTGCAAGGGGAGAGCCGGGGGAGCAGGGTAGCTCTGGGGGACTAAGAGGACTCTAAAATAAACTGTGGAGAGGGCTGCGTGGCCAGGAACCCTCTAAACACCATCATAACACACACTTCAAATAGGCCGACTACCTGGAAGGTGAATTATATCTCAATAAAGCTGCTTTTGAAAAAGCAAGAAAGAAGCTATGTAACAACATAACGACTCACGATTGCTGGGGCGGTTGGCTCAGTTCAGGGGAGGGTGCGGGGTGATGAGCATGGAGTCCTGACTTGGGAGGATCTCACCTAACGGCTGGGCCAGCCCTGCCCCCTGCGCCCCCGGAATCACCTCCTCTTCACGTGTCTGCCCCGAGGGGGCTGTGGGACCCAGGGATGGCGGGCTGCCTGGCCCGGCTGGGAGCCCAGGGAGAGGCTGAAGGCCTGGCCGGCTCTGCTGGTCAGCGGTCCTGCCAGGGAGCCAGGCCTGCTCTCTCCACGCCTTGCAGGCCAGCTCGTGCTCGGGGAGAGAAGCAGCTGGCATTTGTATAACGATTGAGGTCATGTTTTATTTATTTATTTAAGCAGAAAACACACATATGGTAGAAAAGCCAAAAGGGATAAATGAGGTTCACATGAAGAGTGGGTCCCCCAGACACTCAGTTTTCACCCCAGAAGTGATCAGTCACTGAGGTGGTCTCCGAGCTTCAAAGCCAACCACGCTGCAACAGTATTTTCCCTCATGTTTGGGCATCTTCTGCCAGACTTCCACTCCTCCACGGGTTGATCTTTTGTGCCCTGGAGCTTGGCCTGCTTATCCAAGCTTTGTAATGCATCTTAATATGATAGAGTTACCCCCTCATGGCTAGTCCCTTCCCAATCTCCGCCGCTGTTATCTGTAACAGTTGCCCAGAAAATCCTTTACTCAGACTATCTGATCAATCGCCAGGTTTAATGCTTTCCCTGTCAAATTACCCATGACATTTTTCACAGAACTTGAACAAATAATCCTAAAACTTAATGGAAATACAAAAGACCCAGGATTGCCAAAGCAAATCTTAAGGGAAAAGAACAAAGCTGGTAGCATATCCCTCCCAGGTTTCAGACTACACTACGAAGCTATAGCAACCAAAACAGTGTGGCGCTGGCGCAAACAGACACACAGCTCCAGGGAGCAGAGGGGACCCAGAAAGAACCAGGCTCCTGTGGCCAGCCACCTCAGACCACAGCGGCAAGAATGTAGAGTAGGAAAAGGACAACCTCTTCACAAGTCGTGTTGGGAAAGCTGGACAGCCGTGTATGACTCAATGAAGCTAGAACTCTCTCACACCACCCACAAAAATAAACTCAAAATGGCTCAAAGGCAAACAGAAGACACAACCCCACAAAACCCCTAGAAGAGAACACAGGCAAACATTCCCTGACATAAATTGTACCAGTGTTTTCTTAGAAAGTGGGAGTCCCGCCAGGCAGAGCTTGTGGGGAAGCTTGGCCCCGCCTCAGGGACCTCCTGCCGCAGGCCTATAACCTGCCTCTAGTCCTGAGGAGTCCCCCAACAGACCCAACTCGGGGACTTTCTGCAAAATAAAAGAACTGGAACTGTCAAGGGAGACAGCTAAATCTACACTCAGCATGGGGCTGGAGTCCCTACTGAAGGACACACGGAGTCTGAGGACCAGAGTGTGGCCACGAATTGACTTGGCATCCTGACTCGGACGTACAGGGGGTGAAGGGACATCTCGTTTATGATTTACTCTCAGATGGTCTAGGAAAAGACCTACAAATAACTCTGCTTCAGTTACAGTGTGGAAACACAACAGGCTGCCTAGGCCCACCCAGCAGCCGTGCAAGCTGTTACTGCTGGCGGTTGTCTTTCAGTTGCTGTCGTGTCCGATTCTTCGTGACCCCATGGACTGCAGCACACCAGGCTTCCCTGTCCTCCACTGTCTCCCAGAACTTGCTCAGGTTCACATCCATCGAGTAGGTGATGCAACCAACCGTTTCATCCTCGGCTGCCCTCTTCTCCTTTTGCCTTCAACTTTTCCCAGCATCAGGGTCTTTTCCAATGAGTCTGCTCTTGCAAGCTGATTAAGCTACAAGTTCACAGTTTTTAGAAATCATTCATTTTTATTTATTTATTTGGCTGTGCCAGGTCTTAGCTGCACATGCAGGATCTTTAGTCACAGCACATGAGTCCTCAAATTTTCTGTGTCTTCTTTGCTGTAAATCTGGGCTCATGTAGCCTGGTCACATTCAGTGGGTTATAATTTGTTTCTGTCACTCTTTATTTTCATGACCGAATTGCACCAGATTCAGCCAGGGGCAGCCCGTTCACGCTGGCTCATGCTCCTCCCATGTGGCCCCGTCTTTCTTAAACAGCTCCTCACTTTCTGACCCAAGATTTCTGGCCCCCTGTGCCTTGCTCGCCCCAGCCCTGGATCATTCATCCCCCAGGTAGCTCTGGGCTCCTCTGGTGAGGACCGTCTCAGAAACCCAGGTCTGGGCACTGGGCCTGCTCGGGGGTCTTGGGCTGCGGGTCCCTCTCCAGCTCCCCTGCTCCGAGGCAGTCAGCAGGCTGTTACACCTCCAGTTCAGTCCAGTTGCTCAGTCGTGTCCGACTCTTTCAACCCCACGGACAGCTGCACACCAGGCCTCCTTGTCCATCACCAACTCCTGAAGCTTGCTCAAACTCATGTCCATTGAGTCGGTGATCCCATCCAACCCTCTCATCCTTTGTCGTCCCCTTCTCCTGCCCTCAATCTTTCCCAACATCAGGGTCTTTTCCAGTGAGTCAACTCTTCGCATGAGGTGGCCAAAGTGCTGGAGTTTCAGCTTCAGCATCAGTCCTTCCAATGAATATTCAGGACTGATCTCCTTTAGGATGGACTGGTTGGATCTCCTTGCAGTTCAAGGGACTCTCAAGAGTCTTCTCCAACACCACAGTTCAAAAACATCAGTTCTTCGGCTCTCAGCTTTCTTTATAGTCCAACTCTCACATCCATACATGATCCCTGGAAAAACCATAGCCTTGACTAGACGGACCTTTGTTGGCAAAGTAATCTCTCTGCTTTTTAATAAGCTGTCTAGGTTGGTCATAACTTTTCTTCCAAGGAGTAAGCGTCTTTTAATTTCATGGCTGCAGTCACCATCTGCAGTGATTTTGGAGCCCCCCAAAATAAAGTCTGACACTGTTTCCCCTGTTTCCCCATCTATTCCCCATGAAGTGACGGGACCGGATGCCATGGTCCTCGTCACACCCGTCACGGCCGCTGCCCCTCCGGCGGCGCCTGCGCCCCGTGTGCTTTGAAAATGAGGCACTGGCACAGGGGCCATCGTTTCTGAGCCAGAGTTCACCGTCGTTTTCTCTCTTGAAACTAACTCCCTGTGCCGGCAGTTGAAAGGTCAGGTCCCCTTGTCCTCAAGGTGCTCACACCCTTGACCTCTTTGGGAACAAGTCTGCTCCTCGCCTCCTGCGTCCTCCTCTCCCCGAGGCTCCAACAGCCTCGTGCAGGGTCACCCACGTGGGTGCCTATCCCTTGCAACAGTTCCGACACCGTGCGCCAGGCCTCTGTCCCCAGCCCACCTCCCGGCCCCCGGCCAGGGGTCCTCATTTGCAGTGGGCACAGGGACGTGGGAGGAGGAGCTGGGATGAGGGCCCAGGAACCTGAGCCCAGCGTGAAGGAAGGGGGTCCAGCAGGAGCAGAGGTCCTGGGGCGCCCGAGGACACGGGGAGGTTTGTGACACACACGCCTGGCTGCAGACCCCGTGGCAAGAACCCTGCAGCCCAGTGCTGGGCCTTCAGAGGGTGTCATCAGGGGTGGTGCACCCTCATCCCAGGGCAGAACTCCAGGCAGAGACTGGGGCACCTGATAAAGCACCAATCAAATCCTGTTTCTTCATCTGCTCCTATTTCATGTAATGGGCAGACCAGTCTCCTGATGGGTGGGCTGGCCCTTTATCTCCCAGCACAGGGAAGTGGGCTCCCTGCAAGGGCTTGAATGCCTGCAGGCACAGAGCCGCCCCGGGGATGGCGAGGAAGGAGCCAGGAGCTTCTGCGGAGACGGCTGGTGCAGGGCGAGCGTGCGGTCAGCAGAGGCAAGGTGGGGAGAAGGTTTAGGATAAACTGGCCCGAGAGAAGCAGGCGGAGTCTCTTGCAGCCGTGGGAACCCACGGTCGGACATCCTGAGCGCAGTGGGGAGAATGGTGGGGTCCCTCGTCCAGCCTGTGGGCCCGAGACTCTGCCCATGTGCCCCGGTGATGCTGGGCTGGCGGGTGGGCACCAGGCACTCATGGGTGCTTGCCAGCCCTGAGCCGGAGCCGGTGCCCGCTGCCCCCCAGAACAGCAGTGGTGGGGTCTCTGTGGCAGCCTGCAGTGGCTCTCCAAGTGGGCCCCCTTCCTCGTGACTGTGTGGAGCCTCATGGCTCTGTGGTCTGTCCGGGGTGGGCGCGTGCGTTGGGCTGGTCCGCACCTGCCCGCGGTGCGGGCCTCCCGGACTGTGTGCGGGTCCTTGCTGTGGTCCTGGGCTCCCTGTGCCTTCTGGTGATCTGGGGTCGGCACCGCCTTCAGGAGCAGCAGGTGGGCCCCCGAGGCCACTCGGCGCCCCTGCCCGGAGCTGTGGGGGCAGGGCTGAGCCGGGGAGGCTGCTGGGCTTCGGGGGCCCCGTCCTGGTGGACATGCCAGCCGTCGGAGCCCGGGGCTCGGTGGGGCCACGGGCCAGGGTCTCCGCGGCGTCCCCTCTGGGCACGTGCACTTGGCTGTCTCTATACTGAGCAGGAAAGGGTGAATGGTAGCCGCCCTATATTTCCACAAGCTTAAACTGGCAGAGTCTGAAGTGTGATTATTCCTTATAAGCACGTAGCTTTTGGTAAAAGTGCAAAGAATAAAGCACTCAGCTCTAAGGGGAAACGGAGCTTCAGGGCTACGGTATTAAATCAAACTAGAAACTGACACCCAGCATGATGTCAGTTAAGACCAGACAGACTGTGTCCTGGCTGAGTCCAGCGACCTCTTCGCACCCAGGGGTGACTTGGCCATAACACTCCCCACGGGGCTGTGGTCTGCGTGGGGCGGTCACCCCCGGGCGTGCGCAGTGTGGCTGTGGGTGGCTGAGGGTCCCTCCCAGCCCGCCAGCTGCCAGCGACCCCGCATCCTTCCTACTGGCACGTGCTGGCCCTCAGGTAGCCGAGTCCCGACGGCCCAGGATGGTGAAGAAACGAGGGTGGGACGCTGTGCTCCTGGATGGGCCGCTGACAAGATGCGGGGCTCCCCGGCCCCAGAAAGGAGGGGCACACGTGCGCCCACCTCCCTGCCGCGTCAGACGGCCGGCCCCTGGGGTCTTACCCCTGGCAGCAGGGGGCTGAGGCTGCGTCCCTCCCAGGCTGGACGTTGGGAGGGGCAGTGAGGCCAGAGCCCCGGGGGCACACGCGGTGCTCCCCGAGTCCAGGTGTGGCTGCACTGCCCACGCTGGAGCAGGAGAAGACCAGGCTCAGGAGGCACCCACCGTCGGCTGGCAGCTCAGCGGGGACATCTGGGCCAGCGCGATAGCACTCTGACGGCGGTGAACGCAGACAAGGCAGCGCTGGGCGGGCGGTCCCCCGGTGGGCCAAGGGAGGCAGGCCATCCTGGCCGCTGGCCGCCCTCCGAGGGCTGGAGGACGGGCCTGGGGCAGCCGGTGTGTCTCGGAGGAGCGGTGGAGGGAGAGTGAGGGAGCTCCGGCGGACAGAGTGTGTCCACGTGCGGATGGCGTCCTCCGAGGAGGCTGCCGGGTGAAGGACGCGGGCGGCAGGAGGGCCCAGGATCCGCTTAAAACTCGGGGCGCTTTGCCAAGGGGGTCCCAGGGTGACTGTGCAGAAAATGGGAGGTTGAAGAGGGAAACTTGGGGGCATTCCTAGGCGGGGCATGAGGTGGGGCAGAGCAGGCCTGGGTGTCAACGAGGGAGGTGCCCATTTCGGGCGGGAGTGGGGTTGGCGCGACCAGGTTGGCGAGGCTGCGGCAGCCAGGGCCAGGCGGGTGGATGCCAGGACTCCTGAGCAGAGGGCCCGGGAAAGGGCCTGCGCGCATCTCCCCCTGGAAGCTCGGCCCGGAGTGACCGTAGAGGGTGGAGGCCGGAGCGAGAGCGCTGGGGGTGGGGGGCGCGGCCTGGGGGCGGGACCGGCGGCGGGCGGTCTAGGAGGGACCGGCTGTTAGGCCTTCAGGGACACGTCTAGCACGGCCCCCTGTGGCGCACAGAGGCAAAGGGAGGGGGTCTGGAGGCGGGGGCACGGATGGAGAGAAGGGACAGAGTGGGGATGGCCCCGAAGGCTCAGGGCAGAGGGAGGCGAGGCCCTGGGTGGGGAGGACGTGGTGGTCTCTTCACCCCGGGGGAGAGGGGTGGGTGCAGGCCCAGACCACGCCGGCCCAGCTCGTGACCCTGGCGGCAAGTAGAACGTGGGGGCAGTCGCTCGGGGGCGGACTGTGCACAGGCCCCACAACGACCTCCCAGCGCGTCACCTCCCAGACCCCCGGGGGAGGCTGTCCCTCAGTCAAAGGCAGGCGCCGCGGCGTCCGCGGGCGGGTGGTGGTGGGGGTCTGCCGGTGACGGGCTGGTCCGGGTGGGGCTCTCCCTGGTGCGAGAGCTCTTCGGGAAACGCGGCGTGCTGGAACCGAGCTGGGAGCACGCAGCCGGCGTCGCCCCCTTCCCGGGCCCATCAGCGCGGCAGAGGTTCCCGCACCGCAGGTTCCAGAAGCGCAGCGCTGAGCAGGCCTCTGCGTTTCAGACTTTCTGCAAAGTGGTGCCTGCTTCGGTCCTGCCTGCGTTTGCTTGATTGCTGGTGCCTGTTCACATGCGTCCTCTCTGGGTATTGGGGTTTCCATGATGCCTGCACTGCTGAGCTTTGGATCCACCCTCTGCTGTGTGTGTGTGTGTGCGCGCACGCACACGCACACACTCACTTGCTCAGTAGTGGGCGATTCTGGGAGCTCTTTATGTAACCGACACCGATGGTTTTTTTACCCATGTATAGTCATAGGCCTTCGGACCTCCAGCCTTTCCTCCCTTAAAACCATGTCTTCTGAGTGCATAAGAGGGTTTCCTTTCAATGCAGTCAGATTTATCTGTGTTTCACGGTATATTTTGTGTCCTGTTTAAAAAATCTTTCCGAATGGATGCCTAGGCTTTTTTTCCAAATAGACACTCACTCGTCCCAGCATGCTAGACTCACAATGATCATCCTTTCCCTGTGAACTGGGAAGTGCCTTTGCCACAAGTCAAGGGTCCGTGTGCTTTCTCTGGACTCCGCGTAGCCGCCACCATCTGCTCACTTAACCTCACGCCAAATGCAGCCTCTCCTCAGTGCTGTGGATGTTGGCCCAGACTCAGGGGCGCCCGGCCCCCACTGCGGCTGCTCAGGCTGGGCCACTTGGACACGGACACGTGGTCCCTCAGGTCTGGAGGCTGTCCATCCAAGACCCAGGCTCCTCCCGAGGCTGCTCCCTGGGCAGGTCGGGGGCCGCCTTCTCCCCGAGGCCCAGGTGGCCGTCCTCCAGTGGGGGGTCTGTGCCCTGCTCTCCTCTTCCCGTGAGGCCCCCGGCACTTCAGATTAGAGACAGCTCGTATGACTTTATTTACCCTTGATTGCTTCCTCGGAGACTGCCCCTTCAGAGACAGCCTCACTGAGTGTTAGGGCTTCAACACAGACACGGGGGGTGGGCACGTTCTGTCCACACCACCTGCCTTCTTCACCTTCGAGCGTGTTCTGGGCTCTTTGTGGCCTCGAGTGTGTCTGTCAACTATAGCAAAAGTTTCACCGGGATTTTTAACGGGAATGCGTTGACTCCACAGGTAAACGTATTTTACAAACTGAGTCCTCTGATCCAAGAACACGCCCTATTTCTGTTTTAAGGGCCAAATGCAGCCCTTCCATAAAAGAAGGGTTTGCGGCTAATCAGCTTGTCCCCGGGTAGCATCCTCTTTCCCCTCAGGCAGGCGCCACATTGGGGCGAGGCCGTGGCCTCTGCTGTAGACAGGCTGGGTGCTCAGCAGTGCTAGTGGCCGGGTCAGCCTTGGTGCGGGGACGTGGGCACTTCTGAGCCCACGCAGAGCCTCCATCTCTGCTGCCTGGGCCACGCTGCCCATGGACTCACTGAGCAGAGGGCCGCAGGCCTCCGTCTACTTGCCTGTGGAGAGCCCTCTGCTGCCGACCTCCCCTAGTGGGCTTTCAGGAGGGACTCCACCCTCTTACTGCTCTGTGTTCCCTCCAAGAGGTCCGTCCACAGCTCCACCTCCATCCCGAAGGCCACCTTGTCAGCAGTCTTGCAACCAGAGATGCAATTTCTGCCCAGGGCAACATTTGCAATGTCTGGAGATATTTTTGGCTGTCCCACCGGGAGCAGAGTCCCCTACATCTAGTGAGCAGAGGTCAGGGACATTGCTAAACATCTTACAAAGCACAGTCCTTCCCATGAACAAAGAATTACCTGGCTCTGAATGTCAACAATTGAATTTGGACCCTTACCTCACACCATATAAGAAAATTAACCAAAATGGATACATGGCCTAAGTCTAAGCCCTAACGCCACGGCGCTTAGAAGAAAGCATAGGGCACAATTTTCACAGCGTTGAGTTTGGCAACATTTCTTTGATATGACTCCAAAAGCACAGACAATAAAAGAAAAAACTGACAAAATGGAATTCATGAAAATGTAAAATTCTTGTACATCAAAAGACTCTCTATACAGAATAAAAATACAAACAGTAGAATGGGAGAGAGTGTTTGCAAGTTATATATCTCATAAGGATTCAACATTCAGAATATATAGAGAACTTCTGAAACTCAACAACAAAACAACAATTCAGAAATGGATTAAGGATTTGAATAGACATTTCTTCAAAGAAAATACACAAATGGCCCATACTCACATGAAAAGACTCTCAACATCATGAATCATTAAGGAAACGCAAATCAAAACTACAATGAGACACCGCTGCACACTCAGAATGGTTTCTATCCAAAAAAAGAAAAAAGCCACCAAAAAAAGTAGCAAGTATTGGTGACAATGTGAAGATATTGACATCTCTGTGCATAATTGGTGGGAAGGTAGCTGGTGCCACCTCTATGGAAAACAGTAGGAAGGCTACTCAAAAAGTTAAAAATAAAATTGCCGTCTGGTCCAGGATGTCCACTGCTGGGGACAGAGTCAGAAGAATTGAAAGCAGAATTGAAATTGAATTCATGTTCACAGCAGTGTGAGTCGCAACAGCTGAAATGGGGAAGCAACCTGAATGTCCACCGACGGATGAAAAGGGAGCAAAATGTGAGACATCCACACCATGGAATACTGTTCAGTCTGAAAAAGGAAGGGGCTTTTGACCCCTGCTAGAACATGGATAAAATCCTGAGGGATCTAAGTAAAGTAGGCCAGGCACGAAAACACAAATACCCTGTGATCTCACGTACATGAAGTCCCTGGAGAATTCCACTTCATGGAAACAGAGTTGTACGGTGGTTCCCAGAGGCGGGGGAGGGCAGTCGGTGTTTAATGGGGGCAGAGTCTCAGTTTGGGAAGATGGGAAGGTTCTGGGGATGCTGCTGGGGATGGTTGGACCCAGGTGCTTAATGCCGCTGAGCTGTGCACTGACACGCTTGGAGACAACAGACTTCGTGTTCCGTGTGTTTCACCACAGCAAGAGACTTGGGGGTAAATGACACCAAGGCCAAGGCTGAGGGCCTGGACCAGCCCTCCCAGCAACCTGCCACGTCCCTGCTGAGTGCCCACGCCCCCAGCGGTCCTGCCCGTGTCTGTGAACCCCTTACCTCGCGGAGCTCGTGGCCCGTCTTCCTGCCCGCGTCCCCACACCGCCTTTCCTCTTCTGCCTGGTGGTCCGTGCGGTCACGTGGCGGGCCCCCTTCAGCTGAGGTCTTCTCCTGGGCGTGTGGGCTGCGTCTGTAGTGGATTTGCTTTACTTGCTTCAGTCAGTTCAGCCGCTCAGTCGTGTCTGACTCTCTGCGACCCCCTGGACGGCAGCACGCCAGGCCTCCCTGTCCACCACCAACTCCCAGAGTTTACTCAAACTCAAGTCCATTGAGTCGGTGATGCCAGCCAGCCGCCTCCTCCTCTGTCTCCCCTTCTCCTCCTGCCCCCAGTCGCTCCCAGCATCAGGGGCTTTTCCAATGAGTCGGTTCTTTGCATCAGGCAGCCAAAGCATTGGAGTTTCAGCTTCAGCGTCAGTCCTTCCAGTAGGTACTCAGGACTGACTTCCTTTAGAATTGACTGGTTTGGTCTCCTTGTGGTCCAGGGCACTTGCCTGGAAACGTCTTCATTTTGCCTTCACCTTGGAGAACACTCTTGGTGTGAGACTCTGGGGCGGCAGGTGTTCCTTCCCTTCATCGCCTTTCAGGTGCCATGCAGTTTTCTTCTGACTTCCATTTGCAAGGTCAGGAAGACTTGCTGTATCACATAGCAAGGTTTATTATAAAATCCTCTATTAAGAGCATGTTACCTCGGCTCAGGAATATGTAAATAAGAGAATTAGATTTTTACTTCAAACAAAATGTTTGGGTCACTTGTCTTTTTCACACTGATTCATAGGAATTCTAGTTTTCCAGATGCTGACCTTTTGCCGATCCTACGAGTTACAAATACCTTTTCACAATCGAGAGCTTTTGCTTTTTTCATTTTAAGGTATATTTTCTTGAAGAGAAGTTTTAAAAATTTGAAGTTAACTGACTGCTAAACCTATATTTTGAGTTGTTTTATTTTTTCTATGGTATTTCCCCTCCACCTGCAGGATGATATGATTCTTATTTAGCTTTTGTTTAAGCAAACTTGTAAGCATGTAGTCAGTTAGCTAAAGGTTAATAAGTAACCTCAAAGGTGTGGACAGTAACATGCTCATCTTGAACTGGTCATACTAATGCTTAAGAAGCATCTAGCTCATCTCCGCCCCAGAGGAGGGAGTGTCCAGGCAGCACGTGTGGGTGCCTGTCCCTCCTCAATCATCACAGGAGCATAAAAGACACTCCCAGGACCACAGCACAGCTCGCTTTTGGGAAGGACCACTTGGTCAGGCAGTGGCCCAAGCTGTGTTTCTTATCTATGAAATAACACAGTGACAGCTCCTATCTCACTGTCCAGGATAAAGATGAGCTGATACCACTGCTGACACTGTGTGCCCCACTGCGTCAGCTACTGTGTTTTCCTAAAGGGCATATACACTGGACTCTGAACAGTGTTGGTGGTCCAGGCAGTGTGGGTGATCCATGCAGGGTGGGTGATCCAGGCAGGGTTGGTGGTCCATGCAGGGTGGGTGGTCCAGGCAGGGTGGGTGGTCCATGCAGAGTGGGTGGTCCATTCAGGGTGGGTGGTCCGGGCAGGTGGGTGGTCTGGGCAGTGTGGGTGGTCCAAGCAGTGTGGGTGGTCCATTCAGGGTGGGTGGTCCAGGCAGGTGGGTGGTCCGGGCAGGTGGGTGGTCCATGCAGTGTGGCTGGTCTGGGCAGTGTGGGTGGTCCATGCAGTGTGGCTGGTCTGGGCAGTGTGGGTGGTCCAGGCAGTGTGGGTGGTCCGGGCAGTGTGGGTGGTCCATGCAGGGTGGGTGGTCTGGGTAGTGTGGGATCTCAGCAATGGGGAGATGACCATGGAGTCACCAAACTCTGCTCTTTTCCTCCAGCAAGGCTGCTGAGTGCGCTTCAGGTCTGCTCTGGGGGCTGGTTGGCATCCCAGCCAGGCTGTAACCACTGGGCATTTCCCCAAACCTGTGGCCGCTCTGCTGGCCTTGCCCTCGGCCTTTGCCCTGGGAAGCGGGGGCTGTCCAGCAGGTGGCGGGCCGGTCACCTCCTTGCTGGGCCACCGGCCCCGAGGTCCTTCGCTTTCTCCTTCCTTCTCCCTCCTTTTCGACCCGCCACACAGAAGGAACATTGTCGTCCCAATCTCTTGTATCATGGGAATATCCATGCCCCTTTGGTTTATTTTTACAAGATTTTTACACTTAATAAGAAAAAAGTGTAGGAGGTCAGAATCCAGAGAACACCGCTGAGCGCCCTCCCGCAGAAGCCCCAGGAGGCCTGGGGTCCCTGAAAGGTGAGCGGGGGCCACCAACCCGCCCCCAAGTGGGGAGGGAAGGTCAGGAGGAGGGAGCAAGGTCAGGAGGAGGGAGCCCGGATGAGGACTTCCCAGAGCCCCAGGGGAGCGGGCTCTCTGCCCCTCCTGCTGACCCCTGATGCAGAGACGTCCCAGGGGCACAGAGGTCAGGCTCCTGGGCAACACTGATCTCCAGAAACCTGAATCCTCCCCTCGGTCACAGAGAGGAGATGTACTCCCAAACTCAACGGGAAGACAGATGCATAGCTGTACCTTCCTTTTCAGCATCAAAGTCCCCCACGTGCCACTTCTCAACATCTTACCATCCTCAGCTTAGGGAAGACTGAGAGGTGTGTCTCTGTGATAAGCAGTGGAGAAGCCAGAGGTCTTCTCCTGTCCCTTCACCCTCCAGTGCAAGGGGCCCCCGGGGCACTGCTCTGGGCACTTCCAGGAGGTGGAACCCACCCTGTTCAGGGCTCCCCCCTGCTCTGCTGGCCACATCCCTGAGTGTCCATGCGGCCTTCTGCCTGAGCCGCATCTTGGCTGCAGCCCGTGTGGCCCGGGCACCTTGGAGAGGAGAGATTCGCCCGGGGACACCAAGGCCCCGGCCCCACCGGCTTCCTGCCGGGCAGTGAGCCCCAGGCCAGCCTTTCCCATTTCTGGCTGAGTTTCCCTTCAGGTGTTGGTGGCTGTGTCTTTACGGTGGCTCCCCCGGGCTCAGTGGTAAAGAATGCACCTGCCAGTGCAGGAGACACAGAAGGCGTGGGCTCGATCCTGGGGTTGGGAAGATCCCCTGGAGAAGGGAACAGCAACCCACTCCAGCATTCTCACCTGGAGCATCCCACGGACAGAGGAGCCTGACGGGCTACCGTCCATGGGGTCGTAAAGAGTCGGACCCGACTGAGCCTGCACGCTTGTCCTTTATGGCAGATGTTCTGAACAGGAAGAATCCACAGGACACAGCTATTGCCCGTCGTCCAGTCCAGCAGGAGCACGTCTGGCTTTGGTTCGTGCTCAAGAAGCTCCGGTCCAGTCCTCAACCATGTGGCTGGCGTCTTCTCTGAAAGGAGCTGGGTGCGGGCCCTGGGAAGAGGGACATGGCTAGCAGTGTGCGGCGGGGTCCCGGGAGGGGCCCCAGGGTAGAGCTGTTTGGGGCGAGCTCGCGGACCCGCAGCTTTGGGCACCCTGGGTGTCCTGCCACCCGGCCCAGTGCCCATCACCGGGCACAGTTTGCTGCCCTCTTAAGGTGGGGCCTCGACCCTTCCCAGTGAGGGTGGGGGCCTGGCCCCTCTGGGAGGGGACCTGGGCGGCTACCCTGCGTGCTGGGACTCGGTGCTCATGCGGTTACTCACAGGACAGCAATGTGAGGTCGGCCGTGGGTTCATAAAAGTTAAGCAAGCCTCCCAAGGTCCTGAGACGGAGGACCAGGGCCTCTCGAGCAACTTCCCGGGCACCGCCCCTCAGGCTTTCTATTTATAGGAGCTCCCTGCTGGGTCTAGCATAATTACATGAGCGGCCAAGATTCCTTTGGGAAGCAGATGGGGTGTCCACCCTAAATAACAACCAGAGTGCTTTGGTGAAAGGTAAAGGCTTGTTTATTCCCCCACGTCATAAACCGGCTATGGAATGAGCGCTCTGCGGCGGGCACCTCCCGGGACCTCGCTGCCTCTGGGGCCTCCCCGTAAGGACGTGCTGCGTGGCTGGTCAAGACTGAAAACTGGGGAAGAACCGGGGGCTGTGCCCCTCCTGTGGCTGGCTCAGGATCTCCTCAGAGCACGCCTGGCCGTTACCCGCAGCTCAGTCTAGACCAGATGCTGGGCACGGACTGTCCGAATAACTGTTCTATCCATTTGTAAGCCACAGATCTTCCCCGTAAAAGATCTGGAAGCTGTGGAGAAGTAAAAGTTAATGAAATAAAAGCCTCCCAAGCTGTAGGTCTGGAGCACTGTGGGGACAAGACGGCAGTCAGCACTCCCACGTGACCACCCCTCCTCCGTCGTCACCACCGCGTGGCACCTATCAGGGTCCTGACTTTTTTACCTCATGTCACAGAGTGAACATTTTCCCATGTCATTAAAATTCTTTCCAATTTTAAAGGAAGCATACCATCCATCAGATGACGACACTGTAATTTAATCGTTCCTTGTTCAGGCCGCTTATTGAAAGGCACTTTACGGACTTCAGTGTGTGTCCACGTGCACATACCCTTCAGCCCCACCCACCCCAGTCCAAACACAGATCCCATAGGTGTCCTCACACTTCCGGTAACAAAGGGGCTGTATAAAGGGCGCCCGACCCAAAGACAAGACTACCCAGGCTCCTTCATGGGCCACAGCCTAGCTGTGGCAAAGGGGCTTGGGGAACTCAGTGAAATGATGAGCTGTATCGTGCGGGCCTCCCAAGACGGACAGGTCCTAGTGAAGAGTTCTGACAAAATGTGGTCCACTGGAGGAGGAAATGGCAAACCACTCCAGTATTCTTGCTGCAAGAACCTCACGAACTGTACGAAAAGGCAAAAAGACTTGACACTGGAAGATGAGCACTCCAGGTCAGAGGTGTCCCATACGCTACTGTGGGAGAGCAGAGGGCAATTACTAATAGCCCCTAAAAGAATGGAGTGACTGGGCCAAAGCAGAAATGGCTTCACTTCTGAAGCCTGATGCTGTACAAAACAATATTGCATAGGAACCTGGAATGTTAGCTCCATGAATCAAGGTAAATTGGATGTGGGCGCGGAGGAAATGGCAAGATTGAACAGTGACATCTTAGGGATCACTGAACTAAAATGAACCAGAATGGGTGAATTTAATTCAAACGACCTTCGTGTCTGCTACTGTGGGCAAGAATCACTTAGAAGCACTGGAGGAGCCCTCGTGGTCGACAGAAGACTCTGAAATGCAGCGCCCGGTGCAGTCGCAAAGCGACAGGATGATCTCGGTTCATCTCCCAGGCAGACCCTTCAGTATCACAGTAATCCAAGTCTATGCCCCAACCACTGATGCCTAAGAAGCTGGAGTTGACCAGTTCTAAGAAGACCTACAAGACCTTCTAGAACTAACACCAAAAAACGACGTCCTTTTCATCATAGGGGACTGGAATACAAAAGTAGGAAGTCAAGAGATACCTGGAGTAACAGCAAGTTTGGCCTTGGAGTACCGAATGAAGCAGGGCAAAGGCTAACAGTTTTATTAAGAGAATGCACTGGTCATAGCAAACACCCTTTTCTAAAAACACAAGAGCTGACAACACATAGACATCACAAAATGGTCAATACTGAAATCAGACTGATCATATTCTTCGCATAAATCAGATTGATTATAAATTTTCTCCAAAGATGGAGAAATTCTATACAGTTAGCAGAAAGAAGACCAGGAGCTATGGCTCAGATCATGAACTCTTTATTGCAAAATTCAGACTTAAATTGAACAAAGTAGGGAAAACCACTAAGCCATTCAGGTATGCCCTAAATCAAACCCCTGCAGTGGAGGTGACAAACAGATTCAAGGGAACAGATCTGTTAGGCAGAGTGCCTGAAGAACTATGGACAGAAGTTCATAACATTGTAACATGTTCATAACATGGAGGCAGTGATCAAGACCATCCCAAAGACAAAAATGCAAGAAGGCAAAGTGGTTGTCTGAGGAGATTTTATAAATAACCGAGGAAAGAAGAGAAGTGAAAGGCAAAGGAGAAAGGGAAAGATATACCAAACTGAACGCAGAAGTCCAGAGAACAGCAAGGAAAGATAAGAAGGTTTTCTTAAATGAACAATGCAAAGTAATAGAAGAAAACAATAGAATGGGAAAGATTAGAGATCTCTTCAAGAAAACTGGAGATATCAAAGGAGCATTCAGTACAAGGATGGGCATGATAATGGACAGAAACAAAAAGACCAAACAGAGGCAGAAGAGATTAAGAAGAGGCGGCAAGAATACACAGAAGAACTGTACAAAAAGGTCTTAACGACCTGGACAACCATGATGGCGTGGTCACTCACCTAGAGCCAGACAACCTGGAGTGTGGAGCCAAGTGGGTTTTGGGAAGCATTACTATGAACAAGCTATTGGAGGTGACTGAATTCCAGCTAAGCTATTTAAAATCCTAAAAGATGATGCTGGGAAAGTGTTGCACTCAATATGTCAGCAAGTTTGGAAAACTCAGCAGTGACCACAGGACTGGAAAAAGTCAGTTTTCTTTCCAATTCCAAAGAAGTGAAGTGAGTGAAACTCATTCAGTCGTGTCTGACTCTTTGCTACCCCACAGACAGTCCATGGAATTATCTAGGCCAGAATACTGGACTGTGTAGCCGTTCTCTTCTCCAGGGATCTTCCCAACCCAGGGATCGAACCCAGGTCTCTCATATTGCAGGAGGATTCTTTACAGCTGAGCCACAAGGGAAGCCCAGTTCCAAAGAAGGGCAATGCCAAAGAATGTTCAAACTACCATCACTTACATTCATGCTAGCAAGGTTATGCTCAAAATTTTTCAAGCTAGGCCTCAGCAGGACATGAAACAAGAACTTCCAGATGTACAAGCTGGATGTAGAAAAGGCAAAGGAACCAGAGATCAAATAGCCAACATTTGTGGGATCATAGAGAAAGCAAGGGAACTCCAGAAAACATCTACTTCTGCTTCGTTGACTACACTAAAGTGTTTTGACTGTGGAGATCACAACAAACTGTGGAAAACTCTTTAAGAGATGGGAGTACAGACCACCTAATCTGTCTCCTGAGAAACCTGTATACAGGTCAAGAAACTACAGTCAGAACCGGACATGGAACAACTGGTTCCAGTCTGGGAAAGGAAGGCTGTGTATTGTCACCCTGCTTCTTTAACTCTATACAGAGTACATCATGCCAAATGCCAGGAAGAATGAATCACAAGCTGGAATCAAGATTGCCAAGAGAAATGTCAATAACCTCAGATATGCAGGTAATATCACTTTAATGGCAGAAAGTGATGAGGAACTAAAGAGCTTCTTAATGAGGGGAAAAGAGGAGAGTGCAAAAGCTGGCTTGAAACTCAACATTCAGAAAACTAAGATCATGGCATCTGGTCCCATCACTTTGTGGCAAATAGATGGGGAAACAATGGAAACAGTGACAGACTTTATTTTGGGGGGCTCCAAAATCACTGCAGATGGTGACTGCAGCCATGAAATTAAAAGACACTTGCTCTTTGGAAGGAACCTAGACAGCACATTAAAAAGCAGAGACATCAGTGATGTCTCTGTGTCAACCAATGTCCATCTAGTCAAGGCTGTGGTTTTTCCAGTGGTCATGTATGGATGTGAGAGTTGGACTATAAAGAAAGCTGAGAGTTGAAGAATTGATGCTTTTGAACTGTGGTGTTGGAGAGGACTCTTGAGAGTCCCTTGGACTGCAAGGAGATCCAACCAGTCCATCCTAAAGGAAATCAATCCTGGGTGTTCATTGGAAGGACTGATGCTGAAGCTGAAGCTCTGATATTTTGGCCACCTGATGAGAAGAGCCAACTCATTGGAAAAAAACCCTGGCGCTGGGAAAGACTAAAGGCTTAAGGAGAAGGGGGCAGCAAAGGATGAGTTGGTTGGATGGCATCACTGACTCAGTAGGTATGAGTCTGGGCTAACCCCAGGAGATACTGAAGGACAGGAAACCTTTGTGCTACAGTTTATGGGGTCGCAAAGAGTCAGACACAGCTTAGCTGTGAACAGCAACAATATTGAACTTGGCACAAAATGGATATTTATTCCTTGTGCACTTTTTGCTAAAGGACCCTGGGCAGGTGGTGCCTGCAGAACTGGGCAAGGCCACCACGTCAGGTGTCCGGTGAGGCCACGGAGCACAGCCCCGAAGGTGCTGGGTCACCCGTGCTCTGCGTCTGCCCAGTGTGGTGTTTGGGGCAGGGGTTCCCTGTGGTTCACATCGCCTCAGGGGCAGGACCCCAGCCCCAGCTCGATGGCTGACGGCTAGCAGCCTGGGATCCCAGTGCAGGTGGGGGCAGGGCCAAGGGCTCGCTCCGCCTGGAGCCTGGCCTCAGGTGAGCAAAGCACCTGAGCAGCAGCACCACTCAGAGCGGGCTGTTCCCAGGGGAGGCCGCCAGCAGGAGCCCCAGCCCACCCCGGCCTCTCTGCGGGCCTGGACGCCCTGGGCCAGGCGGCGCGCAGACGGGAAGGGCAGGCCCCTCCACAGCACCGGGCAGCACCCCCAGACACGCCACACCCTGCTGGCTCCCAGGGGCAGGCTGGCCCTGCGGCCTGGGCACAGAGCCTGCCTGGGGGATCCCTGCCCTGGCCCAGCCCCCTCCCCTGCCTTGCCAGGCTGCCCGCTAACAGCCGTGTCTTTGAGTCCAGACTCCCTCACGCCAGACCCAGGCTTGTCCCCTTACTGGGGCTGGTCATGAAGAGGACAAGGCCGCAGTGAGGGGACCAGGCCGCAGTGAGGTGACCAGGCCGCAGTGAGGGGACAAGGCCGCAGTGAGGGGACAAGGCCGCAGTGAGGTGACCAGGCCGCAGTGAGGGGACAAGGCCGCAGTGAGGTGACCAGGCCGCAGTGAGGGGACAAGGCCGCAGTGAGGTGACCAGGCCGCAGTGAGGGGACAAGGCCGCAGTGAGGGGACAAGGCCGCAGTGAGGGGACAAGGCCGCAGTGAGGGGACAAGGCCGCAGTGAGGGGACAAGGCCGCAGTGAGGGGACAAGGCCGCAGTGAGGGGACCAGGCCGCAGTGAGGGGACAAGGCCGCAGTGAGGGGACAAGGCCGCAGTGAGGGGACAAGGCCGCAGTGAGGGGACCAGGCCGCAGTGAGGGGACAAGGCCGCAGTGAGGGGACAAGGCCGCAGTGAGGGGACCAGGCCGCAGTGAGGGGACAAGGCCGCAGTGAGGGGACAAGGCCGCAGTGAGGGGACAAGGCCGCAGTGAGGGGACCAGGCCGCAGTGAGGGGACAAGGCCGCAGTGAGGGGACAAGGCCGCAGTGAGGGGACAAGGCCGCAGTGAGGGGACAAGGCCGCAGTGAGGGGACAAGGCCGCAGTGAGGGGACCAGGCCGCAGTGAGGGGACAAGGCCGCAGTGAGGGGACAAGGCCGCAGTGAGGGGACCAGGCCGCAGTGAGGGGACAAGGCCGCAGTGAGGGGACAAGGCCGCAGTGAGGGGACAAGGCCGCAGTGAGGGGACCAGGCCGCAGTGAGGGGACCAGGCCGCAGTGAGGGGACAAGGCCGCAGTGAGGGGACAAGGCCGCAGTGAGGGGACCAGGCCGCAGTGAGGGGACAAGGCCGCAGTGAGGGGACCAGGCCGCAGTCAGGGGACAAGGCCGCAGTGAGGGGACAAGGTGACAGTGAGGGGATAAGCCTGCAGTGAGGGGACCAGGCCGCAGTGAGGTCAAGGGCAGAGGTCGGCCCAAGGCCTGCTGGGACCCCGCAGGCCAGCCCCAGTGCAGGGTGCTGGTGGGTCACCGCCTGGGCAAGCTGGCCGCCACCTCCTGTGGCCCCACAGCCTCCACTGTGGAAAAGCCTCATGCGGGCTCCTCGGGGTCAGAGTCACCCAGTAGGGGCAGCAGGGCTGGATTTCCCGACAAGGCCCTGGCAGCCACTCCTCTCTGGCAGGACAAAGTCACATTCCTGCACTGCTTTCCCGGTACCTGCCCGGTACCTGCCCAGAGCTGCCAGCGGCTGCGGACGCCAAGTCTGAGGGAGCAGGAAGCAGCCGTGGGACTGTGGGGACACCCCACCCGCACCCCTCGGGGTCCAGGGCTGAATGTGCAGGGTGGGGAGGGTGGCCCTCCTCCCTGCGGGGGTGCGGGAGGCCGCAACCCGAGGCTGTCCTGTTCTGGGCCTTCAGTGGGGCTTGGGGCCCGGGGACAGGAAGGAGGCCTCTGTGGGTGGTTGGGGCTGCCGCCCCCGCCCGGGAGGCCGGCTCTGCGCACCAGCTGCAGTAAGGCGGCCGGTCCCCGGGAGCGGCCGGCGGGTGGCCGTGCCGGGCTCTGTCCTGGAAGCCCTGCGTCCAGTCGCTGAGCTGCAGGCACCGCGCCTGCCCCCCGAATCCAGGCAGGAGCCCTCCCGCCGTCCCGAGGGAACAAGCCTCCGCTCTGACAAGCCCCAGCCCCGCCGCTTCTCTGCGCTGTTCGAACGCACGATGTCCAGCTCTGTCAAATGCTCCTGACGGCTCGTCACTCCTCCTCGCTGATGAGAGTGCCATAGGCCACTCAGGGCCCGGGCGGCACAGAGACCTCGCAGAGCAAGGCTTCAGGGCCGCGAGGGCAGGGGTGTGGCCAGGCCACAGTTCTTGGGGACGGCCATCACTGCCCCACACCCTTCACCCCTTAAACACGGCCCTGACCACACTGGCTCTCAGGTCTGGTGGTGACAAGGCCCCAGCAAGTGTCCCCGGAGGAAGGTATGAGGCCAGGGGAACAAAGCCTTTGGGCCCCTGCCTCCTCTTGCCCTGGCCCCACAGGCTGACAGCCCACCCACCTTTCAAAAGGCCAGCCCGGCCCCTCCAGGCTAAGGGCCTGGACCAGACCAGGGAGGCGTCACCAGCCCAGTGTCACAACCCTGCACGGCCTCAGACCATCGCCAAGTCCTGCTCATCCTCAACCCTAAATGCATGTCCTGTCCAGACAAGACAGTGCTATCTTTGCTTACTTTTGTTATCTTTTTAAATTTTTTAAGGCTTTATTTTTCTAGAGCAGTTTTAGATTCAGAGCAAAATTGAGGGGAAGGTATCTTTTTTGGGGTGCCTCCTGCTCTAACAACCTCCTCCTCTTCGAAGGGGGCTTGGCCAGCTGGCCTCCACCCCGTGACCAAAAAGTAGGAGGCAGGACTAGGGCCTGGTCCTCTCCTGGAACTTGGGGATCCAGGGTGGCATGGTGGGCCTGGCACACTGCTTTTTCTTTCTTTTTTATAAAAATTTATTAGTTAATTTTATTTGGCAGATAATTACTTTACAATATTATTTTTGCCATACATCAACATGAATCATCCACAAGTATACATATGTCCACCCCATCCTAAACCCTGCCCCCGCCTCCCTCCCCACGCTATCCCTCTGGGTTGGCCCAGAGTACTGGCTTTGGGTGCCCTTCTTCATGCATCAAACTCGCACTGGCCATCTATTTCACATTTGGTAATGTACATGTGTCAGTGCTATTCTCTCAAATCCTTCCACCCTCGCCTTCTCCCACTGAGCCCAAAAGTTTGTTCTTTACATCTGTCTCCTTTGATGCCCTGAAAATAGGTTCCAGGTTCATCCACTTCATTAGAAAACTGACTCAACTCAAATGCATTCCTTTTTATGGCTGAGTAATACTCCACTGTGCCTCCGTACCACAACTTCCTTATCCATTCATCTGCAGATGGCATGTCTTCAGTTCAGTTCAGTCGCTCAGTCGTGTCCGACTCTGTGACCCCATGAATCGCAGCACACCAGGCCTCCCTGTCCATCACCTACTCCCGGAGTTCACTCAGACTCATGTCCATTGAGTCAGTGATGCCACCCAGCCATCTTATCCTCTGTCGTCCCCTTCTCCTCCTGCCCCCAATCCCTCCCAGCATGAGTCTTTTCCAGTGAGTCAACTCTTCGCATGAGGTGGCCAAAGTACTGGAGTTTCAGCTTTAACATCATTCCTTCCAAAGAACATCCAGGACTGATCTCCTTTAGAATGGACTGGTTGGATCTCCTTGTAGTCCAAGGGACTCTCAAGAGTCTTCTCCAACACCACAGTTCAAAAGCATCAGTTCTTCGGCGCTCAGCTTTCTTCACAGTCCAACTCTCACATCCATACATGACGACAGGAAAAACCATAGCCTTGACTAGACGGACCTTTGTTGGCAAAGTAATGGCTCTGCTTTTTAATATACTATCTAGGTTACTTCCTTCCAAGGAGTAAGTGTCTTTTAATTTCATGGCTGCAATCACCATTTGCAGTGATTTTGGAGCCCCCCCGCAAATGAAGTCTGACACTGTTTCCACTGTTTCCCCATCTATTTGCCATGAAGTGATGGGACCGGATGCCATGATCTTCGTTTTCTGAATGTTGAGCTTTAAGCCAACTTTTTCACTCTCCTCTTTCACTTTCATCAATAGGGCACATTGCTCTTCAACTTGAACCACACAAAAAACATGCAACTCCACCAGGGCTGTAAAACTGCAGCAGTGCACCATGATTCCCCACAATTTACCCCCAATTTCAATCTGTCTGCAGCTGTAGGGATAGGCATTGTGGGGTCTCGCAGCCGGTGGAGATTGGGCTCAGCCCTGCCCAGGCCCTGCCCCCACTCAGCCCAGGTCCCGCCCACTAGGCCCAGGCCCTGCCCTCTCCTGTGGCTCTAATAGGGGGCGTTGCCTAGGGGATGGAGAACGGGGACCTGAGAGCCCCCAGGACAGGGGACAAAGAGCCGAGAGGCCGGCACAGCGGCGCTTGGCTGACTGAGGGCACCGCGCTGCCCGCACCCGGGCCTGGATTTGGCTCGACCGGGGGAGCCCACTTGTGATGGGCAGGGAGTGGCGGTTTCCAGTGCGCCCGTTGTCCCTTCTGCCGCCCCAGACCCCGGGTCTCATTGAGCTGATTCTCAGGCGGGGATGCCCCACCCTCCGAACTTCACCTCTCCAACGTCCATGGCCCCCACCCCCAGCTCCAGCCTCCCTCCACTGCCAGCTGGAGCCAGCCTCCTCATCCGACTCCCTCAGAGGCCCCTGCGGACTCAGAAACAGGCCCCAGCTCATCCGGGGCCCAGAGCCATCCCAGGTCGGGTGGTCCAAGCCTGTCCCCCCGGTGGGCACACCCCGGGCCCGGGTGCCGCCCGGGACAGCTAGGGACAGCTGTCCAGAGACAGGACACGCCTTTGGGCAGACTCTCCAAGCCTGGGGCCTGTGCTGAGGCCGCCCTGCAGACCCCAGTGTGGTCCTCACGGTGGGTAAAACAGGTCTGGGTTGGCTCCCGAACAGGCGGAGGGAAGGGCAGGCAGGAGGTTATCGGGCTGAGCCGGCTCTGGACAAGGAGAAAATGGAAGGTGTAGAGGTCAAGGCTGGCCTCTGGGGGTCCCCTGTGGCAGGAGGACAGAGGGCAGGGGACGCAGGGGGAGCCCAGAGCCCATGCTGAGTCTCAGAGATGGGCAGGGGCTGCTTCTCCAGCCACAGGGCCTGGGAGACTGGCCTCCGGGACTCCGCGGGTGCCCTCCCCAGCGCTCCTGCTGCTCTGGAGGGGAGGACAGGGGAGTGGCCAGTGTGGGGAGGGGGCCTCTGGCCTGGACCTGAGGGGAGGCTCTGTGGCCTGAGGGGCCATCTCTCCTTGGAAGTTGCTGTCCCATTGCGGACGGTGGTTTGAGCCACCCTCTGCCGTACACATTAATTAGCAGAGTTAATACGTAACCCTGCGCCCCGTGGGTATCTCACCGGCCCTGGCACTATTGTTTGATAAGGATTTAATGAGAAGGAGGGAAAACACCTGATAAGAGCCTCCTCTCACTGCGAACCTCACCAAGGTCAGGAGGAAGGCCCAAAGGGAGGGTGCAGACTTGCCCCCCAGCCACCCACACAGGGCCCACCACAGGGGTGGCCGGGGCCCCCGTGCTGGGACTCTGGAGCTGGGACCCCTGACGCTCCATCAACATCTATACCACCCCTGGGGTGCTGTGGGGTGATGCCTCCATGGCCATCTGTATTAAAAGCTGAGGTTTTCCTGTTCTCACTACTTTGTGCCAACGGCTGCCCCAGGCCACAGCCCTGACGAGGGGCCGGTCACTCAGGTCACCCCTGGGAGCCCAGGCCTTCCCGTCTCCATGGGCTTTTCCCTCTTGGCTCACAGACAGCAGTGCTGGGAAGCAAGGCCGGGGCGAGAGGCTGTAAGGTGACCCATCGGCCTGCAGGCAGCTCCCTCCCGAGCACGTCCCGGCAGCAGGTCGCGCGGAGCGGATTAGGCCCCAGCTCATCCGGGGCCCAGAGCCATCCCAGGTCGGGTGGTCCAAGCCTGTCCCCCCGGTGGGCACACCCCGGGCCCGGGTGCCGCCCGGGACAGCTAGGGACAGCTGTCCAGAGACAGGACACGCCTTTGGGCAGACTCTCCAAGCCTGGGGCCTGTGCTGAGGCCGCCCTGCAGACCCCAGTGTGGTCCTCACGGTGGGTAAAACAGGTCTGGGTTGGCTCCCGAACAGGCGGAGGGAAGGGCAGGCAGGAGGTTATCGGGCTGAGCCGGCTCTGGACAAGGAGAAAATGGAAGGTGTAGAGGTCAAGGCTGGCCTCTGGGGGTCCCCTGTGGCAGGAGGACAGAGGGCAGGGGACGCAGGGGGAGCCCAGAGCCCATGCTGAGTCTCAGAGATGG
The DNA here is from genome assembly GCA_006410655.1 of Kobus ellipsiprymnus. Lineage (NCBI taxonomy): Eukaryota > Metazoa > Chordata > Mammalia > Artiodactyla > Bovidae > Kobus > Kobus ellipsiprymnus. The sequence goes on along the minus strand of SJYR01002481.1, from coordinate 293,949 downwards.
GCAGGGGCTGCTTCTCCAGCCACAGGGCCTGGGAGACTGGCCTCCGGGACTCCGCGGGTGCCCTCCCCAGCGCTCCTGCTGCTCTGGAGGGGAGGACAGGGGAGTGGCCAGTGTGGGGAGGGGGCCTCTGGCCTGGACCTGAGGGGAGGCTCTGTGGCCTGAGGGGCCATCTCTCCTTGGAAGTTGCTATCCCATTGCGGACGGTGGTTTGAGCCACCCTCTGCCGTACACATTAATTAGCAGAGTTAATACGTAACCCTGCGCCCCGTGGGTATCTCACCGGCCCTGGCACTATTGTTTGATAAGGATTTAATGAGAAGGAGGGAAAACACCTGATAAGAGCCTCCTCTCACTGCGAACCTCACCAAGGTCAGGAGGAAGGCCCAAAGGGAGGGTGCAGACTTGCCCCCCAGCCACCCACACAGGGCCCACCACAGGGGTGGCCGGGGCCCCCGTGCTGGGACTCTGGAGCTGGGACTCTGGAGCTGGGACCCCTGACGCTCCATCAACATCTATACCACCCCTGGGGTGCTGTGGGGTGATGCCTCCATGGCCATCTGTATTAAAAGCTGAGGTTTTCCTGTTCTCACTACTTTGTGCCAACGGCTGCCCCAGGCCACAGCCCTGACGAGGGGCCGGTCACTCAGGTCACCCCTGGGAGCCCAGGCCTTCCCGTCTCCATGGGCTTTTCCCTCTTGGCTCACAGACAGCAGTGCTGGGAAGCAAGGCCGGGGCGAGAGGCTGTAAGGTGACCCATCGGCCTGCAGGCAGCTCCCTCCCGAGCACGTCCCGGCAGCAGGTCGCGCGGAGCGGATGCCGGGGCTTCAGCGGGAACGCGCTGCTCAGCAGGCGGGCTCGGCTGCGCCTGTTCCCGGGTGCACGGCCAGGGGAGGGGCCGGCGGCCGAGCGCCCGCGCCTGCAGCTCCCAGCTGCCCCTGCCGGTGGGTGCAGCCTCCTGGAGCACCTCCGGCCCTGCCCTCCGCCCGAGGCCTCTGCCGTGTCCAGGCCTCACCTCCACCCTCCTTCTCGGGGCACACCCTGCCACCGCCCGTCTCGGCGCACGTGGGAGGGAAAGGAGACACGCGTGTCAGAGGGCAGTGCCCATGGACAGCTCTCAGGGGCCCAGGCACCGTCCCAAGTCTCTGAACACACACGCACACACACACACACGGCTTTGTGGGCACGCCCAGCCCTGGCCGAGGGCAGCTTTCCACACAAATGTGGGGGGTGGCCAGCGCTGGGGACGGGGGCATCCACGCAACCGCAGAGCAGCGTGGCCGGCCCCTGTCCTTTCTGGTTCGTTTTCATAGATGCCAAACTGTGTTAAATAAAGGACGTGCAGTCCCAACCCAGAGGGAAACTCAGGGGACTGAGGAACTCCCCACGATGTCCAGCCTGTGAGCTGATCATGAGGAGACGGCATGCATTTGACACAGCGTCAGAATCGCAGGATTACTGAGAAAATACTGTCATCGTCCACTCTTGTTCTCAGGCTGGTCACAGGGGAGGTGAGCCGGCTGGGAGGGGGCTGACCTGGCGGTTGTTCAGGAGGACCCAGCAGCCGAGAAAAACAGCCTTGTTTTTACAAGCTGAAACGCAAGAGCATGAAAGATTGATTTTTGAAAATATTATTCCTGAAATCTAAACTGCAGCTGGTGTTTCCTGGCAGTGGCTGTTTGGGCATCTCAGGTTTGGGGTACCAGGGTCCACCCTGGGCTTGGCTGGAGCCGGTCGAGGAAGCAAGCTCAAACTGGGGAAGAAAACCTTGAATTTCCATCCTGTCCCCAGCGTCCCAAATCTATGCGGTGACCCCTGCACCCAGCTTGCCTGGCTGGGAGGCTGCAGGAGGCACGGGGAGTCGTCTCTCCACACCCTCTCTGGAGCCACTGAGTGTGACTCAGAGAGCACTGTTTTCCCGATTCCTCCACAGAATTACCCACCATAAACCCAGCAAGTCCTATTTCTGGAAAGAAGGCCCATGGCCATGTCTCCTTTACAGCCCCCAATTGACCTCGGCCCAGCCAGGGCCGGCCCAGGATGGCCTGACCCACGGGCGCCCTCACTGCCTGGCCCTGGGCAGTGCCCAGCCCGGCTCCGGGTCAGGGGGTGCTGGTGAGGATGGAGCAAGCCCTCCCCAGCGAGGCCCCAGGGAGGGGCCCCTGAGCTGGTCTGAGCCGCCTGAACCCATGGAGGGCCGACGGCACCCACCCCCAAGCTGCGGGCGGCAGGAGGCCTCTCTGGGCGCGTCTCAGGTGAGCCCCTGGGATCCCGGGACTCATCCCAGGGTGTCAGCTCCTGCCTGCGGGCCAGCCTGGGGCAAACCTGTGTCTCTGCGGCCTCTCTACCTCTCGTCCTCCCTGGAGCCACGTTCGCCCTCGTCTCACAAGTGGGGAACCCGAGCCGCCAGAAGCCCATGTGCCCAGCAGCACCCCAGCCCCGTGAAGCGCCTGTGTCCCGGGAGCCTTGCACGCAGGGCTCCCGGCAAACCTCTTGCCCAGAGCCATTCACCGGACATGGGCAGGACACACCGGGGCTGGGCAGCGCCGCAGAGCGCGTCCCACGAGCCTGGGAGGATGCCCGCTGCCGGGTGGCAGGCTGACCCGCCACCTTGAGACGCTGGTCTCCACCAAGGGCAACTTGGAGGCCGTCCTGACGACCCTGGCTGTGGGGCTGGTGAGCGGCATCGCTGGAGAGTCCCTGGCAAGGGTGACAGGTGATGAGGGTCCCGGGCCTGGAATGTCTCAGGCCCTGAGTGGTGGTGCAGGGGAGGAATCCGTGCCCCCGGGGCCCCAGCTACGGCCGTGCCCACAGCCTCACTCGGGACAGTCCTGTGGGAGACACACAAAGGCAGGTCCTGGCTGGACTTGGGGCCTGGCCAGCTCCCACCTGGGTTTCAGTGTCCCCAGAATCCAGCACACCCCCGAGAGGGCAGCCGCCTGCCAGGGCCAAGGCAGGGGCATCTGGGAGCCTGGGGACAAGCATTTGGAGACTGACGGCGCCTGCCCGCCAGCTCCACCCCTCACCAAGGAGGCCAGAGGCCCCAGCACCCCCCACCCCGTCCCTGTGGCTCCCCGGCCTGCAGGGAGACGCCAAGAGCTTCAGGAGCCAGCTGGCCTTCCTGGGTCCTCTTCCTCCAAGAACCTCGATTCAGTTTGGGGGGTCTCTCAGGGGATTCTGGGCCAACAGGGTTGGCCCCTCAAAGAGGCCACGGGGTCCCCAGACCCTGGGCTGCGGGAAGTGCTTGTGGCCTGCAGCGTCTCTACAGAGGACCACCCCCCAACGGCCCCCTCCTGTGACCAGCGCAGATTCCGGGGCAGGACGCTCTGCAGGGTCCAAGGACTGGGAGGGCAAGGAGCAGCCACGGGACAGCCTGGGTGCACGGCCTGGCTGGGGCTAGGGTCTGCCTCCTGCCCGGACACGGATGAGCGCCCCAAGCCACTCCGGCCCCTGCCCACCGCTGGGGTCACAGCCTCTCGGAGGGTCACTCAGGACACCGCGGGCACAGTGTGTCCCGGCCTCCCCGGGCAGGGTAGCGGCGCTTCTGTCGTCAAGCACCAGCAGAGGCGTCGGCCTGGGGGGACTGGAGCCCGCGCGGCCCGCCCTGTGCTGACTGTTCACCGACAGCACCCTTTGTCCCCCCACCATCCTCCCGGCCAGGGTGGAGAGGCCGTGTAGGGGCGGGTGGGGCCGCGGCCAAGCCCCAGACACCAAGGCCCCTAGGAGCCTCCCTGTGCCGAGCAGTCTTGCGTGAGCAGCCTCGCCATCTAAAAGGCTAATTTGTGCAAATGAGTGTCCTGCTCACCGGCCTCCTCCTAGGAATGCACCTTCCACCACGCCGCACACATTCCTCTCCAGAAAACTTTCCATCCTCAGCCGGCCTGCTGGGGGCCCAGCCGGCCTCAGGGAAGCCAGCTCCCCGCGTCGCGTCTGTCTGCCTTTGGGTCCAGGCGGCACCAAGGCCGATCAGGGCCCCTCGACCAGGCGCTCGGGGGACGGAGCGGCTCCAAGGCCCCGGGGAGCAGGGCGCCAGGGTCTCAGGACTCAGACTCTGCTCACCAGTTCTTCCAGCGAGGCCCCCCGAGCCGGAGGGGGAAGCCCCACAGCAAGGCCCATGGCACCCCTGGCAGCCGGTCAGTCCCGCCGGTGGTGGTCCCAAGCTCGCCGGGGTGCCAGCCTGAGCCGCAACAGGGGCACGGGGGTCCGGTCTTGTTCCCAGCGCCAGCAGCCTCTGCCACCCCAGGCCCCACCTCTCCAGGCGCCAGGACCCCCCAACCCAGCACCGCGGGGGCCGTGAACTCCAGGCTCACAGAAGGCTCTGACTCTGAATCTGAAGCTGGCCATGCAGGCGCTGCTCACACTCAGGAATGAGGCCGCAAGGGCAAGGGCACGACTGTGTTCACAGGCCCCTCTCCCAGCACGCCAGCAGGCGTTCTGAAGTTACTCCCAGCCGAGTGTCTCCAGGCTCTTTTCTTTCTCCTTTTTTTGGCCTTGCTGTGTGGCTGGCAGAATCTTAGCTCCACGACTAGGGACTGAGCCGACCTCCTGAGGGCTTTTTGAAGAACTGCTATCAGGAGAGAAAGTGTTTAAAATGCTGACCCCTGAGACAGAATGAAGTAAGGCAGAAAGAAAAACACCAATACAGTATATTAATGCATATATATGGAATTTAGAAAGATGGTAACGATGACCCTATATGTGAAATGGCAATAGAGACACAGATGTAAAGAACAGACTTTGGGGCTCTGTGGGAGAAGGCGAGGGTGGAGTGGTTTGAGGGAATAACGTTGAAACATGTATATTACCATATGTGAAACAGATCGCCAGTCCAGGTTTGATGCATGAGACAGGGCGCTCAGGGCCAGTGCACTGGGACGACCCTGAGGGGCAGGATGGGGAGGGAGGTGGGAGAGGAGGTCAGGATGGGGGACACACGTACACCCGTGGCTAATTCATGGCAATGCATGGCAAAAACCACCACAGTATTGTAAAGTAATTAGCCTCCAATTAAATCAATAGATTAAAAAAAAAAACAGCTGACCCCTTGTCAGGGAACGGGGCTCATTCCCAGAGCATGCGAGCCTGTGGCCCGCTGAGCATAGCTGCCTGTCCGGGAGAATGGAGCTCTCGGGGGGACGGCAGCTCTGAGCCCCGGCCTCCCAAGTCCTCCGCACACGCACACACCAAGACCCTGGGACCAAGCCAAGACGCCCCGTCCCACCATTGTCCCCTGGCCTTCCTGGCGAGGGTTTGCGCTAGGCCTGGGCTGACACTATCGATTGCCAGGCCGGCGGGGGGAGGGGGGTGCTGAGGGTGGGGCCAGGCAAGCAAGGCGCTCAGGCCCAAGGGGCCCTGGTCCTGCGCCAGCAGCCCTGGGGGGCCCACGGGCTCCGGCACCCACGGCTGCCTGTGCCACAGGCGGCCCTGGGAGGTTGGAGTAGCTGTGCACAGCTGTCCCGCCTGCCCCGTCACCGTCAGCTTCCGGGACAGGGGCCTGCCGTGGGGCATGGCGCGGGGCGCAGACACGGCAGGGCGCTTACAGCTGCGCTCCGGGCAGGAGGTCTCTCCGGGGACTCGGTCTGTCCAACACGAATAAGAGCCTGCCTGAGGCAGGTGGGGTCTAGGCCCGGCTGACCCCCCCAGGCCTTCTGGTTCCAGGGAAGTGTGAAGGTAGAGACCTCAGGAGCATCCCAGTTCCCCCGCCCAGAGGGCGGAGGCACGTGGGGAGCACATCAGGGCCGATGCACATCCGCCAACTCCTTTCCTCTTCAGTGAGGTCCAGGAGCCGCGGTGACCAGGCCTGGGAGGGCAGAAGCCCCGTGTGACCTGCAGGATCGGGATGGCGGCTGCCCCCAGCCATGCTGAGTGCCCTTTCACGCACGGTGGGCACAGCCCCATGGCCCCAGGACTCAGCACCATGCTTCCTGGAGGATCAGGCACCCTGCTCACAGATGGTGGGTGGGGTGGGCGCTGGGGGTTCCCAGCCAGCACACAGCCTTGGGGTCTAGCTGCAAGTCCTGTGGCATTGTCTTTGGGGGTAAACAGGGCCTCCAAAAGGGGCCTGGCGGGACTGGGCCAGGCCCAGAGCCAATCTCTGAAATGTGGGCAAATCTGTCGATGGAGCCGACCCAAAGGTCAGCCCTACAAGCCCACTGCACCCAGCTGGGACGCATCCACAGAGGACTTTGGGCCTGGGGGAGGGCAGAGGAGGACCCCTGGATGGCCACTCATGTGTGAGAAGCCCTGGGGACTCCAGCGACTCCCTGGATCTGCATGAACAGCGACTCAGAACACAGCAGGGCAGGGGCGAGCGAGCAGGGACCACGAGAACTCGGGGGGCGGGTCCCCGTGTGGCCACTGCTGCCAGGGCCGGCCCTGCCTGTGTCTCCAGGGCTCTGCCGTGCTGTTCTGACATGTGCGTGCAAGGACCCACTTCCCACAGGGAGACTGGGCAGCTGGGGTGTCGCTGCTACGCACACAGCCTAGCAGGTCAAGATAACCTTTGCTGACGGGAAGTGAATAAAGAAGAGACTCCCGGGAACTGAATGAGTCCCAGAGCCGAAGAAAACATTTGTGTGCATGGCGGCGTCTGAGCTAAGCCTTAGCAGGTGACAGAACAGGGTGCAGCTGAGCCCCGGGCGAGCGCTGTGGTGGCCGAGGCATGGACGCCTGCTGCCCAAGCGCGCGGCAGGAGGCCCTCTGGCAACGCCTGAGCCCTGACCCACGGCCGCCAGTCACACACTGCTGGTTACAGCTACGTGTGCGAACATAAGCCCGGTCAGACCCGACGAGAAAACCAACGCCGTGCTCGGAATATAAAGACACAGGTTGAAAGCCAAAGAAAGGAGCGCGGTGCTCCACGCACACATCATCAAAAGCGTCTGCAGGGCACAGAGGAGACTTCAGGCAGGAGCGTTAGGAGAGAGGAGGGCGTCTCCCCCGAGGACACAGCCGTCCTGCGGCACGGCTTGAACACCGGGAGCAGAAGCTGACAGACTGATACACAGGCAGTTCGCCTCCAGAGAAGAAGGTTTTAGCATCTCTCTCAGGTACTGAAGTTAGTAAAAGTACAGACTTGAACAACACAATTAATCAACTTGACCAAATGGACTAATAGTGGAATGCTACATCGTTCAACTGCAGAATACACACTTTCATCAAGCGTCTGTGGGATATTTACCAAAATAGCCCAGACTCTAAACCACAGACAGAGGCCTAGCAAATGCGGAAGGGCTGAAACCACACAGTGTGTGTGCTCTGGCCACGCTGGGATTTTTATCAGATTTCAAAGACAGAAGGAGAGCAGGAAACCACCCCCCACCCCGAATATTTGGAAATTTATCAACTGCCATGAGAGCCTTACACATCTAAGTCGCCTTTGTCAAAGGAGAAATGACAGTGGAAATCCGAAAATATTTTGAACTGATAAGGAAAAGCGCAACATGTTAAATCCACCAGAGTGCAAAAGAGCAGTTATCAGAGGAAGCGCTACAACTTTTTTTACTGGAAAAGTCATACATTAAAAAAGAGAAACACTGAAAATCAGTGAACTAAGGTTTCAGTTCAAGAAGCTGGAAAGAGCCTCAAGGAAAGTCAGAGAGAGAAGGGGCGAGACAGCGGTGCCTCTGCAGCAGAAGGCGGACGGCAGAGAGCGCCAGCAGGGCCAGAGCCCAGGGCGCCGAGCAGGCTCTGGGTGTGGACAAGCCCCCAGCAGGACTCACCCCCACAGGCGGGGAGACGGACGTCCCTGGCACGAGCAAGCAGAGCGGCGCGTCACCCAGAAATGCACGGACTTAAAAGGGATCACAAAACACGACGGGGGCTTCCCGGTGGCCCCGTGGTGAAGGGTCTGCCTGCCGGTGCAGGAGACACGGGCTCCGTCCCTGGTCCGGGAAGATCCCAGAGGCCGTGGAGCAGCCAAGCCTGGGAGCCGCAACTGCTGAGCCCCGAGAGCCCCAGCGCCCGGGCTCCACCGTGAGAAACCGGCACACCACGATGAGAGAGAGCCCCACTCGGCGCGACTGCAGAAGAGTCCACACGGCAGCTGGGACCCGGCACAGCCGCAAACAAACAAATAGCTTAGAAAACACTGCGGCGGGCTTTATATCAAGTAAACATGATACTTCTGATGAAAAGGCAAAATCCTTGAAAATTCAATTTACCAAAACGGACACAGACGAAACACAAAGTCTGAACAGTCTGAGATTTATGGATGAAACTAAATCTATACAGCTTTTACGCCTAGAAAAGTCCCTGGAGAGTTCTCCCGCAGCGTCTTGCTATCTTGCATGTCTGGGTTTTTCCCTAGGTATTTCTTATGTTTGATGTTGTGTAAATAGTACTTTTCAATTAGCTTTCACTTCCTAAAGAATTTGCTGCTGGGGGCAGAACTGGAGGCGGTCTGCAGCCGGCAGCCTTGCACACCCACTGCTTAATTCTAACCGTGTGTCCAAGTTCTTGGGACGTTGCCTGTGGGCAGCAATCTCACCTGCCAAGACGGCCAGTTTGCTCTCCCCCACTAGTCCTAGCCCTTCCGTTCTCGCTCTGAGGACAGCGGGCAGGGGCCCTTGCAGGTCCTGGCCTCGGGACAGCCTCTCAGAGCTTCTCCTCTCACTATTCAGTGATTGCAGACACTACTCATGATATCGGATGAGTAATAAAACTCACTCTGTTTTGAGTTTGCTAAGCTTTTCTTCTTGCCTTTCTTGGCCAGAGTGGATTTTCAATTTTAGCGAAGGCTATTTTGGCCTCTGTTGGTGGTCACAGGGTGAGTCCAGAAGTCGGGCTGTCCTGGGCTCCGTGGGTCTTGGCAGGTCCAGCTCTGTCCAAAAGGCCACTGGGCTGGCCTGGGGGCTGGGAGGGCAGGTCACCAGGCATGAGGTCCAAGCGTGCCCTCAACCGAGGGGTTTTTATGGGGTCCCAGCAGCATGGGCTGTGGGCAGGGTCCAGGGTCATTTTTGTCCTCCGGGAGCGGGGAGGATTGGCATGGCCCCTGGTCGAGGTCAGGGTCCACACTCAGCCCAGCCCCCGAAGTCTGGACTGGGCATCGCCCTGGGGGCCCACGACCGCTGGAAACTCCATCCCACCTTGGACCCCGGCCTGGCAGTGGGGCCTGGCAGTGATGGGAGTGTGAGTCCGACCCCAGTGTGAGTCCGACCACAATGTGCCACAGACGTCCGAACGCCCCTTCCCTGCAAGCCTGGCCTGAGGCCAAAGGCTCCAGGCTCAGCCAACGCCGCAAAGGCCGGCAGGCAGACCACATGGGTCGATCAGGAGAACACACGCGCAGCTACGCAGACTTGGCCTGGACAGCCCCTGGCGCACGGCAGGCGCTCAGCAGGCAGGCAGGCCGCGGGAATTACTGGGCAGTGAGGCCTCCAGAGGAGCCAGCGCGCCCACTCAGGTGCGCTGATGGAGCCTCCCGCAGCTTCCTCTTCGCGCCGGGTCTCTGTTGCTGCGCGGCTTCTCCAGCTGCAGCGAGCAGGGGCAATGCTGGCGTCGGCGGTGTCTTGTTTGGAGCAAGGTCTAGGGCACACAGGCTTCAGGAGTTGTGATACACGGGCTTAGGTATGTGGGATATTCCCAGACCGGGATCAAACCTGTGTCCCCTGCATTGGCAGGCAGATTCTTAACCCCTGGACCACCAGGGAACCCCCCTCCCACATCTCACAGTCACATCAAAACAGGACTCATCCCTGCGTACTGTCAGCAAAGCGGTCAGCCGTCGCTTCTTCATTCATAAGGTGCTTCTCACCAACCCCGTGAACGAAATTTATAACCACAGCTACCACGATGGGCTAGACGCGGTGTTCTCATCTTGCCTTTCTCACTTTGCATGTTAAGGGTTTGGACTGGTTCCTTGCGTTGCTTTCGCTTCCAGGTTATGTTGCGTGGCTGTGGCTCTGCCATGGGCGTCAAGAGTGAGCCGCGTCCTTCCCCTCAAATTCCTGTGCTGCGGCCCCAGCCGCCCCTGTGATGACACTCCGTGAGGCGTCAGGAGGCAGTCACGGTGGGGTCATAGGGTGGGGTCCTGATCCAGTGGGACCAACGCCTTATGGGAAGAGAAAGGGAGTGTCCTCCTCCGCTCCAGCCTGCTCTGAGGACAGGCCACGCGGGGGCTCGTCGACAGAACCAAGCCCCGTCGGGCTTGACCTTGGACTCCCAGACTCAAATTCTGGGAGAGAACAGGTTTCTGATGATTACCCTGTCCCATCTGGGGCGCTTTTTCTGAGGCC
>SJYR01002481.1:267311-279783 GCA_006410655.1 Kobus ellipsiprymnus | reverse complement strand
TGGGGAGCTGGAGGCTGGGGGATTGGAGGCCAGGGGATTGGAGGCTGGGGGTCTGGAGGCTGGGGGACTGGAGGCTGGGGGCCTGGAGGCTGGGGAGCTGGAGGCTGGGGGATTGGAGGCTGGGGGACCGGAGGCTGGGGAGCTGGAGGCCAGGGGATTGGAGGCTGGGGGCCTGGAGGCTGGGGGCCTGGAGGTGGGGGCCTGCCTCTGAGTCCTGGGGGAACCCTGGCAGAGGAGCTGTGGGGTGTCTGGGGGACAGGGGGCGGCGTGTGTCTCTCCCCGGGCCAGGTGGGCCGCCCGGCTAGCAGCAGAGGCTGGCCGGGGCTGAGGCCTGGTGGTGGAGCTGGTCACACCCTGGGGGAGAAAGGGCCCCAGAGTCCCTCCCCTGGGGGTCCAGGGGTGGGAGGCAGCGCGGAGCTCCCAGGGCAGAGGGAGGGGACCTCAGGAAAGGAGGAGGGGAGCCCCCGGTGGGGAGGGCAGAGGGGCTTGGTTCCGCCCACCTGAGGCTCTCGCGGGAGGCCCGGGTTTGTCGCCCAGGGGCTCCCGTCTGGAAACACAGGTTCCAGGTGGACACAGGCAGGTGGCTGGAGGCCTGGCCCCTGCCGACCGGCAGGCTGCTGGGAGGCTCCAGAGGGCCCCTCGCCCGGCCTGGAGGGCTAAGGAGCGCCCACAGTGGTGCCCACAGCGGCCCGGGCACCTCTGGAGGCCGGTCAAGGGCCGCCGAGGGGCACTCAAGTTAAAGGCTACCCGGGCGGGCGGGGATCCGGACAGCAGCCTGCGCCCAGAGCGCGCTCGGCTCCGCGCAGCCCAACGCGAGTCCCGCGAGCGTCCCGCCGAGCGCACCAGGGCTCCCGCGTCATGAGCATCCGGACAAGGCGCTGAGCGGCGATGTCGGGGCGCTGGGCTCCCAGCCCCAGGTGGGGGCTGCTGCTGGCGCTGCTGCTGGCGCTGGGCGAGCTGCCACGAGCGCGGGGCGTGGAGGAGGAGCCGGGCGGCGCGCGCGGGGAGGCCCAGGGTTTCCAGGTGGTCTCCTTCAAGTGGCACCACGTGCAGGACCCGTACATCATCGCGCTGTGGATCCTCGTGGCCAGCCTGGCCAAGATCGGTAAGCTGCCGGGGCTCCGCGGGCGCGGCGGCTGGCTGCGGACTGCAGGCCCCCTCCTGCGCCCCGGGAACAGCTGGCCGTCGCGCCGCCTCCTTCCCTGGCTCCGCCGGCTCCCGGTCTTCCCTGTGGAAGGGGCGCGTCTCAGCCGGCTTCCGGGAGGTCAGGTCGCGGACCGCAGCGGCCAGTCCCGGGACTCCGGTAGCGCAGGCAGAGACTCGGAGACCGGCGAGCCTGGCCGGACCCGGAGCGCGGTGCGCGTGGCCGAAGATAACCCGGTCCTGTCCGGGCGGGCGCAGCCTCTTCCCGTCCCTGGCTCCCCGGTCTCTGCAGTCCCGGCTCCTTCTGCCCGCAGACGTCCACGGTTGCTCCGCGCTGGGGCTCCGGCAGCCAGCTTTTCTGTGTGTTGGGCTTGTCCGGGTCGTTAGTGGAGGACGGAGGGAATGTCCTTGCCTTCCAGCGCTGGAGCACTCCGTCCCCAGTGCAGAAAGAAAAACGGTGCCACTCAACATGAAGCTCAGTGAAATCCTATTTATAGGAGCGAGTTTTCCATTGACAGTGTTTCTCTACTAAAAATCCTCGTCTGAAAGATCGCTCTTCTCTTGACTTGCTCCACTGAGCCGGCAAAGTGGGAATTGCAGGAAACTCCAGGCAAGGTGACAGGAAGGTCAGCTTTCTCAGGAGCAGCTGAGGACCAAAGTTTCCACACCAGGGAGGGTCTTCCGGGGTGGTGGACATGTGATGGCGTGTGTGTCTTAGCAAGTGGAGGGGGGAAACTGTCTTCGGGGGGCTGAGGACACCCCCCCACACTCACAGAACAGCCGAGACTGGGACGGGTCAGCAGTGGTTTCCGAATGGGGGGCCTGGGGGGCTCGGCCTCCTCAGCAGGGTGGGAGGGGCTGGCTCTGGGGAGAGTCTGTCTGAGGACTCTGGACCTGGCTTGAGGGATTCCTGGTGGCGGCTGGTTACAGACTGCTTCTGCTTCAGCCCCGCTGCGTGTGTTGCTCTGCCAACCAGCTCCCTTTTAAGTCGGCCACGTCTTTTTATTTCTTCAAGCTCTCTGGCCTCTGCCTTGCCACTCTGAGGTCTGTTCAGTTCCCTGGCCATGCCTGCTCGGCCCCAAGTGCCCTCCACCCGCCGGCTTTTTGTGGGAGTTCCTGATGTCAGAAGTGAAATGTGAGCAGGGGGATGTGGTCTCACGTGCTATGTCTGCCCTGGATGTCTCCGCCTCGGGGCACCTGCCAACACTGGTCACTTGCTGGGCAGGTCCAGCCTCCCCGGGGCTCTAGAAGCACCCTGACCTGAGGCTCCCCTGGGAGCAAATTGCACAAAGCTTTCTGTGCAAGTCCAGCCCGGGTTCAGACGCGGGGCATGCGCGTGGAGAGCCGGTGTTACTCTCCAGGAAGAGCCTGTCCCCCGTCTCCGGGGCACTCCTCCTGAGGGGACCTTCTCTGGGGGGTGCTGCCTGCTCCAGCCTGCTCTGTCCTGAGTCTTGAGGGGGGTCTTCCTGCCCCACCCCTTGCCCTTTCAACAGCTCCACCTGAGGGGAACTGCCGGTCCCACTTGGGGGGGGGGTCGGCGAGGCAGATGTTGGGGGAGGCTTGGGTGGGCACACCAAAGAAACTGAGGGGGGCCCAAGGGAGACCTGAGGGGCTGCCCTCCGCCCTGGGCCCCTGTACTGCCCTGCATTTGGCGGCTCCTCCGAGAAGGTGTGTATAAGAGACAGGGGGGGGGGGGTCGGCGAGGCAGATGTTGGGGGAGGCTTGGGTGGGCACACCAAAGAAACTGAGGGGGGCCCAAGGGAGACCTGAGGGGCTGCCCTCCGCCCTGGGCCCCTGTACTGCCCTGCATTTGGCGGCTCCTCCGAGAAGGTGCTGGGGCCCCCCTCCCCGATCTCTCATCGTAGAACGCAAGCCGGGCCCCACCCCGTGCCCAGGCCCCTCCCAGCCTCGCCCTGCCCTCCAGGACCTGCCGCACTGACTCCCGCGGGTCCCCAGGGCCTGCCCGGTGGCTCAGCCTAGGCGTCCTGTGACCCCGGCTTCCGGAGCCCCCCACCCTGGCTCTGTCTCCTCCTGGCTCCTCAGCTGGTCCCCTCCCCTTGCGGTGACCCCAGGCCTCCCCACCCGCACCCAGCCACCTCCAAGTACCCGTGTGCCCAGGGCCCCCACTGGGGGCAAGTCCTCCTTCTCAGCGAGCCCGGGGCCCTGGGTGGGTGACATGCTCCCCGGGGATCTTGAGTCTGCAGCCACCGACCAGGACCCACTGGGGCCTCGGAACAGGCTGGATTCCTTCTTCCTCTTCCCGTTCCGCCTCCTTCGCCTCCCCTGGGGGCCAACGCTCTGTGGGCCCACGTCGGCAGAGCTGGGTCCTGAAGCTGAGGCCACACTGGGTGGGGGTCCACCCGGGCTGGGGTATCCGGGCAGCTTCCGGAACTGAGGCCTAGAGTGGGGGCAGAGGGCAGGACTCCCCTCCCTTGCCCTCCCCCCTGGACACGGCGTTCCCAGGACGGGGGGCGGGGCGGGGGCTGAGGGCAGCGCTGACTTTTGGCCAGAGCTGCTGGGAGGTGTGATTTCTCCTTCTGAGCCAGGAGCCACAAGGGCAGGTGGGGATTCACCACCTCCTTCCCCCCTGCCTCTCTCAGGGCGGCCCCCAAGCCACCCCCCACCCCGGGCCCAGCAGAAACACTCCAGGGAAGACAGGTGCCTGTGGGCCTTCCTGGCTTCAGAGGAGGCGGCTTGGGTGGGGGGCTGGCAGGGGCGGAGGCCCCAGCCGTGGTGGTCCTCAGAGGCCTTGGCCCTGCCCACGCGGCCCCTGGGTTTGCAAGGGGTTCAGTCGCCTCCTCCTTTCTCACCAGCCTGGGAGGAAGGGGCTCTGCAGGGGGTGTCTTTCCTAATCAGAAGGGTCCCCAGGGCACCCTGAGGAGTAGCTGGGGGCCTCGGGCCTCAGGTGTGACCCCCTTCACACACACCCCCGCCCAGCCCAGACCTGGGACTCAGAGGCCGCAGCAGCCTGGCCCCTGGAGACACAAGCTCCTCTCCGGTCCGTGTGCATGCTGGACTCCAGTCTTGGGGTCACAGCGCCTCATCTGCCCAGGCTCTGCTCCCCGTGCCCTGGCGCCTGCCACTTGCAAAGCATTGTCTCAGCGGCTTTTCATCGGGTCAGCAGGACTGCGGCCCAGCCCAGCCCTTGCCGGGGGAGGGGGCACAGACCCCCGTGTTGGGACACCCAGGGCCTCTGTGCTGACTGAGTGCGTCAGTGGCTTCTCTCAAGCGCAGCCCCCGGGCGCCGGTGTGGCCCCGGGTGCCGGTGTGGGCCTCTGGGTGCTGGCGTGGGCCTCTGGGTGCTGGCGTGGGCCTCTGGGTGCTGGCGTGGGCCTCTGGGTGCCAGTGTGGCCCTGGGTGCCGGCGTGGGCCTCTGGGTGCTGGCGTGGGCCTCTGGGTGCTGGCGTGGGCCTCTGGGTGCCAGTGTGGCCCTGGGTGCCGGCGTGGGCCCCGGGTGCCGGCATGGGCCTCTGGGTGCTGGCGTGGGCCCCCGGGCGCTGGTGTGACCCCCAGGTGCTGGTGTGGGCCCTAGGCACCAGCGCGGGCCCTGAGGCGTGCTCCTGGGCTGTGGGGAGCGGCGGACAGCACTGACCTCCTGGAGTCAAAAGCAGGCGCCTGTGGGAATTCCCTGGGGGTGCGGTAGTGAGGACTCTGCTCTCACGGCTGAAGGCCCCAGTCCTATCAGCAGCCCCTGCCGTGTCCAGCCCCTGTTCCTCTTTCCTACGGGAGCACCCTCCCCCTGTGGCTCCCACTGAATTTCCCTCGCACCCCTGGGGGGTCTGTGAGAGGGTCTGGAGGAAGGGGTGAGTGGGAAAGGCCGGGTGAGCTGCAGGATGGCTTGGTGGGTGCTCCCTGGCGTAGACGAGCCCATGGGCCCTAGTGGACCCCAGCCTGGCAGGACAGATGGATCAAGGCCCTTTGGCCGAGGCCTGGGACCAGGGCTGCTCCCTGGAGTCGCCACAGGAGCGGCGTTCCTGTGCTGAAGGTGTAAAGTCTCCCTTCTCAGGAACTGCCTGCAGGAGAATTACTGTAGCTGTAAAACAATTGGCATTTGGAGCTAAGGTGTCTCTCTGGAGTATCCCGGGGACGAGGGGCAAAGGTTGGGAGGTGCTGACACCCCGGTCCTGCCTGCTCGGCAGACGGGACGCCCTGGGGAGCCGTCTGTCTGGCAACTTCCCACAAGGGCGTCCGAGAGAACCACATGGGGCTCTAAGACAGGTGCCCAAGCTCGCTGACCCCTCTGCTGGGCCCTCCCAGCCCTGTGCCCGACTGGACCCTGCGTCGTCTGCCCAGCATCCAAGCGCCCTTAGCGGGAGAATGGAGCAGGCAGGGTCCCCTTGAGCCAGGGCCGGCTCCCCCGGGCCCTCCTCCGCCCACCCCACCATCCCTCAGGGGAGGGGCTCCTCCGTGTCCACCCCCACCGGGCCCGGAGACTGACCTCCCCACCCTGGGGCCCAGGCTGTGGGGTCCTCCCCAGGCTCAGCTGGGGGCCCCGCCCCTGCACCAGGAAGCCTGGGGGGTGGCCTGGGTGCGCTCCTGAGAGAAACCTGCACACCTGTGCCTGCTCTGTCCAAGCCCGCCTCGCGGACCCTGCCCGTGGTCTCCTGTCCCTGCTACACCCCCTCTCATGCTGGGAAGTCTGTCTCCTCCATCTGTTCAGGGCGGGGGGCCAGAGGGGTGCCAGGGGAACCCAGGGGCCTGTGAAGGCCGCTCTCCCCACCAGCCCTGCCTGCAGAACCTATCAGATGGGCCCTCAGGTCACCCCTCAGCACCCAGGCCTTCTGTCTGAGGCAGGGCAGCCCCACAGAGGCGGCACAGAACCCCAGGCCTGGAGGCCGGCCCGCCCCGGCCCTGTTCCTGCAGGCCTGCACGGACGTGTGTGCTTGGCCGGACAGTGCCGGACAGTGAAGGGACGGACACGGCAAACCGTCCAGGCGCCGGCCCGGCAAGAGGCTCCAGAAGCTCCTCAAATTCTTAACCAGATTATCACTCACCCTCCTGTGAGGGGTGCATCCGGCGACCACCCCGTGGGCTCATGGGGCCAGACCTGCTCAGAGACCCGTGGGCGTGGCGGGGTTCTGGGGTTCTGCGGCGGGGGCAGCTCCCCCATGAGCTGAAATTCTGTGCATTCACACCCAGCCCCGCCTTCTGGCACAAGACCGGACAGAGCAGACCCCCAGGCTCAGACGCGCGGGCCACAGCGTCTCACGGTCAGCTCATGTGCCCCCGTGGGAAGCCTGGTCCGGGGTGCACATGCAGCGATGGCCTCTGGGCCTGACCGTTGGTTTATTACTGAGGCCGACGTGCTGGATTCTTAGCAGCTGCAGCTCCTAGCGCTTGTTTAACATTCGTTTTGCCAACATTAATGCTGCCACATGCCTGGTAGTGCCGGCTTCCGATAAAACAGACCAGACCTCCCTCAGGGTGTGTCAGTCCCCGGGGGCAGGTGAGGTCAGCCGTGGGACACAGGGCACCATGTGCCAGCGAGAGCAGTACCCCAGACCTGGAGGGGGCGGAGCGGTGAGCTCTGCACCTGTCTCTTATACACATCTAGATGTGTATAAGAGACAGGGTGGGTGGGGGCCTGGGCAGGAGAGAGCCTGAGCCTGGTGGGCTTCCCCAGGGTCCAGGTGGCACCCAGGTGGCTCCAGGGTCTTACGAAGGCCCTGAGGTGGCTGTGGGGGGCATGTTCTGGCCTCCAGGCCCCTTGTGCCCTGGGGTGGGGTGAGGTGCCATCTCACCTCTGCCAGCCTGACCAGCCTGTGGGGCCAGGGCTGAGGCCCCGGGCGGTGCCTCAAGGTCGTGGGGTCTGTCCTTGGAACGGCTGTGTCTCAAGTCCACACCTGCAAGCCAAGTGTTTACGTGCTCGTTCTAGAAAGAATGGAGAGGCCCCACGGCTTGCTGGACACGGGGGGTCAGAGTCCAGGCTGAGGGTGAGGTGGCGGCCAAGGCGCAGGCTTCCCGTCTGAGGGGCAGTCAAGAAGGGCGGCAGAGGGTGGGGCTGGCAAAGCGAGAGGGGCTGGGGAGGCGGTTTGGGCGAAGACGCCAACCAGGGAGCAGGGCGTTGCTGAGAGGGGAGGCCGTCGGGAACCAGGGAGCCTGTGGCGGGTCAGTGGGGAAGGGGACAGGCTGGAGGCGTGGCCTCGGGGCGGCCTCGAGCCCGGTGGGCCAGGCCCCAGTCAGACTGCGCTTCAGGCGCAGACGTGGCCCGTGCAGGGGAGGCTGGGTGTGGACTCGTGGAGGAGGGCAGGGCAGGCTCCCCTTCCTCCTGGGTAAGTTGGGAAGCTCCAGGGAGCTCGCCACCTGCAGAGAGACCCTGCCAAAGTCCGGCCAGATGTGAGCGCTCAGCCGGGAAAGAGAGGCAGGACGTGCAAGCTGGAAACGTCCGTCTGCAGCAGCTTTCGGGACAAGGAGAAGGGTGAGGGGCCACCAGCTCACGGGACTCGGCTCCTTCTCAGACTTAGCGAGCCTGCACGTCGGAGTGGAGTGGACATGGGCCCGCAGCCTCCACAGCTGCTCTCCCAGAACGCGGCCCTGCGCGGAGGAGGCATGGTGCCGCTCAGCCCCTGCCCCCGCTCGACGTGGGCCCGGCTGGACAAGGCCACCCCGGGGCCGTGCGCCCGTGCCCGTGGGTTGAGGGTTTCACCCGTGGCACCAACTCAGATCTAGCTTTCATGTGGCGGTGGACCTGGGGACCTGAGGTCCCCTCATGTGCCTCTGGGTCCCAGCTCTCCCTGCCAGTGTCCACGAGAGGTGTGTGAGGCCGGCTCGGGGTCCGGCGCCTGCTTGCATTGCTTCCTCCCCCAGGCCCCGGTGGCTCAGTGGAAAAGAACCCACTTGCCATTCAGGAGTCGCAGGAGACCCGGGTTCAGTCCCTGGGTGGGAAGATCCCCTGGAGGAGGGAAAAGCTGCCCACTCCAGTATTCTTGCCTGGAGAACCACGGACAGGGGAGCCTGGCGGGCTGCAGTCCACGGGGCTGCAAAGAGTCGGACACGACTGAGCGACTTAGCGCGCATGCACGTACCCCAACAGTCAGGCGCGCTGGCCTGGACACGAAGCCCCTCCCCCAGCAGGAGAAGCTGGCCCTCGGGGAGGGCTGCTGCGAGGAGCCACTGTCGGGGGAGGCGGGAGAAGGAGGTTGGCCCCCGGGAGTTGTGTCCTGGGCTCACAGAGGCCTTTCGAGCTGGAGTAGTCACTGGACACCCCCTCCAAGGGCAGGACCCCAGAGCTGATGTCGAAGACTCAGCTTTCCCTGGCACCAGAGCCCAGTCGAATCTGAGTCTGGGGTGAAGTAGAAAAGGAGAGCTTTATCGCTTTGCCAGGCAAAGGGGTCCACCGTGGGCTCCGGCTCCCAAAGCCATGTGTCCCCACTGGGGAGGACAGTGACAGGTTTCACAGTAATTGTTCAGAGGGCGTGATCAGCTCATGGACATTCTTCTGAGGGGTGGGTGGTGACCTTGTCAGCCTTCAGGTCCGACTGGTCTGGGGTCTGCATGCTTGCGGGCAGCATATGGTTAATCATTAATGCTCCCACCTGGAGGGGTTTCCGTATCTGCAGAATGGCTCGGAGACACCGGTGTGTGTCCCTTGATGGGAAAACAGGACCTTGCCCCAAGGCTGCTCTTAACTGTCCCTCCCTAGTCTCTATCCCCTCCCTTCCCTAATGAACTGCTTGAATCTGCCCCCTTAGAACTCAGGGAAGGCCATGGAGGCGGAATGAAGGCTGCTTCCTGTAGCCAGAGAGCGGGGGACACAGGCCTTGCGCCGGGGGCGCTGCAGAGGAGTCAGGCCTCTGTCGCCCTGCCTGCGGGCGGGGTGGGGGTCCATCTGCCTCCAGCTGCTTTGCAAAGTCAGTTCGGACGGAGGCTCCCGGGAGGCCATGTCCTACCCTGGCCATACTGGCAGGGACTCGGGAGCCAAGTGGGGTGAGCCCAGGAATGTCAAGTGTGCCTGCTGCCCCTTCCACACTCCGAGGTGGCAAAGCCGTCCTCCTGCCCCTTCCTTGACGGTTCAGGCTGGACAGGCCGCCCTGCAGCCCCGGGCAGGTGTGTCATGGCCTCAGACTGTCTTCAGCTTCTGGGAAACTGGTGAGACCCCTGGTTCTCAGGCCAGTCCCAAGAGCTCACATCAGAGCTTCTGGGGTGAGGCTGGGGCCAGGCCCAGGCTCGTGGGGCTCCAGGCTCACAGGGCTTCGGGGTGGGCAGTGGGCACTGCCTTGGGCAGGCACAGCTGGGCTGAGCTCCTGGAGGCTGCCTTCAGCCTCACAGGACTTGAGGCTCCGCAGGGCCCCCCACGCCTGGCTCCTGCCTGGGCTGTCACTGCACGTAAGAGGCCTTGTGACAGGCAAGAGGCCTTGCTGCAGGCAAGCTGCTGTCCCCCTTCACCCCAGAAGCTCTGATGTGGGGTGTTGGGGCTGGCCTGAGAACCAGAGGTCTCACCGGCTTCCCAGAAGCTAGAGGCAGTCTGAGGCCGTGACGCACTCCCCTCGCAGGGCAGCCGGTCCCGTCTGCACTGCCAACTGTCAACTTCAGCCTGCTCGGTGGGGACACGGCCAGGTCCAGCATCTTAGCAGGCGCTTAGAAGGCGCCTGGTGGACACTCTGTGAGCTCGTGGTCACCCTGCACAGCGCCCAGTCAGTGACAGTTAAACAGATAATGGCTGGATGAAAATGAAGACGCCAAGCGGACTCAATGGCCCCAGACACCGAGCCTGAGGCCGGGAGCGGGAGGCAGGACGGGGCCAGGGCCCCTAGTGCAGGTGAGGGGGTGCCGGGCCCCCCTGCCCCGCTCCTGTCCCTGCAGCTCTGGCCCCTGGTGGTGGTGGGGACGACTCAGCGGCCCCATTAGGGCACTGGCTTGCACCCACTGGGTCTGCGGCTGGAGAGCCAGCCGTGTGAGGAGCGACCTCTGTGTGACCCACGTCAGCCTCACGCAGGGGCACCTCAAACCCCAGCTACTAGTGACCCTCTCTGTGCTGGGGTCTCTGGCACCCTGTTGCTAGGATTTGGGGGGAGGGGTCAGCTGACTGCCATTTAGAAGTACAGTTAGTGAGCAGGCCTCAGGGTGAGCTTGTGAGGTGGGGACTGTGGGCACACCCCCACACCCAGCAGTCCTCCAGCCCCCCACACCCTACCTTCAGGGGATAAGCTGGAAAAGGAGGGTGGTTTTTCCGGGCAGGCCCTGGGATGGAGAATGTGGCACCCCTTGTGGAAATCTTTTACTCATTAACTCGACAGAACCAAGAACGCTTTGCTGGTTGGGTGCTCTCAGCTCCGAGTCCGGCCTGCGCATGGGGGCCAGAGGCCTTCCTGGCCCAGCACCCGCTCTGCCTTCCCCGGAGCGCTCGCGCAGGGCGCACGGGAAGGTGTAGGGTGGGCGCGTATGGCGGCCGCCCAGAGGACAAGGCCCAGCTCTCTCAACAGACCAGGGGAGCGGGTTCAAGTCCTGGTCTCCCACCCCGAGCTCTGGGACCCTCTTCCCAACATCTGCCCACCGCGGCGTCCAGCTGGTGCGGGGGGTGGGGACCCCTGCACTGGTCTCTGCAGCGCCCCAGAGGGCACCCAGGGGACTGGCTGTGAGAGGCACCCTGAGGCTTTCCATGGGGACCCCGTTTCCCCGGGGACCCTTTCGGTGCCCGCGCGCGGAACCTCTCGGTAGGCGGATGTGACGCCTTCGAGCCCAGAGCGCATCTGCTGTCTCTTATACACATCTAGATGTGTATAAGAGACAGCCCCGCATCGCCGCCCCCGCGTGCCTCCGGGAGCCGCGGGGCCAGGGTCAGCTGTTCTCAGCCACATCCGCACGGGCCCCAGCCTCACCGCGGGCAGTTAAAGTTAAACGAGACGCACGGTCTGGGAGCAAGGTCCTCGGCCCACGGCCATGCCCTGGTCCGTGCTCCGGGCCCCCTCCCGTCGCGGCCCCTGAGGTGTGTGCGGGGCGGGGGCCACAGCCTCCAGCCTCGTGTCCAGGCAGGGAAGTCCAGGGTCGGGGGGCAGGCGTGGACGCTGGTCTGGGCCTCAGGGGACCGTCTCCCCTGGAAACCTTCTCGCCCCGTCCTGCGGAGCGGAGCAGCCCCCTCCCCCGGCCGTCCCGAGGAGGCCGCGGCGCAGACTTCAGCCCGCGCGCTTGGGGACACGGAAGGTGGCTGCGGGGCAGCAGGCATGCTGCTCTGGCCTCTGTGGGCCCGTCGGTTTTCCTGAAGCCGGTGCCGTCCGGGGTCGGCGGTGCAGTTTCCTCCGAACTGACGCTGAATGTCCTCCTTATGCCCGCCCCTCCCTCGCCAGGCTGCCGGCCTCCAGCCCTCTGCTGCTGCTTCGCCCCTTCTGCAGGGCCAGCACTGCCCTCAGCCTCTGCCCTCCACTGGCACCTCACCGGGCACTCCATGCCTTCGGCCTTGGGGAGCCCCCTTTGTGTGGACTCATTGTCCACCAGACGCAACTCTCCCATTGCTCAGGGCCTGGCTGTGCAGTGGAGGTGACACTGAGCACCCCCAGAGGCCTGTGACCCACGGGGTTCACTCTGGGGACCCCTGCTCCCCAGCGATAGTGCACTTCAGGGGCACGCGTCTGCCTCAAAGTGCCGGGCCCCTGCGGGAAGGTCGCCCGGAGCCCGCGGCAGCCTGCCCGCCGGCTGCCCTGAGAGAACGTGTGCGCCTTCTCCTCCTGAACTTCCTCCCCTGTGCTGGTGCCCCTGTCTTCGTCCCCTGTCTTCTGAGAGGGCTCTAACTTCATCTTCCAGCTCCTCTGCTGAGTCTTCATTTCAGCTCCAGTACTTTCTCACATTTAACAAAAGGTTCGCAATCGCTGAACGCACTTTTTGTCGAGGTTGCAGCTCCTTTTCCCGCAGGTTTCCTCACATCATCCGGCCACTGGCTTTCGGGCCCCAGACCTCCCCTCTCCACTCAGCAGTGGCCAGTGGGCTGTCCTTGCCCGCGGGCGGCCAGACCTCATGGGACCCAGTGGGAGTTTGTGGGCTGTGTGGGTCAAGAGCTGGGATGCCAGCATTTTCAGGTCCTTCCTTCCTGCTGGCCCCGCCAAAAATCGAAGAATAAAGAAAATAAATGACACCATCGCCCTTTTATTTTTCCCTGGCTTGGGAAAGAAGCATTTAATCCACCTTCCTTGCAGGAATCTGACTTTCATCTTTATGGCCACCCAGAAGGGTCTAGCCTTATCCTCATATGATGAGGAGACCTAGTCTACAAGGGGTAGAACAGTAACGTGCTGGTGACCTCAGAACAGAAAGCACTCGAATGTGCAGAACCCCTGACTCTTGATCCCTCAGACAGGTGGGGGGCCCCTGGGGGCCGGCAGTGGTGGGTGGGGGGCCA
>SJYR01002481.1:250817-267153 GCA_006410655.1 Kobus ellipsiprymnus | reverse complement strand
ATGGGGGGTCCTGGGGACCAGCAGGGGGAAGCGTTTGTGGGGGGCAGCATCCAGGGGAGGGTCCTGGGGTAGCCGCATGCTGGGGGTGCAGAGTGGTCCCATTGAGGGTGTGGGCAGTACTGTTCTCCAGGGATGAGAACCAGCTTCTCATTCCAGCTTCTCTCGAGACCTGGTGCCCATTTGGGGTCCTCTGACGGCCTCCCCACCTTGGGAACCCTTTGTCCTCTGCAGCACGGTGTCCATATCAGAAATCGATAGTCCCACCGCTCCCTGCTGCTCTGGCTCCGAGCAGGGGCCCATGACAAAGTCCTGGTTTTGGGGGCCGTGCTGGGAGCACCCTGATAGCAGTGGCTGCAGCCACAGAGCTGCCACGTGAATGGCAGGCGTGGTTTATGACACCTTGGAACATTGACCACACACTTCATCTGCAGAAAACACGTCCTTGGAGAAAACACCTTGCTGAAATTTTTCACATGAAAGTGTAAAGGTCGATGGAGGGCTTCCCTGGTGGCTCAGATGGTAAAGGGCAATGAGATGTAATCCTGCTCCCCTACAGGAAATCCGTTTGCCGATTCTCCAAGCCCAGCACCACCACCCCCGCCCCCAGCAAAGTGAAGCGTCCTGTGTCCTGGCTCCAGTGGACTTCAAGGCAAATCTGATTGTTACCCTCAGTCTCCAAGCCGACCACCAGCCCCACTGAGGCTGGCTTGTCTCCTCCCACGAGGGCTCCCTGTGATGTAATTAACTTTCTGTTCTTGAATCTTAGAACTTTGAAAAACGCCTTTTCTGGTTTGTTTGGCCTCCAGGGCCACCAGCCTCCAGCTTCCTCATTCTATAATAGCACAGTCACTGAGTACATGCCATTCTGGGCCCTTTTTACACCTCGTGCAGAGAGAGGGTTTGTGTGGTGCTGGGGTCTGTGTGACCCTGATGGAAACCTTACTTCTTCCTGCCTTGGCTGTTTTTGCTGGTGTCTGCCTGCCATAGCTTGTGTTCAGTGAATCCTTTGGTGGAGTAAGGTCTCAGTGACCTGGCCGCCAGCCCCTCCAGTGAGCACGCCCTGTGACTGTCTGTGTGGCCCGTCTGCGCCTGGGCTCTGCCGTGACTCCCCGCCTGGGGCCCAGCCAGAGCAGCTCCTCAGCCCCCCTCTTCTGAGGCCCCGGCCCCTCAAGCTTACCTGCCCTGCACCCTAGTTTTTCTCACACCTGCTCCAGCTTCAATGGGAGACAGATCAGTAGAAATCATCTAATCTGAAGTATTTCTCAAGTCTCTAAGTTCATATTTTTCATCAGATCAGGGACACTTTTGGTCACCATTTCTTCAGATTTCTCTACCCTGTTTTCCCTCTCCTCTTTCTAGGGCTCCAACTTTACATACCCTGTATCTTCTGTCATCATCACACACACCACTGAGGCTCTGTCCGCTTTTTATCTTTTTCTTTGTACTTCGGGTAGTTTCTGTTGTTGTCTCTATTGCTGTTAAGCTTATCCGTTGACTTTTTTTTAATCAGATATTGAATTCTTCAGTTCTAGAGTTCCAGTTTGGTTCTTTTAGATATATTCTATTTCAAGGGCCAGCGGATCACGCCCATGGGCTGGCTGGCTGTGTTTGTAAATGAAGTCTTGCTGGAGCACCGCGGTGTCCATCTGTTCACGTATGTCATGGCTGTTTTTGTGCTACAGTGGCAAACTGAGTGATTGAAAATCAGAGTGTACAGCCCACAAACCTAAACAACTTACTATCTGGCTCTTTTAGGAAGAAAGAAAAAAGTCAAATCCTATTGTATTCCACTGCTGAGATTGACTCTTTGTTAATTCATTACAAACATATTTTCCTTTACATCCTTGAGCATGGTTGCAATAGCTTTTTAAATCCTTGTCTGCTAGAAGGATTTAGCAACATCTGGGTCACCTTGAGGTCTCCACTGGTCTGTGGGTCCTGTTTTCCTGTCTCTTCGCATGTCTAGTAATTTTGCATTATTTCTGGGACACTGTGACTGAGGCGTTGTAGAGACTATTCTGTTATGTTCTTCTGGAGAGCACTGATTTTTGTGGTTGCTGTTGGTTGCTGTTTTGCCAAGACTGGGCTGAAACTCCAAGTGTGTCTCCCTGTGGTGACAATAGCTGAAACCGCTGGATTTTTAACTTCTGCAGGCATCTCAGGACCTGCCTCTTGTGTGTGATTCAAGGGTCAGCCAGATATTTCAAGAGTTCATACAGAACTTGGGGCTTGGCCTGTCAAGCTCTTTCCTTTCTGGGACCTGCCTCCTCCCTGCAGTCACTGTGGTCGCCCTGAGCTCTGATTTCTCAGCCCAGTCAGGCCACAGGCTTCTGCCTGAGTGTCGGCTACTCTGCATGACCCCCCGTAAGACCTGCCCTTTGGAAAACAGCCATAAGGAAACACGGAAATCGATTCATGCTGATCTCTTCCTCAAGGTGTAGGTCCCTCTAGTTTCTGTCTTTGGGTTCTCTTCAGCGTTGTGGGTGTTCATTCCGGACCTCATGGTCATTAACCAGGGGACAGGTGGCTGGGCAACTCTTGACAGCGGTTCCTTTGCTGGGACAATGGGAGCGACTCCACTGGTGCCGTGAGATGTAACTGTCACAAACCCTAAGTTAGAGCCAGTCATGGAATCACGTGAAAGCAGAGCGTAAAGTGTGCCTCTGTGTGTGGAGCTCGCAGAGCAGACTGACACGGAAGACGGCGGAGAAGGCTCTTGGGGAGAAGATGCAGCTTGTGGAGAGGGGCTGGTGGCTGCAGACCCACCTGTGGGCAGGGACAAGGCTGCTCACGCGTGACTTCGTTTGAAAACCCTTTTGTTTATTACTTTTAATACGGTGCTGGAGAAGACTCCTGAGAGTCCTTTGCACTGCAAGGGGTTCCAACCAGTCAATCCTAAAGGAGATCAGTCCTGAATATTCATTGGAAGGACTGGTGTTGAAGCTGAAACTCCAATACTTTGGCCACCTGATGCGAAGAACTGACTCATTGAAAAAGACCCTGATCCTGGGAAAGATTGAGGGCAGGAGGAGAAGGGGACGACAGAGGATGAGATGGCTGGATGGCATCACTGGCTCAATGGACATGAGTTTGAGCAAACTCTGGAAGTTGGTGATGGACAGGGAGGCCTGGCGTGCTGCAGCCCACGGGGCTGCAGAGAGTCCGACACGACTGAGCGGCTGAGCTGATTCTGAGTGTGGATAACTGTGTGTGACATCATCAGTCACACTGCCGTGTGGTTGCTGCCTGCCCTGTAGGAGACAGCGTCTGGGTGGATGCCTCTGAAGACAGAATGAGGGTCCTTGGGCCAGTGTCTGTCCGGGAAGGGGCCCCAGGGAGACCACAGCATGGCTGAAGAGAGGACTGGAGAGTCAGAACTGGGGCCTGTGTGGGTTTGGGTCACAGCATGTGTGTGTGGGGTGTCCCTGTGTATATGTCTGGGTGTCCTTGTGTCTGAGTGTCCCTGTGTGCATGTCTGGATGTCCCTGAGTGTGTCTGTGTGTCCCTGGGTGTTTATCTGGGTGTCCCTATGTCTGGGTGTCCCTGAGTGTGTCTGTGTGTCCCATGACTGTGTGTCCCCGTGTGTGTCTCTGTGTCCTGTGAGTGTGTCTGTTTTTGCCTGAGTGTGTGACATCCCAGGCCCCAAGTGGACCCGCTTGTCTCCTGGAGCAGGCAGAGCCCCGGGCCTCCCACCCTTCTCTCTGGAAGCGCTGCGCTGTTGCTCTGGAGCAGGTCTGGACGCTGCTCTGAAGCGGGTCTGGATGTGCACGTTAAAGTAAAACCAAGGGATTTACCGTGCCTCTGCATTGCGTGGACTCAGCTGAATCTGCTGAGAGATCCCGGGGGCGGTGGCCTCGGACAGCCTGATCCCAGGCCCGAGGTCCCAGGCCACGTTCCAAGGGGGTGTGAAGACGGTTGGCAGTAACTTCCCAGCGCCCGCCCTACCCGGGGCCCCTCCAGAATGGCTGGCTGGCGCGGGTGCCTCTGACCTTTAACATCAGTCCGAGGGTTGTAATTACAGGTCAAGGCACGTGTCCCATGCTGTGACCATCGCGTGGCTGAGCTCAATTAGCTGTAACTCGCCAGGCCTCCGCCGTCAGTGACCTGTGGGCTGGGAGGTCCCTGTGGAAGGCCGGGCTGCCCCAGGCCAGCCTCACACAGTTCCTGGGGACCGGCCTCCATGAGGCCCCCTGTCTGTCCTGCACAGAGAGCCATCCTGTCTCCCTCGGGCACCAGTGCTTTGCGTGGTTCTGGCCATCCCCGTAGTTCCTGCCCATGAGGCGGCCTGTGGGTCTCGACCTGGCCCTGGCCCCACAGTGGATGCACACTCAGGCCCCGTGTTGGCCCTTGACACACGAGGTGCTTGAGTCCTGGAAAAACCTCGGGCAGTCTCTGTCCTCCCAGCCAGTGGGCTTCCTGGCAAACTCGGCTCTGATGGGGAAGGCTGCCCCCCACACTTGCTTCCCAGGGCACTCCCCTGGGACAAGGGCCCTCTGTGTCCACAGCCCGGCTCCTTGTCCGTGGCCCAGCTTCTTGTCTGCGGCCCAGGCTCTGGGGTGCTGGACGTGGAGAATGCACAGTGCTGCGGCTCGAGGCACCAAGGTCACTGCTCTGACTTGCTTTGTGGGCCCTTCTGTCTTCAGAGTAAAGGAGATGAAGGTTAGGAGGCTGATTGGGCCCTTGTCCACCAGGCCTCACTCAGGTCCCCCCACTGCAAACCAGGGTGCTGGGAGGCGGCGGGGGGAGCAAGTGGCAATCCTGCGGCTCCCCCACCAGCCTCCCAGCTTCCCCAGGAGACCCAGCCACCTGGGGCCTCAGAGGCTGGAAGGAGAGGGCCCAGCAGGTGCTCCGGCTGCCGGTCATCCCAGTCATCTCACGGAAGCTGTGGCAGGAGTGTCTGTCCTAACCACACTAGGGCTGAGGCTGAAGAGAGGGTCTGGCCCTCGGGGACACGACCCCACAGGGAGCGGCTGCCCTCCTGGCGAGTGGACAGCATCTCCGGGCTGGCCACAGCAGGTGTGCCTGCCCAGGGCGCTTGGAGCTTGGCCTACTGGCTCCTAAAACGCCCATTATGGGCTTAATGGCTGAGCCACTCACAAATTGCCATTTAAAATCAATCAAGTCTTCAGCTTAATTAGCTCATTACCATGCAGACTGCCGTCTGGTGGTCACGGGAGAAGGGGAGCACCACCCGCAGCCTGACTGCCGGGTCGGAGGATTGCTCGCAAGGAATTCCCATCATGCAGAGACCTGGAGCTACAGGCAGGGACAGAGAACAGGAGCCCCACACCCACCCCACAGACTGTTGCTCCCCTCTCCCCCAAGACCAGAAAGACCAACTGGGAACCAGGGGCCAACAGGACGCTGGAGCCCTCAGACCACAGGGAGGGACAGCCCTGCCTGCCCCGATTGCTAGCTCCAGGCACGGCCTGTGGACCACATGGTGGCAAGCCTGGCTCAGGGTGGCCTCCCGCTCCTGGGGACAGTGGGGCGGACAGAGCCACATGATGGGGTGGGGGCGGGAGCAGGGGATTGAGGGCTCCCCCGGAGAAAAACGTCGGTGAGAAACGGGAAAGGTCCCGCGAGTTTTGACATCACAGACACAGTAGGGCAGGAGCTCACACAGACAGCGTCACAGTGACGAAGGTAGACTGGAGAAGAGCTAGCGTAGTGAGATCCTAGAAATAAACTATATGCGCTAGAAAAGACCCTGATGCTGGGAAGGATTGAAGGCAGGAAGAGAAGGGAACAGAGGACGAGATGGTTGCATGGCATCACCACTCAATGGGCATGAGTCTGAGAAAGCTCCAGGAGTTGGCTATGCACAGGGAGGCCTGGCGTGCTGCGGTCCATGGGGTCGCAAAGAGTTAGACACGACTGAGTGACTGAACTAAACTGAACTGACCTTTGAAAGTGAAAACGCACCCGTGCACGTGCGTGAAGAGCCGCCCGTTGATAAGAAAAGGCTGATAACTTAGTAACACAGTAGCAAAGGCCACGATACATGGGTCACAGAACAGGAAGAAATGTCTCCCAAATGAGGTCAGACACTCAGCCTCACTCACAGTGAGACAGTCAGATTAAGTCTCCAGGAGATGCCCCTCCCCCCCTGCCTAGGATGAGGGACAGTGTGCCTCCCGCCACGGGCAGGTGAGGCGGGCATCTGTTCAGGACAGGGGTGAGTGCTTAGCAGGCCCTGCCCTGCTCAGAGGCGCGTATCCGGTGCCGACAGAAACAGAAATTGGAATAGCGGGCCCGTCTGTCCACACTGTGTGTGTGTGTGTGTGTGTGTGTGTGTGCGCGTGTGTATATGTATGTATGTGTCTGTGGTGTGTATATGGGTAGTGTGTGTATGTGTGTGCATGTCTATGTGCGTGTATGTGTGTGCGTGCATATGTGTGTGTGTGTATTTTTTCTCAGTGGGTGAAGAGTTCAGATCACTTTTTCTGTGGGTTTTCAGGGCTTCCTTCCAAGCAGGAGCATCTAGTCAGAGGTCAGCCTGTGACTTATCCACCCTTTGTCCAAATTATTAAGGTTTTCTAGTAACCATAAAGGAATGTGGCAGAGGATTAGGACTCCGAGTCCCAAAGGGCAGAGTTTTGTTGTCGTTGTTAAGGGTCACCTGGCCCCTTGGCACCTTCCTGCCCCGCTGGCCCCACAGCTGCCAGAGACAACTGTGACCTGAGTCCCGCCGTGAACGTCTACTCTGGGGAGATGTTTGGCTGAAGAGCAAACTCTGAGCCTGAGCTGAAACCAGCCTGCTGTCTCGGCAGGGGGTGTGCGGGGTTGGCTGGCACTAGCCACACCTGGCCCTGGACCTGACGACCCTGCAGTGCTGGCCTCTTCAGAGGGGCCCCTGACCAGTGGTCACCAGATGTGGCCCCCAGGAGCCTGGCTGGGGCAGGAGGCACAGGTTTCTGGGAACAGCAGCTGGGGCTGGCAGGGCGGCCCTTCACGCAGCTTACTCGGGGCTCACTGGGGCCTTTGAGGCGCAGGAGCGGAGGCCATGTGCAGCCTGGGGAAAGCGTGGCCTCACAGCAGCCCAGCAAGCAGGGGACTCAGGCGCACCGTGGTTCTGGCTCTGGGCAGACTTTCTAACTCAGCTCCCAGACGCCAAGCGGCAGGAGGGAGAGGAGAGGACACGCCGCCATCTGTGGACTCAGTGAGCCCCTGGGAGGCCAGGCGAGAGCCCAGGCCTTGCTGTGACAGCATCAGTCCGAGGGACCAGCGCAGACTCCTGGGTCCAGGCCCACTGAGCCTGGCCTCCAGGTGGGGCCCGGGGCCCGCAGGGAGGGCTCTGGGCCAGGCTGAGGCATGGGAACAGGCCGTGAAGGAAGACACACATCCCTCCGTCTGCGGTGGGCAGCCAGCTGGGCACGTGCATGCAGGGAGCAGGTGCGGCAAGGCCTGGGCTCCTGGGCTCCTGGGCTCCTGCCCACCTCCCCGTCAGGGACCCTCCCATGCTGGGCTTGGGGGGCCCTCCAGGGGGTCGAGAGCCTGCAGACCTCAGGGAGGCTAAGCTCAGGCCTCCGGCTGATGGGAAGGGCGGGGCAGGAGGATTTCCAGGAAGTGTGGCCCCCACTCTGGCCCCCCACCCTGAGCTCACAGGCAGCCTCCCAGGTGGGCACCTCGGGCCGTGCCGCTGGCGGCCCCTCTGTGGGCTGGGAACCGTGTCCTGTGGAAACAATGAGGCGCCAGCCTCCTGGCCTCTGAGATTGTCAGTGAAGGCGGGACCCCCCCGCTGGCTTCCTGGGTGGCTGCCCTCACAGGACTCCCGTGAAGACCATCAGAGGAAGAAGCGGGACCTCGTCCTGACATCCAGATGACCTGCTGCTGCCGAGGTGCCCGAGCCCAGGCGGCCTGCGGGCTCCTGGGGGGCACCCACTCAGGGCCTCATGGCCCATTCTGCCCCACTGGCTGAGACCTGAGGCTCCCAGGGCCACAGAGCAGGGCACATGCCTGCCCCACTGTGCCTCAACCAGACCCAGAGAGGACTGTCCTGGGGAAGACAGTCAGACCTTCTGAGAGCCAGCATCTATTCCCCAGATGTCCCAGATCGTCAGTGAGGAGTCAGGCTGAGGACAGGCTGTGGGGCTCCGGGATCGGAAGCCAGGTCCCAGGGGGCTAGGGCACGCCAGCCAGGCTCAGTTTACTGGCCGGACCTCATGGACACACCCTGTGCTCTGCCTCCTCCCCGACCCTGCTGCTCCTGGGTCCTCACACCTCAGGAGACAATCCTTAGAATACAAAAGAAGACTTCTCAATAAACAGAACTTCGTTTTCCAGTCACACAGTCACGTCCAACTCTTTGCCACCTCATGGACGGTAGCACACCAGGCTTCCCTGTCCATTACCACCTCCTGGAGTTTACTCAAACTCATGTCCACTGGTCAGTGACACAAACAACCATCTCAGCCTCTGTCGTCCCCTTCTCCCCCTGCCTTCAATCTTTCCCAGCATCAGGGTCTTTTCCAATGTGTCAGCTCTTCTCATAACGTGGCCAAAGTATTGGAGTTTTAGCTTCAGCATCAGTCCTTCGAATGCATATCCAGGCTTGATTTCCTTTAGGATTGACTGGTTTAATCTCCTTGCTGTCCGAGGGACTCTCAAGAGTCTTCTCCAACACCAAAGTTCAAAAGCATTAATTCTTCGGCACTCAGCCTTCTTTATGGTCCAACTCTCACATACATACATGACTACTGGAAAAACCATAGCTTTGACTAAATGGACCATTGTAGGCAAAGTAATCTCTTTGCTTTTTCATACACTCCCTAGGTTTGTCATAGCTTTCCTTCCAAGGAGCAAGCATTCTTTAATTTCATGGCTGCAGTCACCAACCTCAGTAATTTTGGAGCCCAAGAAAATAAAGTCTGTCCCTGTTTCCACTGTTTCCCCATCTATTTGCCATGAAGTGATGGGACCAGATGCCATGATTTAGTTTTTCGAATGTTGAGTTTTAAGCCGGCTTTTTCACTCTCCTCTTTCACCCTCATCAAGAGGCTCTCTAGTTATTCTTCGCTTTCTTCCATGACGGTGGTGTTATCTGCATTTCTGAGGTGATTGATTTCTCCTGGCAATCTTGATTCCAGCTTGTGATTCATCAGCCTAGCATTTTGAATGATGTAATCTGCATATACTTTAAATAAGCAGGGTGACAATATACAGTCTCCATGTACTCCTTTCTCAATTTTGAATCAGTCTGTTGTTCCATGTGGCCGGTTCTAACTGTTGCTTCTTGATGTATATACAGGTTTTGCAAGAGGTAGATAAGGTGGTCTGGTATTCCCATCTCTTTAAGAATTTTTGTTTGTTGGGATCCACAATAGTTTGTTGTGATCCACACAATCAAAGGCTCTGGTGTAATCAATGAAGCAGAAGTAGATGGTTTCTGGAATTCTCTTGCTTTTTCTATGATGGATGTTGACAATTTGATCTCTGGTTCCTCTGCCTTTTCTAAATCCAGCTTGTACATCTGGA
Organism: Kobus ellipsiprymnus; assembly: GCA_006410655.1. Classification (NCBI taxonomy): domain Eukaryota; kingdom Metazoa; phylum Chordata; class Mammalia; order Artiodactyla; family Bovidae; genus Kobus; species Kobus ellipsiprymnus. The sequence goes on along the minus strand of SJYR01002481.1, from coordinate 257,676 downwards.
AGTTTTCTGTTCATATACTGTTGAAGCCTAGCTTGGAGAATTTTGAGCGTTACTTTGCCAGCATGTGAAATGAGTGCAATTGTGTGGTCGTTTGAACATTCCTTGGTGTTGCCTTTCTTTGGGATTGAAATGAAAATTGACTTTTTCCAGTGCTGTGGCCACTGCTGAGTTTTCCAAATTTGCTGGCATATTGAGTGCAACTCTTTCACAGCATCATCTTTTAGGATTTGAAGTAGCTCAACTGGAATTCCATTACCTCCACAAGCTTTGTTTATAGTGATGCTTCTTAAGGCCCACTTGACTTCACATTCCAGGATGTCTGGCTCTAGATGAGTGATCACACCATTGCGGTTATCTAGGTCATGAAGATCTTTTTTGTACAGTTCTTCTGTGTATTCTTGCTGCCTCTTCTTAGTATCTTTTGCATCTGTTAGGTCCATACCATTTCTGTCCTTTACTGAGCCCATCTTTGCATGAAATATTCCCTTGGTATCTCTAATTTTCTTGAAGAGATCTCTAGTCTTTTGCATTCTATTGTTTTCCTCTATTTCTTTGCATTGATCACTGAGGAAGGCTTTCTTATCTTTCCTTGCTATTATTTGCAACTCTGCATTCAGATGCTTATATCTTTCCTTTTCTCCTCGCCTTTCACTTCTCTTCTTTTCTGAGATATTTGTAAGGCCTCCTCACATAACCATTTTGCCTTTTTGCATTTCTTTTTCTTGGGGATGGTTTTGATCACTGTCTCTTGTATAATGTTACAAACCTCCATCCATAGTTCTTCAGGCACTCTGTCTATAAGATCCAATCACGTGAATCTACTTTTCACTTCCACTGTATAATTGTAAGGGATTTGATTTAGGTCATACCTGAATAGTCTAGTGGTTTTCCCTTCTTTTTTCAATTAAAGTCAAATTTTGAAGGAGTTTATGATCTGAGCATGAGTGAAAAAGAGAACTATCTCAAACACCCATCTTTTCTGTCAATATTCCAATTATTTTGAAATCAGACTTAACACAGGATTCTTACCATTTTTTCCTTGGAGTCTTAAAACAAAGGAGAAGTGGCCCTAATAGTGGGCCCTCCCTTGAGGTCCTGGCAGGGCTGATGGGCAAGGGGGCCTAATGGTCTGACTGTTGGTGGACAGACCTTTGGGGTCCTGCTATCCTCAAGCACACGACTGTTGTGGTGGGGGTGACTGTGGCTGGGGCGCCCTGGAACGCCTGGCCTTATAGGCTGTCTTCCTGGAGGGCAGGGGGGACGTCCTGCATGGGGGCACTCCCATGCAGATACGGTGGGGCTTCAGGCAGGGTGGGGGTCCAGGGCACCAGATACAGTATGAGGGGTGAGGTCAGAGGGGTCCGTGGGACCTGGGGCGTGAGGGCTTTGCTCACCTGGCCTCTGTCAAAGCAGCCACGCAGCCCCTCCAGCCTGACTCTACCGTGGGGACTCCCTGCGGAAGGGGGCCATTTTCTGGCAGGAGGCAGGAGACCTCTGAGGAGGGTGTCCCAGGGCCGGGTGGACTGGTAGGGCCTTTCAGCTGCAGGAGCAGGGGCGGGAGGGAGGTGGCCACAGCCCCAGGTCGGAGGCTTTGTTTCCCGAGCTCAAGTTCTCTCTGTGGAGCCAGGCTGGCCCCCTGACTTCTGCTCCCCCTGCAGGCTTCCACCTGTCCCACAAGGTCACCAGTGTGGTTCCTGAGAGTGCCCTGCTCATCGTGCTGGGCCTGGTGCTGGGCGGCATCGTCCTGGCGGCCGACCACATCGCCTCCTTCTCACTCACACCCACGGTGTTCTTCTTCTACCTGTTGCCGCCTATCGTGCTGGACGCTGGCTACTTCATGCCTAACCGGCTCTTCTTTGGCAACCTGGGCACCATCCTGCTGTATGCGGTCATCGGCACTGTGTGGAACGCGGCCACCACAGGGCTGTCGCTCTACGGTGTCTTCCTCAGTGGCCTGATGGGTGAGTGGGCACCGCCACCTGGCCGCAGGTGGAGGGTCCTGGGGGTCCTAGGGGTCCTCAGGGTAGGCTCCCAGAAGCTGCATCTAAGGAAGCACAAGACAGAAACACAGACTTAAAAGGAGAGTGAGTGTAGGGTCATCCAGAGATGTCACCAGTGGCCACTTAACCCTCCTGGGTTTTAAGTCAGCAACAGCCAGTCCACGCCCATCCTCAGGCCGAGGCATGTGTCCTGCTTGGGAATGAAGTCTGGTCCGACCAGGTTGGCCGGTGGGTGGGGTGTTGGGAACAAGCCGGCTGCTGTCTTGGCAGGGAGGTCGGGTCCAGCCTCAGACCCCAGGGAAGGAGGAGGCAGCCTCTGGCAGAGGGCAACACCTGAGCCCCACACCTGTGGAGCCCAAATAAACCTGCCCCTGCGCAGAAGGTTGGGTGTCGTTTCTACTCAATCCGGCAGGGAGAAGGCGGGCAAGCCTCTCCTCCATCACGTGGGATCTGTGTCTGAGGCTCTTCCTCTGCCTGTGTTTCCTGCCAGTTGGTTACTAACCTCAGCCCTGGCGTACCTCTGAGGTGCACCCCACCCACCTGGGAGTCGGTCATTATCCACCTGGGAAACGAGCAGGTGGGGCCCTGCTCACCAAGGCCGTGCATACGTGCCGGATGGCATGGCCCTGAACTCAGCCTGGTTCCCGTGTGCCTCTGTGCTCCATGGGCTGAGCTCCCAGTGTTGGGGGCGATGAGGGAGGTAGGGGTGCTAGCACCTCCCTGGGCAGCAGTCTCGGCTCAGCTTCGGCCTCAAACACTTCCACCAGCTGAACCAGACAAGGGACAGGCCCTCTGACAGAAGAGCATGCACCCCTAGCCCCCCAGTGGGGCTCACGACCTCCCTTGAAATCACAGTGACAAAGACACATTGAGAAACACACTGAGGGCTAAGGCACCCCATCTGCAGGAGTCACCTAGGACTTTGTCCTCACCCCTGGACAGTGCGGGCTTCCTCAGGTTCCCACAGCCATCTGGCACCATCCCCAAGCCCAGCCCTGGAAGCCCCCCCAAGGCTGGCATGGTGCCAAACACACCTGGCCATTTCTCCCCAACGCCTGGGCCGCAGGAGCCACGCAGGTGACATTAGACTGCCATCCCTGGTGGTGCCCTCAGGTAGTTGGGACAGCCTAAGGCCAGTTCTGGCTCCCAGGCCCAAGGGAACATTCTGGGGTTTGGCTCCCTGAGGGGCCACAGCCGTCTGAGGCCTGTGCTCCATCCTTGGGATGGAGTGGTCATGGCTGGGTGTCAGCCAAGGTCATGGAGCAGGGCAGTGCCCAGGGGACACCCAGAGTCCAGCCCTGCAGCCGGTGGACAGGGATTGGTCTCTGCTGTCAGCCTGCTCCTGGTTCTGAGGTCTGCCCCAAGGCTGGGGGACACTGCCAAGGAAGGGTCAGCCTCGGTGGCCACAGGTGGGCCAGGCAGCAGACGTCCTGGGAGCATCTGGGCACAGCAGCCCAGCACCCAGAAACCCCAGGCCACCAAGAGGCCCCGCGGGTGGGCAAGGCCGAAGTAGGGGAGGGTCCCGGAACACACAGTCTGGCAGCCACAGTCCCGTCCCTGGGACCTTCCTGGCAGGGCTGGCGGGGGGAGGACTGGCCCTCCAGGGAGGAGGACTCCCCCCGATGGCCCACTTGTCTTCCAGGAGACCTGAACATCGGGCTACTGGACTTCCTCCTGTTCGGCAGCCTGATTGCCGCCGTGGACCCGGTGGCCGTGCTGGCCGTGTTTGAGGAGGTGCACGTCAATGAGGTGCTGTTCATCATCGTCTTTGGGGAGTCCCTGCTCAACGACGCTGTCACCGTGGTGAGTGCCCAGCAGGATGCCTCCTGGTCCTGCTCCAGGGTCTCACTGCTGGCATCACAGCTTCGGCTGCAGGCTGGGTGTCTGCCCTTGCCTGTCGAGTTGTGGGTGATCACGGTGTCGTGGGGATCGAGGAGGGGAACTCAGCCAGACCCATTGTGCCCGTGGCCTGAGGGCTGGCGGTCCACGTCGGCTCTGGGTAGCCCAGAGAAAAGGGCGGCCCGTCTGGATGTCAGAGGCCATCCTCCCCACACCAGCCGTGGGCTCTGGAGCAGTGCAGCCCCAGGGGCAGCACAGAGGGCCAGTCAGCCGTGTGGCTGAGCCCCTCCCTGGGGTCTCCTCAGCCCTGCAGGCTCACAGACGTAGTGGGCGTCCAGTCTTCCCTTTGCTCTAAACACCCCTCCATGTCCTGTAAACGCGTGAACTTCTGCCCAAGCCAGGAAGCTCCTCCCTGGCTCCTGTGAGGCTCGTGTTCCTTACGAAGGAGGAAGCGGGAGAAGCAGGGCGCTGTTCTCTGCTCCCCCAACCTTCACAGCTGTGCCATCCACCACCCAGTCCCCGTGCAGCAGCACCACCGGATCTCCTTCCATAAACACAGCTCTGTGATCTGCCCCGAGAGGGCCTTCTCCCCGCTGGAGAGCACAGACCTGGAGACACAGAAACATTTCTTCCCAAGGGCCCCACAGCACCCCCAACCTGGGTCGCCCCCAGGCCCTCCCCTGGACGTGGAGCCAGCGCACCCTTCAGGAGCTTCGCTCAGAGCACAGCGGGCACCTCCCCCACACAGCCCTGCAGCCCTGGATGAGGTGTTAGGCGTTGATCGCCACGTCATAGTAGGATGTGGAGAAGGAAATGGCAACCCACTCCAGTACTCTTGCCTGGAGAATCCCATGGAGGGAGGAGCCTGGTAGGCTACAGTCCATGGGGTTGCAAAGAGTCGGACACGACTGAGCGACTTCACTTCACTTCACTTCATAGCAGGATGAGGTTTGAATGTCAACAGGCAAAGATGCCAGGGGTGCGTCCCCACTGACAGGGGCCACATAACGGCAAAGTTGCTGCAAATGAAACTCTGGTTGTGTCTTGGGAAGCAAACTAAAGATCATCATGGCAGGCTGGCTTTGTGGCCGCCCTACTTCACTGAGGGCAGGGAAGGCCAGGTTTTCTCTGAGGGTTCTTGTTCCTCCCAGACTGTCCTCCCGCCCCAGACCCCACACTACTGCCCCAGATGAGTTTGCCCCGGTGGTTTTCAGGTTCCCTTCAGATTGCTGCCATGGTCTCCTCACTTGGCCTGAGACGGGGAGGAGTCAGTGCTAGCCACAGGCTGACGGGGTCCTGTCTGTCTGTGTTCCTGCAGGTCCTGTACAATGTGTTTGAATCTTTCGTGACGCTGGGTGGTGACAAGGTGACCGGCGTGGACTGCGTGAAGGGAATAGGTGTGTGGCTCGCGGGTTGTGTTCCAGCAGGAAGCCAGGGCTGGTGTCTTCTCCGGAACATGGACCCCGTGGGGCAGCCTCTGTGCCAGGCTGGAACCCACAGCCTGTGCAGGGAAACGTGCTTCCACTTCAAAGTCTCAGCAACAGGCCCCCGCCCTCCCGGGCAGGTTACACTAATCTGGTTTCCCAGGCTCCAGCCACCCTGGGTGGTGAGGATCATTGCCCCCACAGACCCACGGGAGGACGTGGATCCTGTATCTGGGGTCCTGGGAATCCCTCTGGGCAGGGACAGTTACAGATGGCATTCCCGGGAGCCCAGAGCCTGGTCCTTGCTGTCAACCCCTCACCAATGCTGCTGGTCTCAGCGCTGCCCCCGCAGTAGGGTAGCCGGGCCTCCTTTGGTGCAGTGCTCTCCCCTCCCCGTGGAGCCAGAGCCTCTGTCTGCCGAGAGAATCAGCCTCTTGTTTGCCGAGTTGCTGGTGCCTCTGGGGTCACCCGGGACCTCAATGGGGAACGGTCAGTCAGTCAGGCCAGCTCGCCCACGCCGCGGCCACAGAGGGCTGCTCAGAGGCCAGCGGCAATCCTTGTCCTTGCAGTGTCCTTCTTCGTGGTGAGCCTGGGGGGCACGCTGGTGGGCATCGTGTTCGCCTTCTTGCTCTCCCTGGTGACACGCTTCACCAAGCACGTGCGCATCATCGAGCCTGGCTTCGTGTTTGTCCTCTCCTACCTGTCCTACCTCACGTCTGAGATGCTGTCCCTGTCGGCCATCCTGGCGTGAGTCCCTCCTCACTGGTCGGCCACCCACCAGCCCCCGCATGCTCGGCGGACCTGCCCTGGGGAGGCCTGGCCACTTCCCCGGGCGGGGCGGGAATTCGCTATGGGGGAGAAGAATTTGATCTATTTAGTCTTTTAATTAAGGAGTTGGCGTCTTCATAGAGCTGTCCAGGGGCTGCAGCGCCTGCTCTGCCCCCACGCAGCCCTTCCCAGGGCTCTGACCCTCAAAGCTTCCCCCCTCCCCTCCAGTGTGGGACCCAGGCCCCCAGAGGCCCACAGTGTCAGGGTAGCCAGCCCAGGGCACCAAGCCCTTAGGAGGAGCCCTGTACTCACAAAGAGGAGTGCTGATGAGTAGCGGGGGATGCTTGCCCAGGATGCAGGGGCCCCAAAGTGCTGCCTTCTGGAAGACGGGCTTGAGCCCCACAGGGTCTGGTGGGAGCTGAGCCCTGGCTTCAGCGCTCATGGCGGGCTGTCCCGTGTACAGTATCACCTTCTGTGGCATCTGCTGTCAGAAGTATGTGAAGGCCAACATCTCAGAGCAGTCGGCCACCACGGTGCGTTACACCATGAAGATGCTGGCCAGTGGGGCCGAGACCATCATCTTCATGTTCCTGGGCATCTCGGCTGTGGACCCTCTCATCTGGAAGTGGAACACAGCCTTCGTGCTCCTGACGCTGCTCTTCATCTCCGTGTACAGGGCCATAGGTGAGGGTGTGCAGAGCATGGGGGTTGATGGAAGGACAATGGGGAATGATGGGGGAATTATGAGGATGATGGGCAGATGAGGGGATGAAGGAGGGTGATGGGATTGATAGAGGGTGATGGGATGGGGGGTGATGGGGGTGATGG
>SJYR01002481.1:239390-249493 GCA_006410655.1 Kobus ellipsiprymnus | reverse complement strand
GGGTGATGGGGATGAAGGAGGGTGATGAAGATGATGGAGGGTGATGGGGATGATGGAGGTGATGAGGATGATGGTGATGGGATGGAGGTGATGGGGATGAAGGAGGGTGATGAGGATGATGGAGGGTGATGGGATGGGGATGATGGAGGGTGATGGGATGATGGAGGGTGATGGGATGATGGAGGGTGATGGGATGATGGAGGGTGATGGGGATGATGGAGGGTGATGGGGGATGATGGAGGGTGATGGGATGATGGAGGGTGATGGGGGATGATGGAGGGTGATGGGATGGGGATGATGGAGGGTGATGGGATGATGGAGGGTGATGGGATGGGGATGATGGAGGGTGATGGGATGGTGGGTGATGGGATGTTGGGGGGTGATGGGATGATGGTGATGGGATGATGGAGGGTGATGGGATGGGGGGATGAGAGGATGATGGGATGGGGGGATGAGAGGGTGATGGATGGGGAATGATGGAGGGTGACGGGGATGATGGGACGATGGAGGGTGATAGGGATGAGGGGGGCTGAGAGGATGATGGAGGGTGACAGAGGGGTGAGGGGACATAGTCAGCCAACAGCAGGGATTGGCCATGGGGATGGCTCCCGGCCCCCAGCCCTGTAGCACAGTGATGACAGGTTCAAGAGACCTTGGGGAACCTAAGGCTGGCCAGGACATTAGTCACCCTCAGTGAAGGGACAGGCCTTCTCAGTCTTATAGCCTCATCACTGAAATAAGACGACCTTGAGGTACAAGTGGAAGTTTCCAGAAGCTAGGGGAACCCATGTGGCTTTCCACTGACTTACTCTGGATGTGGTCACTTGGGGACAGCATCAGTCACCATGGCACGTGAGAGGCAGGAGCCCCTGTGGCCCCACTCAGCCCTGGTCACTGGTCCCTGGTGTGAAGTGCTAACCCAGGGCTGGGGAGGGGAGAAGGCAGTCGGGAGACCCCCACCTGCTCTGCCTGCAGTCGCTGGACTGAGGGCTCAGGGAAACAGAGGCCCTGTGGTTGGGTGGCCTCTTGTCCTGGAGCTGCTGGGCAGTCACATACATGGTCACACTGAGACCTAGGAATTTCCAGAGCAGCTGGAGCACAGCTTGGGGGTGTAGAGGCAGGCGGGGGCCCAGAGAGCTCCAAAGAGGTCAAGGGACCTGCGGGCGGGCTACATTGGTGCCTCTTGCTCGCTTGCTTGCTCGTGGGAGGAGGCAGCTTCCCAGTATGAATCCTCCCCCACTGCAGCTGCAGGGGGTGCTGGCAGGGACAGAGGGGCTACATCTCCCCCAAGTGCTAAGTTCATGCTGCACCCCATAGGGGTCGTCCTGCAGACCTGGATTCTGAATCGGTACCGGATGGTGCAGCTGGAGATCATAGACCAGGTGGTCATGTCCTACGGCGGCCTCCGAGGAGCTGTGGCTTATGCCCTGGTGGTCCTCCTGGACGAGAACAAGGTCAAAGAGAAGAACCTGTTTGTCAGCACCACCATCATCGTCGTCTTCTTCACCGTCATCTTCCAGGTACGGGTGGTGGAGGGGCCTCATCCTCCCAGGTGCCAGGCCTAACTGGGTTGATAATTTTAGTAACTGGGCGCAGTTTTATAGGTTCTCATGTGGCCCCACAGCGTGCGGCGCGATTTGGCCTAGAAACCTCCTTCCTTGGCTGTTGCTGGTTAACAAAGCCCCAGTTAATGTTTCATTGACCAGGAAGGAAAAGGCCCTGCTTTGCCTGGGTCTTGGCTACTCTAAGGAGCTGGCCAGGGGCGTCCAAGGACGTCCAGTGACCCGCAGGTGGCAGGGCCTCCTCTGCCAGGAGATGGGCACAGATCACCTGGGTCCTGGCCAAGGGGTGGCCCCTTCTGCCCCGTTGGGGTAGATGGACTCAGGATCAGTGGGCCACAGTAGGGTGTGGGTCTGGGGTGAGGCCTGACCCAGCTTCCCCCAAGTGCTAAGTTCATGCTGCACCCCATAGGGGTCGTCCTGCAGACCTGGATTCTGAATCGGTACCGGATGGTGCAGCTGGAGATCATAGACCAGGTGGTCATGTCCTACGGCGGCCTCCGAGGAGCTGTGGCTTATGCCCTGGTGGTCCTCCTGGACGAGAACAAGGTCAAAGAGAAGAACCTGTTTGTCAGCACCACCATCATCGTCGTCTTCTTCACCGTCATCTTCCAGGTACGGGTGGTGGAGGGGCCTCATCCTCCCAGGTGCCAGGCCTAACTGGGTTGATAATTTTAGTAACTGGGCGCAGTTTTATAGGTTCTCATGTGGCCCCACAGCGTGCGGCGCGATTTGGCCTAGAAACCTCCTTCCTTGGCCGTTGCTGGTTAACAAAGCCCCAGTTAATGTTTCATTGACCAGGAAGGAAAAGGCCCTGCTTTGCCTGGGTCTTGGCTACTCTAAGGAGCTGGCCAGGGGCGTCCAAGGACGTCCAGTGACCCGCAGGTGGCAGGGCCTCCTCTGCCAGGAGATGGGCACAGATCACCTGGGTCCTGGCCAAGGGGTGGCCCCTTCTGCCCCGTTGGGGTAGATGGACTCAGGATCAGTGGGCCACAGTAGGGTGTGGGTCTGGGGTGAGGCCTGACCCAGCCTCAGGGTCAGGGTGCCTATCTTCCAGGGCCTGACCATCAAGCCCCTGGTGCAGTGGCTGAAGGTGAAGAGAAGTGAACAGCGAGACCCCAAGCTCAACGAGAAGCTGCACGGCCGGGTAGGGGGAAGGGCTGAGGTAGGAGGGAGGAGGAGGAAGGGGCTGTCCAGGTGACGCTGACCCACTTGCCTCTCCTTCCAAAGGCTTTCGACCACATCCTCTCGGCCATCGAGGACATATCAGGGCAAATCGGACACAATTATCTGAGAGATAAGTGAGTGGCTGCAGTGGCCCCTGACAAACTGAAACAAGAGTGTTCAGAGGCACGCTCATCTCAGTTGCTAGTCCCCTTCTTCTTTAACCAGCGACTGTAGGGTCCACAGGCTACAGAGCGACCCACTGGCATTGCCACGCCCCTAACCCCACTGAGCCCCAGTGGCCTCAGAATTCTGCCCTCAGAGGACCCAGGGCCACTCACCACCTTGTTCATGCCCCTGCTCCTCCCCTCCTGCCCCTGGGGTCTCCCCAAGCCCCTTCTCCTAAATACCTCTGCTTCTCCCCCTGGGACCCCCTTCCGCCTTCCTGCCCCTGGAGCCCCTTAAGCCCCTCTCCTCCTAGAATCCTCCTACTTCTCCTGCNGAGACAGACCCGTGTGTGGACAGTGCTGGGGTCTGCACCCTGAGGCCCGGGCAGGGGTAGGGGCAGCTGGTGGGCGACACACGGTCTTCTTGTTGCCCCAGCCGCAGTTCACCTGAGCTCAAGGGCCCTCGGGCACCCTGAGAGTGGGGTTCACCACAGCTCCCGCTCTGCGGTGCTGGGTCCGAGGTCACAGACCCCAGTGAGCACAAGCTCCAGGCTCCAGCCGGGGCGAGGCCATGGGCACAAGGCCTGTCTTCTGCACCTCCGACCAGCTGAGGAAGTTCAGAGCAGGAATCCCGGCCCCTCTGACTGTGAGCCTTTGAGGCCTCGCTGCCTCCCTGGGGCTGGGAAGGTGGGTGGTGACCCCTGCTGGCTGCATCCTCTCCTGGGGACCCTCTATGGCCCCCAGTCCCCATGTGACAGGCTCCCAGCAGGGCACCAGCCTCCCTTCCCCCCTGCCACCTGTCACCTTGGTGCCTATGATGCAGGCCTGTGGGCTCCTCTGCACCGCGGTTGTGCCTGTGAGCAATGCCCACAGCACCAGCTTTGCCATAGCAGGCTGGCCCTCAGCTGGCTGCCCTCCCCAGCTCCACCCTCTCCCTGGAGGGCCAGTTGCTCTCCTAGGGCACCTCACTTGGCAGTGTGACCTCCATGCCTGTGGACTCTGCTCTGCCTGGTTTTTGCCTGACTCTGAAGGCTGGGGTTTCTCTTCTGGGGAAAACTAGGGCAGCTGGTTTGGAGCCCCCGTGGGGAGAGAGCCTCTTCCCCCATCCGGTGGGGATTCCCTACGCTCTCCGAGGCACCAAGTCCTTTGCACAAGCCTCCGTGAGCCTCCCAGCTCCAGCGGGGCCTCCACTGGTTTCTGGGGTCTTGGCTTTCCCAGGTGCCTCGGGGTCAGTGCACAGCACTCCAGGGTGGGGCTCCCTGAGGCCAGGCCAGTGACTGACAAGGCCACCTCCTCTCGCAGGGAGAGCGCCGCGGGTCCCTGGCTTTCATCCGTTCTCCCAGCACGGACAACATGGTCAACGTGGACTTCAGCACGCCACGCCCCTCCACGGTGGAGGCCTCTGTCTCCTACCTCCTGTAGGTCCCCAGAGCTGCTGTGCGCCAAGCTCTCTCCAGGCTCCCCGACCAAGCCACAGGCATGACCAACGGGCCTCTTGGGGCTGCCCACGTGGGAAACAGGGCCAGAGCCGGTGGTGTCTGTCACCTGTCATGTCAGCCGGCTGGCTGGAGTGAGGCAGTGAGCCAGGGCCCAGCAGCCCGCTTAAGGAGCGCCCCCTCCCCCACCATCGAAGAGAGGGGTGCTGGTCGCAGATTCCAGGCCTCCAGCCTCTGTCCTGCCAGTGCAGGGCGGTTCTGGGTATCAGTGCTGGCGCTTTGGAGGGGCAGGCGCACTGCGGGGTCAGTCTTAAACCGGAGGCAGAGAAGGTCTCACCGGGATGACCCCAGGCCCAAGGGGTGCAGGCGAGAGGGCAGGTGGTTGTGCCCACTTGCTCACCAAGGCCCCCGCAGGAGGGAGAACGTCAGCGCCGTGCGCCTGGACATGCAGTCCCTGGAGCAGCGGCGGCAGAGCATCCGGGATGCGGAGGACATGATCACCCACCACACGCTGCAGCAGTACCTGTACAAGCCCCGGCAGGAGGTGGGTGCGCCCTCCAGAGCCGGCGCCCCGCCCGTCCTGCCCCAGGGCAAAGCATGTCCCTACTTAGTGCAGGTCGCTCCTGGGGGACTGGGGGTTCAGGCCTGCATCCAGGGGCAGCCCAGGCCCTGCGGACATGACCAGCTAACCTTAACCACCCCCCACCCTGCCCCACCACAGTACAAACATCTCTACAGCCGGCACGGGCTGACCGCGGATGAGGACGAGAAGCAGGACACCGAGATCTTCCACAGGACCATGCGGAAGCGCCTGGAGTCCTTCAAGTCGGCCAAGCTGGGGATCAACCCCCACAAGAAGGCCGCTAAGCTGCTCAAGAGGGAGCGCGCCCAGAAGCGGGTGAGAGGGCACACTTGGGCAGGCACCACCGAGGGGGCACCCTGGTGGCAGGGCAGAGGCCTCCCTGGGGTGGACAGGCGGATCAGGCAGGACCCAGAGCTGTGAGCGGTTTCCTTCTGCTCCTCAGAGAAACAGCAGCATTCCCAACGGGAAACTGCCGATGGCGAGCTCCCTGCAGGACTTCACCATCAAGGAGAAAGGTAGGCTGGGCCATGGCTGGACGCTGGTCAGCAGGAGCTGAGGGATACCTGAGGGCAGCCGGGTGCACAGGCTGTACTTCCAGGAAGCCCGCCCCCTGGCCACCAGGGCCCTCCTCACAGGCTGCAGCCGCTCTGGGGGCGGGGCTGCGACCTGGGCTTCCCACCCGCTTCCTCTGTGGCCCGCCCCCTTCTCCAGTTGCCCCCGCCCCTCCTCGAGAAGACCGAGTGTGGTCGTTTCTGCCCAGCCCTAGCCTGGTGTGGCCAGGTGGGCACCAGGTCCGGGCAGTTGGTCAAGGGCTCAGACGAGGCCATCTGTGCTTCCAGCCTGTCCCCTTACGCTGTCCCTTCCCTGTCACCAGATTTGGAACTCTCAGACACTGAGGAAGCCCCCAGCTATGATGATATGAGTGGCGGGATCGAGTTCCTGGCAAACATCGGGCAGGACACAGCGACAGACTCCCCCTCAGGTGAGGGGGCACAGCCCTCCGCTCCCCACAGGCGATCCCGGCGGGCGGCCCAGGCGGTGGAGCGCGGTTCACGCGGCGGCGCAAGTGCGGGCACAGGCACAGGCCTCCGCTCTGAGAGGGGAGCGAGAGCCGCGCAGGGCCTGAACCCCAGAGGCCGAGACCTTCCAGGTGACCTTCCGCGTGGCCGAGGACGAGCTGCTGGCTGACCCGGGGCCGCTGCCTCCCTCTGCCCTTCCGGTGAGCGAGGGAAGCTGACGACCGCCGCCCTCTCTCCTAGGAATTGACAACCCCGCGTTTTCCCCGGAGGAGAGCCCCGGCATCCTCTCTGGGGCGCCGCCCTGGCTGTGTCCCGGGGAGGCGGTGGTGCCCTCCCAGAGGGCCCGCCTGCAGATCCCCTACTCCCCCGGCAACTTCCACCGCCTGGCACCCTTCCGCGTCAGCGGCAAGTCCGTGGACTCGTTCCTGCTGGCCGACGGCCCCGAGGAGCAGCCGCACGCCGCCCCGCCCGAGTCCACGCACATGTAACTGGCCCGCCGGCCCCCGCTGTGCCCCCGCTCCTCTCAGGCCGCCTCAGCCCCGCGCGTCGCTCTCTCGCCGCCGCCGCCCCCTCACTCTGCTCTCACCAGCCTCAGCCTCTCTTCCAGCCGCGCTTCTTTCGCAGGGTGCTAATACCCCTCAGCTGTGTGCTCCTCATCACCTTGTTGAGTTAGTGTCTCTGAGGCCTCCTGGGGAGCAAAGTCACCTGGCGGAGGGCTCTCCAGTTGTAGAAAGTAGAGCTGTGCCAACCTCCTAGGCTTTTGGACCTCCCTTATTACACAGTCTGCCCTGGCATGTCTAGTATCTCTGCTTCCATTTCATCTAGTGTGTACCATGGTTTTTACCAACCTTTTGGGAACCAGCAGGAACATACTTGAATACCCTTGGCCCTTGCCAGGGTAATTAAACTTCTTGGCATAGGAAAGTAATTCTTTTTAAAATGAATTAATTAATTGTTTGGCTGGGTTGGATTCTTTTTAATATTTTATTTATTTATTTATTCTTGGCTGTGCTGGGTCCTCATTGCCGCCTGGGTTTTTCTCTAGTTGCAGTGAATAGGGGCTATTCTCTAGTGGTGGTTCATGGGCTTCTCATTGCAGTGGCTTCCCTTGTTGAGGGGGACAGGCTTTAGGCATGAGGACTTCAGTGGTTGCAGCACGTGGGCTCAGTAGTTGCGGCTCCCGGGCTCTAGAGCACAGGCTAAACAGCTATGGCACATGGGCTTAGCTGCTCTGTGATATGTGGGATCTTCCTGGATCAGGGATCGAACCTGTGTCTCTTGTGTTGGCAGGTGGACTCTTTAACACTGAACCACTAGGGAAGCCCAGGGGAGTGCTTCTGGGTTAACAATTTTTCCTTTTCCATTTTTGATATTCCCCTTCTTTGTCCAGGACTCATTCCCAGACTCAGTCTCCTGGTACCTGCTGTACATGTTGGCGAGTTCTGCAGTTCCACTGGGGTAAATCCTCTCTGCAGCTGGCAGGACGACCAGTGGGGTCCTCCTGGGAGAACTCTGCAGAGTCTTCATTCAAGCAGATCACGATGGGGGAAGGGTGGGGGGTCTGTCTTTCAACCAGGGGTAGGGGACTCATCTGCAGGCCCAGTAGTTTGAGGCAGACTTCCTGGAGTTCAGGATTATCACATATACTTATGTAGAAAGCCCAGTTCTGATTCAGGGCTTTGCTCCTTCTTTATGAGGGCCCTGCCTTCAGCACAGGAGGCCATCCTGATTCTAGGTCTCAGTCTTCTCCAATGGCCAGCCATTCTTAAAATTGGGGCTTGTGTCAAATCTTCCTTTTTCTGCCTTCCAGCTGCAGGTAGGAGAATCTCTTTGCTTTGATTTATAGATTGAAGCTTTTGTTTACTCCTTTCAATACAGTAGTGGCACTTAGCAGTAGCCACCAAAATCTACAGTTCTGTTTACCATTTCTCCCTATGTGAATGCCAGACAATTTCACTCACTAGTGAAACCCTCTGTATCTTGTTTAGTTTCCTACATGTGAAAATTTAGCAATAGCACTGTTAAGAGCACACCCATGCTAAGTCGCTTCAGTCCTGTCCGACTCTTTGCGACCCTATGGACTGTAGTCTGCCAGACTCCTCTGTCCATGGGATTCTTCAGGCAAGAATATTGTAGTGGGTTGCCATTCTCTTCTCTAGGGGATCTTCCTGACCCAGGTATCAAACTCACGTCTTTTAAGTCTCCTGCATTGTTAGGTGGGTTCTTTACCACTAGCGCCACCTGGGAAGCCCATTAGCGCACACCAGGGACCATCAGTATTCAATCTGTCACCATCCGGCCAAGCTATGATCTGACTCCATCAGCCACCCTCACAGCCTTCTTGTTTGGACCATTATCTGAAGTCGGGTTCCTCAGAAGCAGAGACTGAGACAAAGTCTCTTAAGTGATATGAGTTATTTCAGGAAAAGGGGGGAGGTAAGCGGGATAGTATTGTGGGAAAAGCTAAGGAAGGATGTGGTCTCAGCTGCAGACTAGTTCAACCCTGATGCACAGGAGTGTGAATCATAACACAAGGTTGGTCCACCTCGGGGCTGGAGGCAGCCCCCAGGCCAAGGGAATGTTACCTACAGGTGAAGTTGGCTCCATTTGACTGGAGATAATGCTCTGGGGAGGGGGTGGTGGTGATGGTTCACAGGTGGTGTAGTGGTAAAGAATCCATCTGCCATTGCAGGAGATACGAGAGATGCAGGCTTGATCCCTGGGTTGGGAAGATCCCCTGGAGAAGAAAATGGCAACCCACTCTAGCATTCTTGCCTGGGAAATTCCATGGACAGAGGAGCCTGGTGGGCTACAGTCCATGGGGTCGCAGAGAGTGGGCACAACTAAGCAACTAAACAACAGCAATAGGTTTAGATATATATCTGTCCACATCTATCTAAGTAGAGGTACTTAGGTATATAGATATTTATCTCAACCTATGATGCTAAAGCTGAAGCTCCAGTACTTTGCTCACCTCATGTGAAGAGCTGACTCATTGGAAAAGACTGATGCTGGGAGGGATTGGGGGCAGGAGGAGAAGGGGACAACAGAGGATGAGATGGCTGGATGGCATCACTGACTCGATGGACGTGAGTCTGAGTGAACTCTGGGAGTTGGTGATGGACAGGGAGGCCTGGCGTGCTGCGATTCATGGGGTCACAAAGAGTCGGACACGACTGAGTGACTGAACTGAACTGAACTGAACTGATTTACGTATGTAAGTGTGTGTGCATATACATGTATGTGTGTGTGTGTCAGTAGCTTGCTCAGTCATGTCTCTTTTGACACTTTAATATTACAAATAATTCTTGTGAGTCAATATAAATCTAAGATCTAGTGTTACTGGGCATTTCAGTAGGTATTGTCAACTAAAAAAGATGCATAACTTGAGATTTGAGAGTTAAGTTTTATTTGAGGCAAAATGAGGACTGCAGCCTGGGAGACAGCACCTCAGATAGCTCTGAGAGACTGCTCCAAAGAGGCAGCAGGGGAAGGTCAATGTGTAAGGTTTTGGTGAAGGGAGAGTTCAGGGCAACCAAGTTCTTACTTTATAGAAGCTTTGCTGCTAATCACGAGGAGCTGATGTCACCATGAAGGGATGTAGTGCTTTTCTAGATATGAAAGGGGCTTCCCAGGTGGCACTAGTGGTAAAGAACCTGCCTGCCAATGCAAGAGACCTGGGTTTGATCCCTGGGTCAGGAGGATCCCCTGGAGTAAGAAATGGCAACCCACTCCAGTATTCTTGCCTGGAGAATCCCCTGGGCAGAGGAGCCTGATGGGCTACAGTCCATGGGGTTGCAAAGAGTCAGACACGACTGAGACCTTTTGCAGGAGCACTATGAATAACAATACTCTGGGGAGGGGTAGCATTGGCAGCCAACCCTCAGTGTGGCTGGGGGATCGAACTCTGCCCCAAACCGGAATTTCTAGGACAGCAACGACATCCACTCTTCAGTGAACTGTCCTCAGTTCCATGAGTCTCCTTTGGAAATGAGCAACATAGAAGAGTCTATCTAGATATATAAGTGTACATATACTTATTATACATAAGTATATATATGAATATAGATAGATAGATAGGTACAGCTAGACAAAGATATATCTATAGGGATGGGCTTCCCTGGTGGCTCAGTGTTCTTGGCAAGAATTCACTTGCCAAGCATGAGATGTGGGTT
>SJYR01002481.1:217342-237347 GCA_006410655.1 Kobus ellipsiprymnus | reverse complement strand
TTCCAGCGGCCCCGCGCGCGCCGCCGCCCCGCGCTGCTCAAGCTGGCGTCGCTGCCGCCGTGCCACGCGCCACCGCACACGCTGGAGCAGGAGGAGACTCCGCTGTGACTGCCGCCCCCTGAGGTCTGCCGGCTTGAAGTCGCCCCCGGGGGTGACCGCCACGGCCGCCCTCCGGGGGTCTCCACTCCGCCACGGCCGCGCCCGCCGGGGGTCTCCACTCCGCCACGGCCGCGCCTCCCGGGGGTCTCTGCCCCCATCACGGCCTCGCCCCCCGGGGGTCTCTGCCCCCATCACCGCCACCCTCCTAGGATCTGCACCCATTACCTCGCCCCAGGGGATGACCTCGACCCTCACGACCTCGCCTCTTAGGGGTTTCCACCTGCCCCTCCCAGCCGAGCCACCGGCACTGCCCGCCCCCACGCATGGTCTCCACTCCCGGCACAGCGGCCCATCTGGGGGTCTGCTCGCATGGCCGTATTTTCTTGGGGTTGTGCCCTCCGTGGCCTCACTCCCAAGGGGTCTTCTGGTGACCTGGAGTAGCCCTGGACACTCGCCAAACCGGTTAGGTGCACGATCTGAGTTGCAAGATCTGAGCCGAGGCATTCCCTGGGGCTCCTGTGGAGAGGCCTGCTGCAGGTGGGAAGTGGGCGTGAGCCTTCCCCACCGTCTGGGAGGCTCCCTTGCGGGCCCTCTGTCCACCTGTCCTGGATTTGAGTTGAGCCGGTATTTGTGTATTGCTGTTTCCATGGCCACCCCTGACTCAGGGACAATTTGTGCTTCAGTTTCTGCCACCTGTGTCTATTCTCATCAGCTCTGCTTGGGAAACGACCAAAACCAGATGAGACTTGCCCACCGTGATACCCACCCAGGCTGGCCTCTCCCAAAGTGGCCCCTGGACTGTCAGCCCCAGGGTGGGGGGAGCCCTTACCCCAGGGTGGGATGTGACCACTCACCAGGTCTTTGAACCACCTGTCACCTTAGGGACCGTAGGCACAGCTGTAGAAGCATCTTTTGTTTGCTTGTCCTTTTTGTGTTGAGTTTCCCGGAGCCTGATGCTTGTTCACCCTGCACAGACCCAGCCTCAGAAAGGGGGCCTCTGGGCACCAGGCTCCAAACTTCCGCAAGCCCCTGGTCTGGGGCCTGAGCTGCCTCACCTGGTGCTGGACAATGGCCCAGGCGGGGTTAGGGGTTGCAGCGACCCAGTGGGCAGTCCCACACAGCCCCAGCAGACGTGTGGGCCTGTCAGCAAGCAGTCCTCTTTAGAGTCACAGCTGGCTCTTGGAGGCCCCGGGTCTGCTCACCACAGAGAGGGGATGAGGGGGACTGGACCACCCCCCCACGCCCAGCCCACCCTCAGGGGCTCAGGGATGTGGCCTTGGGCAGGGGCCTCGGTCTTCACCTGCTCCTCAGGAGGGTTTGCAAGGCAGTCAAGGAGCAAAGGGTCAGGGGCTCCCAGAAGCTTCTTGCAGCAGCTCAGCCCTGCTCAGGGAATTGTCCGTTGTGCTGTGACCACGTCCTCTGTGCGTCCTTGCAGCCCCCCCCGCCCCCCCGACCCGGACTATGGCAGTTCGCAGGTCCCCAGTGGCCCTGGTGGGAAGTCTGCACTGACCTGCTGAGAGAAGCGGAGAGCAGCAGGGAGGGTGGCTGTGGCCCACGTCCCCCAGGGGCGCTCCGGAGGCTGACGTGCAGGTCTGCTCGCCACCCGAGCTGCCTGCTCAGCTGGCACCGGGACAGGAGTGACATGGTTTGCAATGCTTGTTCTCACATTCACAGGCACTGTGACCCATTCTCTGAGCACGAGAGCCAGCCTTCGTCTGTCCCACAAGCCTGGCGGAAGGCACATTCTCCATCCACTCCTGCAGGGGTGGTTCTTCCCGAGCAGGCGGGCTGGTCCAGGCGCCACAGCCCAGCTGTCCAGCATCTCCAGCTGCCTTAACAACTCTCCTGGACCGCTGGACCCAGATCTGATTCCTCACTGCAGGGCCAGAGGCTGAGACACCCACTTGACACTGTGGACACTGAACTTCTGCGTGGCCGGCCTCCCCCGGGCCAGCTGTGCCGCGGGCAGCAGGCATTGCCTGTTGTCAACCTGCACAGGCTGAGCAGTGTCTGAGGTTCCAGCGAGACATCCAGCCCGAGAGATGGTGTTTGGTCTGTGACACAGCGTTATAAGCCATAGTACTGTAGACACGTTTCATAAATGAGAATCTGAGTTGTTCTTGTCATTGTAAAACAGAATGTAAACAGTCTTATGAATGTATTTCCTTAGGAAAACTATTGTTAAATGTTTTTATTAGGGAGATTCTTATTTATTTAATACTGAACACTGGCTGACTTTGTGATAAAAGTACACAAATTTAGGGGTCATCCTCTCACTTCTACATTTTCTTGGAAATAATTTTAGTGCAGTGCTCAATGAACTATTGATTTCTATTGTTAGAGGAGATTTAACGGAGGAGTTTCATTGAAACTGGAATGGGAATGTACTCCACATTATGAGTGGTGAAAACTGGATGCTGGTTTGTGAATGTGACCCTGTCAAGCTGTGTGACCCTCATTGTGACCACGTGCCTTAAAGCACTGCCCATGTTCTGTCAACAGTGTCTGGGCAGAGCCCACCACAGACCCTGCAGCAGCAGCCTGATC
This sequence comes from Kobus ellipsiprymnus, assembly GCA_006410655.1. NCBI lineage: Eukaryota > Metazoa > Chordata > Mammalia > Artiodactyla > Bovidae > Kobus > Kobus ellipsiprymnus. The sequence goes on along the minus strand of SJYR01002481.1, from coordinate 234,701 downwards.
AAGTCTATTAAAAATATTACAAGACACTTTGGGTGAAAACTTTGTTTACAAGTGAGATCATATCAAGGAGGTCTTGAGGGGCCGCCTCTCCTGCAGGCATAGTATTCTGGCAATAAAATTAACACGGATGCGCCTCGTGTGTGTGTGTGTGTGTGTGTGTGTGTATGAGTGAGGGTCATGTGGATGCATCTGTGTGCGCGTGAGGCTCAGGGTTAGTGCAGAGGCCGAGGGCACAGGCTGTGTGTATGTGTGTGTGCGCGCGCGTGTGTGCGTGAGGCTCAGGGTTAGTGCAGAGGTCGAGGGCACAGGCTGAGCACCGGATACGTGTGTGTGTGTGTGTGTGTGTGCACGTGAGGCTCAGGGTTGGTGCAGAGGCTGAGGGCACGGGCTGTGTGTGTGTGGGTGTGTGTATGAGTGAGGGTCATGTGGATACCTGTTTCCGTGTGTGTGTGTGTGAGGCTCGGGTCTGGTGCAGAGCCTGAGTCCTGGGAACCGCCCCCACCCCACACCCCCAGCAGAGGTGGTGGCCGCCAGCACTGCCTGCCGGAGTGGGAGCACCAAGCACCTGCCGCACCAGAGGGGCCCAGAGGGGGTGGGCCTGGGGCTGGAGAGGTGGGTGGGCACAGCTGGGTCCAGAGCTCGGGGGACAAGGCTGGAGGGAAAGACCCTAGTGTGGGCAGTTCAGTTCAATCAGTCATGTAGGACTCTTTGCAACCCCATGGACTGCAGCACGCCAGGCCTCCCTGTCCACCAACAACTCCTGGAGTTTGCTCAAACTCATGTCCATTGAGTCGGTGATGCCATCCAACCATCTCATCCTCTGTCGTCCCCTTGTCTTCAGTCTTTCCCAGCATCAGGGTCTTTTCAAATGAGTCAGTTCTTTGCATCAGGTGGCCAAATTATTGAAGCATTGGAGTTTTAGCTTCAGCATCAGTCCTTCCAATGAATATTCAGGACTGATTGCCTTTAGAATGGACTGGTTGGATCTCCTTGGAATCCAAGGGATTCTCAAGAGTCTTCTCCAACACCACAGTCCAAAAGCATCAATTCTTCAGCGCTCAGCTTTCTTTACAGTCCAACTCTTACATCCATACATGACGACTGGGAAAACCATAGCTTTGACTAGATGAACCTGTTGGTAATCTTTCTGTTTTTTAATATGCTGTCTAGGTTGGTCATAGTTTTTCTTCCAAGGAGCAAGCGTCTTTTAATTTCATGGCTGAAGTCACCATCTGCAGTGATTTTGGAGCCCAAGAAAATAGTCTCACTGTTTCCATTGTTTCCCCATCTGTTTGCCATGAAGTGATGGGACCGGATGCCATGATCTTAGTTTTCTGAATGTTGAGTTTTAAGCCAGCTTTTTTTCTCTCCTCTTTCACTTTCATCAAGAGGCTCTTTAGTTGTTCTTCACTTTCTGCCATGAGGGTGGTGTCATCTGCATCAGTTCAGTTCAGTTCAGTCGCTCAGTCGTGTCCGACTCTTTGTGACCCCGTGAACTGCAGCACGCCAGGCTTCCCTGTCCATCACCATCTCCTGGAGTTCACTCAAACTCATGTCCATCGAGTTGGTGATGCCATCCAGCCATCTCATCCTCGGTTGTCCCCTTCTCCTCCTGCCCCTAATCCCTCCCAGCATCAGAGTCTTTTCCAATGAGTCAACTCTTCGCATGAGGTGGCCAAAGTACTGGAGTTTCAGCTTTAGCATCATTCCTTCCAAAGAACACCCAGGACTGATCTCCTTTAGAATGGACTGGTTGGATCTCCTTGCAGTCCAAGGGACTCTCAAGAGTCTTCTCCAACACCACAGTTCAAACGCATCAATTCTTCAGCCCTCAGCTTTCTTCACAGTCCAACTCTCACATCCATACATGACCACAGGAAAAACCATAGCCTTGACTAGACGGACCTTTGTTGGCAAAGTAATGTCTCTGCTTTTGAATATGCTATCTAGGTTGGTTATTACTTTCCTTCACCATCTGCAGTGATTTTAGAGCCCAAAAAACAAAGTCTGACACTGTTTCCCCACGTATTTCCCATGAAGTGATGGGACCAGATGCCATGATCTTTTAGTTTTCTGAATGTTGAGCTTTAAGCCAACGTTTTCACTCTCCTCTTTCATCAAGAGGCTTTTTAGTTCCTCTTCACTTTCTGCCATAAGGGTGGTGTCATCTGCATATCTGAGGTTATTGATATTTCTCCTGGCAGTCTTGATTCCAGCTTGTGCTTCTTCCAGCCCAGCGCTTCTCATGACGTACTCTGCATAGAAGTTAAATAAGCAGGGTGACAATATACAGCCTTGACGTACTCCTTTTCCTATTTGGAACCAATCTGTTATTCCATGTCCAGTTCTAACTGTTGCTTCCTGACCTGCATATAGGTTTCTCAAGCAGCAGGTCAAGTGGTCTGGTATTCCCATCTCTTTCAGAATTTTCCACAGTTTATTGTGATCCATACAGTCAAAGGTTTTGGCATAGTCAATAAAGCAGAAATAGATGTTTTTCTGGAACTCTCTTGCTTTTTCCAAGATCCGGTGGATGTTGGCAATTTGATCTCTGGTTCCTCTGCCTTTTCTAAATCCAGCTTGAACATCTGGAAGTTCATGGTTCATGTATTGCTGAAGCCTGGCTTGGAGAATTTTGAGCATTACTTTACTAGCGTGTGAGATGAGTGCAATTGTGCGGTAGTTTGAGCATTCTTTGGCATTGCCTTTCTTTGGGATTGGAATGAAAAGTGACCTTTTCCAGTCCTGTGGCCACTGCTGAGTTTTCCAAATTTGCTGGCATATTGAGTGCAGCACTTTCACAGCATCATCTTTCAGGATTTGAAACAGCTCCACTGGAATCCCATCACCTCCACTAGCTTTGTTCGTAGTGATGCTTTCTAAGGCCCACTTGACTTCACATTCCAGGATGTCTGGCTCTGGGTGAGTGATCACACCATTGTGATTATCTGGGTCGTGAAGCTCTTTGTATCTTGACCTACATACAGAGTTCTCAGGAGACAAGTAAGGTGGTCTGGTATTCCCATCTCTTGAAGAATTTTCCAGTTTGTTGTGATCCACATAGTCAAAGGCTTTGGCGTAGTCAATAAAGCAGATGTTTTTCTGCAACTCTCTTGGTTTTTCAATAATTCAGCGGATAGTGCAAATTTGATCTCTGGTTCCTCTGCCTTTTCTAAATCCAGCTTGAACATCTGGGAGTTCATGGTTCACGTACTGTTGAAGCCTGGCTTGGAGAATTCTGAGCATTACTGTACTAGCGTGTGAGATGAATGCAACTGTGTGGTAGTTTGAGCATTCTTTGGCATTGCCTCTTTGGGGCTGGAATGAAAGCTGACTTTTCCAGTCTTGTGGCCACTGTGGGTAGACCTGGCCCTAAATGTCCCAGTGGATCCCAGCCCCCAGGTGGAGCCACCCGGGGCTGGCAGTCTTCTCCAGTGGGTCACCCTCCAGGCCTCCCTGTCAGAGACACACCTTTTAATAGTTGAATTTTCTAACTTTATTGTAATTGTTCATTTTCACCTGCATTGAATCCCAGTTATGGCACACAGGATCTTTCGCTGCTGTGAGGGCTTAGCCGCTCTGTCGCTTACTTCCCTGACCAGGGACTGAACCCACATGCTGTGCACTGGAAGGTGGATCCCTAACCACTGGGCCACCAGGGAAGCCCACTGAAACCTCACTGTATTCAGAAGCTAGCAATTTGCTGCATGGCTCAGGAAACTCAAACAGGGGCTCTGTCCATCTCAACCTAAAGGGGTGAGTTGGGGGAAGGAGATGGGAGGGAGTGTCAACAGGGAGGGGATATACATGTAACTAAGGCGGATTCATGTTGAGGTTTGACAGAAAACAGCAAAATTCTGTAAAGCAATTATCCTTCAATTAAAAAAAAAAAAACAAAAAAGCTATAGCAAGTCAAAATCTAGGCCATAGACATTCTAAGAGGACTCAGTAATTACAGCCCCTTCCATGTTGATGGAAAGCACAGTCTCCAGCAAGGCGGGGGCTTTTTCCTGCAGTTGACCCCCGCCCCAAAACACACCACTTGTTGCTGGAGTTGGCCATCAGGGCGGGGGGGCCAGGGCTGCGCCCCCTGAGCCCTGTGGGCGAGTCCTCTGGCCTCTGTGGCCTCCGGTGGTCCTGGGCTGGCAGAAGCCTCACCACGACCCTGTCTTCGCCGGGTGTCAGCTTGTCAGGACAGTCATGTCTGCTTAGGGACTCACAGCCTCTTCCCACGCAGGTATGGCCTCAGGGCAGCTGGACACCCATGCTGCCCACCAGCCCTGACTGAGGTCCTCAGCGGAGGAAGAAACCCAGCCCCACTTCCAGGCTCTGCCTCCGTGTCCTCATTAGGGGAGCGCAGATTGCATGAGGCAGGTGCAAGGGACAGCACGCCGGGCAGTGTGGCGAGCACAGGGGTTCCCTGGTGTTCTGGAAACCTGCTAAATAAACCCGTGTCAGAAATGTCCCGACTTGAAAGATGTGCTTCCACTGAACAGCAGTGTTTCTACCAACAATGCCAAGACTCAATGTGCCTGTGAAGTCAGCGCCCACCGTGAGCCCAGGCTGCCCACCGCTGAACCCAGTTCCCCCCACAGGCACGCGGGGCCTGAGCAAGGGGCAGATGCTGGCCTTCAGCACAGGTGCCCGGGCCTCGCACTGAGTGACCTGGAGATGCCCTTCCCTGGGCGTCAGTGCGGACACCACACCCGCCCGCTGGGAGCGGCCCTCCGCCGTGGCCCCCACGCCACCCAGCACGTCCTCGCCCTCGGAATGCGGTGGTGTCCAGCACTCAGCTCAGGACCTACCACAGTGCAGGCGTGCGGTGGCCACCACAGGGCCGGCCACTTGGCTCAGCTGCCACCATCTGCAGTCACCATGGGTATTCACTCAAGAAGTAACTCAGAGTGAAAATTCTCTCATTAAGTGGAAAAACGAATGTATTTTCATTAACATGAGGGGCAACAACTAATGACTGCTAACACTCAACTTTACTAATTCAGAAACCATGCACGGCTGAATCCTAGACTCTCAGTCTGGTCAAGCAGGGGCTGGACTGGACTGACGTGCTGGCGGACGGCAGCTGGCAGGAAGCCTGGGAGACGGCCATGCCTCTCCTGTGCCAGGGTCGGCTGTGAGAACCGCCTCTCACGTCTCCATCTAGGCTGTGAATCCTCCAAAGAGCGTCCTCACACCAGGATCAGCAGTGAGAACTGCCTCTCACGTCTCCAGGTTGCACATAACTCCTCCGAGAAGAGAGCCCTCCGTGTGAATTTTCTGCCTCTCATGAGCAAACAGCATGGCATGCGCTCTGGTTCTAGCAGGTGAGGGAGGACGGGGCCCTCAGAGCAGCCCAGCACCCACACACTGCGAGGAGGAGCAGGGGCGAGTGCCGGAGCCTCCCGCAGCCACCCCGGAGTGCGGCACCAAGAGCCGTGTCCAGCAGGGCGGCGGCGCAGTCGAGACTCCGCCCAGGGCTCCCTGTTCCCTCAGGGGCAGGCCTGTAACCCGCTGGGTGTGAACAAGTAACTCGCGGGCACTCCTGGCATCGTCCACCTGCCGGCGGGTTCACCCACCACACCCACCGCATCGCCTGCTGGCAGGTCTGCTCTCCGGCAGGCCTGACCTTGACCTCAGGCATCTGAAACCCGAAAGTGGCTTCTGGGCGGGGATGCAAGGTCATCACAAAGTCATCACTGGTGAGGTGGTGGCAGGAAGCTGTCAGTCCCTGACAGCGTTTTTATCGAGCAACAGTCTGAAGTGTGCACGCAGGGTTGGGGGTGGGGAGAGGAGTGCTTTCGGACGCGAGGCCGTCTGAGGCCGGGGTCACACCGGCTACTTGAGGAGCTTGGCCACGTTGAGGCTGGGAACCACGATATCCTTGAAAATGGGCGCGTAGTCGGGACTGGCCTGGGCCGGGCCCTGCTCCAGCGTCTCCATGATGGTCTGCTTCATGTCCCGGCTGGCGTCCCCCCGCACGGCCAGCAGCGCCCCGATGTGGTCGTCCCTGGGGGCGAGGAGGCGTCAGGGTGCGGCCGCAAGGAGCCCCTCCCTCCCTCCGCCACCAGCACAGAGGAGGGCCCAGAGACAGCATGGGATGAGCGTCCAGAAACCTGCCTGCTTGGCTCCCTGCCCCCGGCACGGCACGCCACGCCCAGGGACGCCCAGCACGCGACTCGCGCGCCTCGCTGTCGTCTCCGAGGCACGCTCTGCCCACGCGGCCATCTGCAGGCCTCCAGAGCCGCCGCCCTCCCCCGCCACGGGGCTCCCGCCCCACGCGCCCCTGAGGCCCTCGCCCTCCCCGGCAGCTTCAGGAGGCTCTGCGGGCACCTGATGTCCGGGTACTTGCTGACCAGAGTCGAGACCTCCAGGTAGAGCAGAGAGGGGTCCGTGAGCTTGATGACCTCCGCGACGGCGATGATGGTGTCACAGTAGCTGTCCATCTCCTCGCCAAAGCCCTGCGGGACGGCAGGGCGCTGAGCGGCGCGCGTGCCCGGGGCTCCGCCCAGCACCCCCTCTTTCACGGCAACCCCTCAGGACTTGCTCCCCAGGGAGGGCTCAGGGAGGGGCAGCGGGGCAGCCCGAGCCCTCTGACGGGCCGGGACACTAAGCGCCCAGCCCCCGGCCCCCGGCCCGGAGGGTCCCAGCAGGAAGAGGCGGAGCACTCACGGAAGCCAGCTTGCGGAAGAGGAAGCGCAGCTGCTCGGCCTCGCGCACCATGCGCTCCGCGCCGTCCTTGCGCTCCTCGGCGCTGCGGAAGGAGATGCGCTTCTGCATGACGGCCCGCAAGTACTCCTGCACCGCGCGCCGGTGCGCCTCGGCGATCATCCGCTGCGGACGGGGCGCGGTCAGCCTTCCCGTCTCAGTGACACGATTTCAGTGTCTACGAACTGAGCTCTTCTGAGGCTTTCTTACGAACTCGAATTTAGCATGGCAGCAAGTTCACCTTGTTTCATGTCTGGGAAAAGGGCAGGTGCAGCAGCCACGGGGCCGCAGCCAGAAGCTGGCGCCGCTGGGCGCCCTGCGGCTCCGGCCTGTCCTAGAATAAAGCGCCCGCGGGGGCGCCTGCCTCAGCCTCGCCCGACATGTTCTGGGCACAAAGCCATGCCGAGTAGAAACCTGCCTGCTTGGCTCCCTGCCCCCGGCACGCCACGCCCAGGGACGCCCAGCACGCGACTCGCGCGCCTCGCTGTCGTCTCCGAGGCACGCTCTGCCCACGCGGCCATCTGCAGGCCTCCAGAGCCGCCGCCCTCCCCCGCCACGGGGCTCCCGCCCCACGCGCCCCTGAGGCCCTCGCCCTCCCCGGCAGCTTCAGGAGGCTCTGCGGGCACCTGATGTCCGGGTACTTGCTGACCAGAGTCGAGACCTCCAGGTAGAGCAGAGAGGGGTCCGTGAGCTTGATGACCTCCGCGACGGCGATGATGGTGTCACAGTAGCTGTCCATCTCCTCGCCAAAGCCCTGCGGGACGGCAGGGCGCTGAGCGGCGCGCGTGCCCGGGGCTCCGCCCAGCACCCCCTCTTTCACGGCAACCCCTCAGGACTTGCTCCCCAGGGAGGGCTCAGGGAGGGGCAGCGGGGCAGCCCGAGCCCTCTGACGGGCCGGGACACTAAGCGCCCAGCCCCCGGCCCCCGGCCCGGAGGGTCCCAGCAGGAAGAGGCGGAGCACTCACGGAAGCCAGCTTGCGGAAGAGGAAGCGCAGCTGCTCGGCCTCGCGCACCATGCGCTCCGCGCCGTCCTTGCGCTCCTCGGCGCTGCGGAAGGAGATGCGCTTCTGCATGACGGCCCGCAAGTACTCCTGCACCGCGCGCCGGTGCGCCTCGGCGATCATCCGCTGCGGACGGGGCGCGGTCAGCCTTCCCGTCTCAGTGACACGATTTCAGTGTCTACGAACTGAGCTCTTCTGAGGCTTTCTTACGAACTCGAATTTAGCATGGCAGCAAGTTCACCTTGTTTCATGTCTGGGAAAAGGGCAGGTGCAGCAGCCACGGGGCCGCAGCCAGAAGCTGGCGCCGCTGGGCGCCCTGCGGCTCCGGCCTGTCCTAGAATAAAGCGCCCGCGGGGGCGCCTGCCTCAGCCTCGCCCGACATGTTCTGGGCACAAAGCCATGCCGAGTGCTTCCTGTAGGGGCAAGGCGGTGGGCGGCAGCTGGGCCTGCCAGACTGAGACCCCTTCTGGGGCTCACGGGCTGCCCGGGGGGCACTGGGGCTGGTCTCGCCCTGCCGGGCCTGCACACACCTCTGAGCGTCTCAGCTCAGGGGGAGTGTGGAGCTGATGGGAGGACTGGGCTCTGGCCAGGCCCCTGCTCTGCCTCTCCCACCTCACACCCCTGCTCAGAGGGCTCCTCAACACTGGTCTCTGCAGACAGTACGACTCTGGGAGCATTCTGGAGAAGGCTGTGGTTCTCTGCAGAGCCCACCCTCAGTGACAGGAAGACCCCAGGCAAGTCACCTGTGAACATGTGAGCACACAAGTGCTGACACGACACACAGCATCAGGGCCCAGAGACAGGAGAAGCCCCTTCTCCCAGGGAAGCCGGGAAGCTCCTGCCCCGCACCGAAGCGAGGGGGACCCCAAGGGCCCTAAACAAGACAAAGGGAGACGGCGCCCAGCCCCTCAGGGACCTGGGTGAGGCCAGGCTCTCGGCAGAGCAGACCATCCCACAGGAGAGGGTGAGCCACGAGCCCAGGCTGAGGACGTGCACGTCACCGTCAGAGCAAAGCACAGGAGGCTCAAAAAAGCAAAAGGTGGGACCAAAAACTCTACAAGCAACAAGAATCCAAAACTGACGAAATGGTCCCACCTCTAACCACCAGAAGCTCCCGACGCTGAGACGGGACCATCAGGGTACGGACTCCTCTCCAGGTCCGGTGGTTAAGACTCCTCGCGCCCAGCGCAGGGGCCCTGGGTTAGACTCCTGGTCGGGGAACTAAGAGCCCACAGGCTGCAGCTAAACACAGGCAACGACTGAGCCTGCACAGCAGAGCCCTCAGGCCACAGTGAAGACCCAGGGCAGCCTACATAAACACGAAAATAAGCTAAAAACCAGAACACCAGATTCTCCCTGCATTACTCTGACGGCAGAGTTAGAATTTAAACTTTCAAGGGGCAAAGATGCCTCTTCCTAGGGGTCCCAGCCAGGGCAGCAAGACGAGAAGATACGAAGACACGAGGACCAGACAGGAAACCGCAGGGCGACTCTGTTCACAGATGCAACGAGCATCTCCATGAGGCCCTGAGGGGGCCTGGAGACCCGCCTCTGAGGGTCTGGGCCTGAGCTCCTGGTATCGAAGCACTCGTGCTTCCGCAAGGCAGAAACAGAAACCCTGATTTTAAAGCAACGGCAAAAACCACCCCAGGCCCTGACGATTATCCCTGAGCTTCCCCAGCGGCTGCCTGACCCCTGAATGGGGACGGGGGTGTCTCATGGGGCCTGGAGGGACCGGTGAGACCTGTGCTGAGCGCTGCCCTCCGGGCCCAGAGCACAGACACGCAGTGGCTCCCGGCCTCTCGTCAGCGCCGTGTCCCCACTGCCTGGGGGCTCTGGGCCTCAGCTGTGCGGTGTGGCCCCGGGCGGCACGGTGGATGCCCTGTCACCTCCACACCCTCCACCTTGAGACACCAGTGTCTCCAACCTGCTTGGGGCACAAAACCACCCCTGAATTCTCACCCTGAGAACTAAGGATATGCTCAGTCGTGTCCAACTCTTTGCGACCCCATGGACTGTAGACTACCAAGCTCCCCTGTCCATGGGATCTTCCAGGCAATAGTACTGGAGTGGATTGCCATTTCCTTCTCCAGAGGATCTTCCCGACCCAGGGATCGAACCCGCGTTTCCCGCACTGCAGGCAGACGCTTCACCGTCTGAGCCACCAGGGAACCAGGCTCTACAGGAGCTGCCTGGGGACTGAGAGCGCACGGGGCCCTTGCTCTCTCTCACCTTTCTGTATGGCTTCTTGATCTTGGCGAAGTCATTGAAATAGTCTTCCACAGTGACGCAGATGATGTCCACAGCGTTCGACCCTAACAGCCACTTCTTTGTCATCAGTTCATTGAGATGTTGCTGGAAGCAGAAACCACAGGAAACACCCTCGTGCCGGCCCGTCATGGGGAGAGGGGCCGGGGGAGCCAGGAGTCCACCTCCGCACACCCGCCTGAGGCTGTGATCACGACCGCCACACTCGTGCAGAAACTGCACACACACACACACCACCCACACAAGACTCGCACTACACCTGATGGAGGCGTGTGTGTGTGAACGTTTCACCTGAACAGACTGCATCTATTTACTGTGTGGACGCTCTGTAACTTACGTATTCAATTCGGATGGACATTTAAAATGTCTCATTTTTCAATTACAAAGAAGGCTGCGGTGAATCTGTATGTTTCTGCAGGTGAAATCCCCAAACCAGAACTGCTCAAAGGGTAGCAAATTACAACCCTCACGACTGCTGCCTCCACCACTTATACCAACTGCTCTCCAAACCGCACCAGTTCACAGTGCTGCAAAGAATACGAGAGTCTCTTTTTTCCCTCAAGCTCTATCACTGTGTGGTAGAAATGTTCTTAGTCCACACCATCGCGGTAAGCAAGACAAACATCATCTTAATCTACTTTTCTTAGAAGGTCGGTAAGACTGGGCGTTCTGTCTCCTGCTCAGGACGCAGACTACTCCCTTTCCTGTGAAATATTACTCATGTCCTCTGTCTGTTTCTCTATTATGTTGTCTTTTTAAACAGTTCATTTGTTTTCTAACCATTTTTGAGACAGACATCATGAAATATCCCGCCCATAACCCCAGGAGCTCCTCCCTGCAGGACCCAAGACATCATGACTGCTTTTCAGTATATCCTCGTTCCTGCCATCCCTGTGTAACACGAGCCATTTCCATGTGAACGCCCGTGCTCGTCACACTCCACACCTCTGAGGTGACCTGCCTGGGCCCCACTCCTGACTGCGCCGTGCTCGGCTCAGTCCAGTACTCGTCAGTGACCACCACCAGCTCCCACCCCGAAACCGACGGGACACTTCCTGGAAGCGTGTCCATGCAACACCATGTCGGGAGGGCCCAGCGCAGGGTGCGGGAGAGGGCGCCCACCTCCAGGTCCAGGAAGACTTCCTCCAGCAGGCTGCCGCAGCCCTCTTTGGCAATGGCATCCAAAACCCCATCCATGCTCGGCTGGCTCAGAGACACGCCTTCTTCCGCCTCGTGCTTCAGATACTTCCTTTTTAAACTGACTATGGACTCTCTGCAGGAGACAGACGGGGTGCCGTGAGGCGCCCACCCGCCCAGCCGTGCCCACCCACGCCCGCCCGCCGCTCGCGGCTCACTTGAAGGTCTGGCAGTTGTTGACGACGGCCACCATGTACTGCACGTAGCAGTGGGGGTGCTGCCGGTCCCGCAGATGCTCGTCCCTGTACAGCTGCGCCTCCTCCTTGTACCTGCGGAACCGGGCGGTCAGCGCGGCCGGCACGGCCGGCACCACGCTCAGCAGACAGGCCCGCCCCTGGCACCTCAGTGGGGGCTCAGACTGAAAGACTGCGGGGCTGGGGTGGGGCAACCTATGCCAACAGCAGCTCATCAATTAAAAAAGATTATTATAAATTTCATATCAGACCTTGAAATATGGCTCCATATTCTGATTATACAAATATCTGAAACGTTTGTAACTGGGAAAGTATTATTTTATCTGACATGTAACTCGCCTAGAAACTCATACAGTAGTGTTGGGAATATGATCAAATGGTAGATAAAACGTCCTTTTCTGAAACTTTCCCCGAAGAAGTCAAACTAAAAATACATCAGACTTTAAGATGCCAGGGGCAGAAACTGAGATGGCGGCGCACTTCACTTCTGAGCGCCTTCTGGAGATTCTCAGACAGACGCAGCAGCAGACCGCAGCACACCTGCGGCCTGTGACGCTCCCAGAGGCCCTTCGGGAAGGAGCAAATGGAAAACGGGGGCCTAAAGGCGAGTAATTAAGCACTAGCTCCACGGTTCTGCCCAAAGCACGGCTCAGTTAACCACAGCGCTGAGGCTGACCAGGAGAGTGTCGGCTTCACAGAAGAGCCCCAGCAAGACGCCCAACCCAGGGCTCGACTCTCGCGGGTGGGGCCGGCAGGGACGCGCGCGGGGCCGGGCTGTCGGCGCCGGCGCCACCGGCCCAGCAGTGCGGAGGCAGAGGGGCCTCAGCCTTTAGAGCCAGTGTCTGGTCTGGGGCGGACAGCAGCCTGAGGCCTGGTGGGAGAGCCCTGGGAGCTGGCAGGAGGGCGTGTGGTCTCTACGGGCCAGGGGCCCAGGCGGGCAGGCTGTCCACTGACCCGGCCTGGATATACAATCGTGTGAGCAGGCAGGTCCAACACCAGTGGGGGCCCCAAACGAGCACGGTGCCTGCCGTGTGCGAGCCAACAGCACTGCGGGCGGGCGGGCGAGCCACGCCACAGGGCCTGCGTCCGCAGTCAAGCACCGCTGACCCCTGAAGAACGTGGGTTTGAACCGCACAGGTTCACGGCCACGTGCAGTTTTTTCAGTCTCTGTGCCCGCTGCCCAACGGGAGCCGGGGCTGGCTGAAGCTGTGGACTCGGAACCACAGGCAGGATGGCCGCTTGGCAGGTGCTCTGTGGACCTGCAGCTGCCCCGGGGGTCCGCCCTCAGGCCCACACCTTCCTCCGAGCCAACCGTGCTTCAGCACAACGAGGGGAGAGAACCAGGTGAGGCCCAGGGTGGCTTTAAACGGTCGGCTCTGGAGCTGGACAGTGGGCGGAGCAGCCCTTGTGTCACGCTGCTTCTGTCTGTGTCTGAAAATCTCCTTCATGAACACTTCAGAGGTGCGGGCATCTCTGTGAGGTACTGGTCTTTGAGTACCTTCCTTCCTTCTGAGGGAAGGTGGCCTCCCCAGCCCCCCAGGAAATTGGGTGCCAGGAAGGCAGCCTGGAGGAGGGGCCCTGCTCCACCCTGGCAGGGGCTCCAGCCCCCTCCCCCCACGCCGGGACCCCCTCCCCTCCCCACGCTCAGCACCCCCTGCCTCCGGGACCTCAGGGGGTGCACCCATGAAAAAGGCAGATAGTAAGACAGGGTGTGAGTTCTAAATAGCAGAAGAAGCTGACTATGATGAGTGCAGCCTTAAATTCTTTTTAATACTAGCCAGACTAAGATCAACACAGTTTAGCTTTGCATTTAAAAAAAAAATACACTTTATAATTAGCACACTGGTAAGAATACTTACCTACTTAAGAAAGAATTCATTTGCTGAAGACACAAAACTAGTACCTTTGTTTTCAAATCTTCACTTATCTGAGCAGCAACTTGAAGGTTCTGCTCGAACATCTAAAAATTGAAGAACTTATGAACTTTGATATAAAGTCACGAGGATACAAGTTTCCCCTATCAGTCCCCCAGAAGTCAACTGGTAGTTAGGACAATCGAAATTCAGAGAAGAAAATGAAGCCACTTGGAAAATAACAAAGTTTAGTTTCCCATATCAGTCCCCCAGAAGTCAACTGGTAGTTAGGACAATCGAAATTCAGAGAAGAAAATGAAGCCACTTGGAAAATAACAAAGTTAATTCAACAAACACACAAAACTTTCTCAGCAGGTTGAAAAAAAAAAGAAAAACCCCAGTGAACCATTTCCTGATCACCTGTAGACAAGCTGGCCTCCCCCAGGGGAAACACACATTCTCACGGGAGATGGGGGCCAGGGTAGCTGAGGTCACATGGGGACCGGTCCCGGTATGCGGGTTCCTTAGGAAGAACTGGGAGAATATACCCTGAAGCTGGGAGAATACACCCTGGAGCGGGGGCGCCAGATGAGGACAGGTGGGGAAGGACCGGAAGGCAGAGCCTGCCCCCGTCATCCCAGGACATCCGTCTCCACATAAGGAGAGGGTGGGCCCAACACGCCCGGGACCAACAAGGCCACACAGGGCCCAGCACTGTGTTTCAGCAGGAGCGTGTGTGAGCAAGGCCAGCAACTTCTGAAAGGAGACGGACAGGCCAGGAGGCGGCAGGAAAGCACGCTCGAGACACAGCAGGCGTCAAAATCCAGACTGACCGTAAGAGCGCATGATTACCCTTGAAACCCGCAGGACTCCACCAAAGTACACCACGTGAGACTCGCCGAGACAGTGTTTATGCAGACGAGCCCTGGCCAGTCGCCTCGGGAAGTGAGCAAGACACGCAACGCGACTACCGGGCTGGCCGCAGCAGCTGTCTGGTCTTTCCGTAAGACGGCTCCAGCAGCGCTCACTTGTCTATAATTTCATTCTAACAATTCTTTTAGACTGTATCCAGACAGCTTCACATCAGTGTGCGCTTTTTTCTTTTTTAAAAATTGGTGAATTTTTGTGAGGCCATTGTATCATTGAAAATGGAAGAGAAAAGTAATTTTTTGGCATATGATGTTGTACTACTTCAAAAGAAGTAAAAACACAACTGAACGGCAGAAAAACTTATGCAGATGTACAGCAAAGGTGCTGTGAACGATGGAATGGAAGTGGTTTTCGAAGTTTCGTGCTGGAGATTTCTCGCTCTACAGCGGGGCAGACCGGCTGAAGTTAACAGCAATCATATCGAGACATTAATTGTGAACAGTCAATGTTCTACCACATGGGAGACAGCTGACATACTCAAAATATCCAAACCAAGCGCTGAAAATCATTTGCACCAGACTGGTTATGTTCAACACTTCGATGTTTGGGTGCCATGTAATGTAACTGAAAAAAACCTTCTTGACTATATATCCACATACTACATAACAAAAACGTTTCATCGTTAAAACAAACTGTGACAGGTGGTGAAAAGTGGATCCTATAACAATAATATGCAACAGGTGAGATCCTGTGGCAAGCGAAATGAACCACCACCAACCATACCAAAGGCCGGTCCTCATCCAAAGAAAGCAATGTTGTGTATATGGTGGGACTGGAAGGGAGTCTTCTATTATGAGCTCCTTCTGGAAACCAAACAGTTCCAACAAGTACTGCCCCAATTACACCAACTGAAGCAGCACTCGATGAAAACCGTCTGGAATCAGTCAACAGAAAATGTGTAACCTTGCACCAGCACGACACAAGCCCGCATGTCTCTCTGATGATCAGGCAGAAAGCGTTCAGCCCAGATGGGTGGTTCTGAGTCACCTGCTGTGTTCACCAGACAAGGTACCTTCAGAATGCCATTTATTTCAGTCTGTATAAAATTCTTTTAATGGAAACAATTTCAGTTCTCTGGAAGACTGTAAAAGGAACTGGAACAGCTCTTTGCTCAAAAAGATAAAAACTTTTGGGAAGATGGGATTATGAAGTTGCCTGGATGTACGGCAGAAGGTAGTGGAACAGTGACTATGTTGATCAATAAAGTTCTTGATGAAAATGAAAAATGTGTTTTGTTATTTAAAAGTTGAAGCACTTTTTGGCCAACCCAATAGCTTCTAGTTTGAAATAAAGAACCACTAGGAACACAGAGGACGTAAGGTTCTGCGACCACGGGCAAAACTACTTGGCGAGCTGACCCCTGGCTCCCCAGCTCTGGAGAGAAAAGGCTCTCCCTAAGGTCAGCATGCAGTCATGTATGTGTGAGGCCCCTCGAGGCCCCACGGGGGTGGGGGGTGGTGTGGGGTGTGTGTGTGTGTGTGTGTGTGTGTGTGTGTGTGAGGCCCCTAGAGGCCCCATGGGGGGCTGGAGGTGGTGTGTGTGTGTGACAGAGGCCCCTTGGCCCCACGGCCACGCACCTGGAACACGATGGCGGGCAGCGTCGTCTGATAGTAGCCGTCCTGGTCGGCCTCGGGCTCTGTCTCCTTCATCCAGTCCTTCTTGTCGGTCTCCAGGGCCTTCCGCAGCCAGGCAATGATGTTGGACTGAGCCGCAGGAAGGAGAGAGCCGGCCGTGGAGTCGACACCCCATCTCGGGGGAGCAGCTGCAGAGCAGCCGGCCCACAGCCCCTCTCCCTGGGCCCCCGAGGGCTCAGGAGGTGCCCCGGCCCGCCCCTCCTGCTCCCGGCTCAGCGCTGGAGCCGGGCAGGGCCCCCGTGCATTCAGGCAGCTGGTCTCAGCCCAGGGGACAGGCAGGTCCATCCTCCAGCGGAGCAGGTTCCGACCAGAAGGGGCCGCCCTCCCTCCGCCCCGGCTCCACGTGGGACCAACCGTGACTCACGGTCAGCGTGGACATGTAGGTGTCGAGCAGCGCGGAGACCACGTCTGCAGACAGCAAAGGCTCCAGGAGGGCCACGTCCACCTCGGGGGCCAGCTCCGCGTTCCCCATCATCTCCACGCTGCGGCAAAGGGGGCAAGACAGACAGACTGACCGCCAGGCAGGCAGGAGAGACAGACAGACAGACTGACCGCCAGGCAGGTGGGAGAGACAGACAGACGGACTGACCACCAGGCAGGCGGGAGAGACAGACAGATGGACTGACTACCAGGGAGGCAGGAGAATGAGACAGACTGATCACCAGGGAGGTGGGAACCCCTCGGCAGGGCTGCTCCTGGGCTGGGGCTCACTCAGCTCCAGCACTGGAGCGAGGCAGCCCCCTCCTGCCGCCCTGTCTGCCTGGAGGCTGGAGGGGAGGTCCGTGTGCCCCCCGTGGCACCCTGGGGACACGCAGGGCCCAGCAGGCAGGAGGCCCCAGGAGCCGGGAAACGAGCCCTGGGTTTAGACACGAGGCGCAGGTGCTAACCCTGACGCCTGCACCCGGCCCGTGGGGCCCAGGAGGCCGGAGTGCGGACCGAGTGCTGGGAAAGAGCTTTCACAAAAAAAACAGGAAAGCGAGGTACAAGGCTGGGTTCCCAGAAGGCCAGGGCTGACTGCTCCGATGACTCCTTAAACATGGGTCCAGAATGACAGCCCTGGGTATGAACAGCATCCAATACCCGGAAGGAACCCCAGGTCTTCCTGTGTGAAAAGGTACCTCATGACACTCTGCAAAGCCCCACAGACCATCTACAGTCTAGACTATTTCTGCCCCAAGAACCTTAATTCTGCATGGACATGTTTCTAGCGTGCAAACAGCCCAAAGTTTCCCCTGAGAAAGTCCAACACAACAGAACACGACGCACAACAGGAGGCTGTCAAAGAACCGCCACCGACAGAACAGTGCTCCCCGCGCGCTGAGAGAAACGACGACGCCTGGACCACGCCGGCCGCACGCGCGCACATGCCACACACATGCACACGCCGGCCGCACATGCGCACACGCCGGCCACGTGCACACGCCAGCCGCACGCGCGCACACAGCACACACATGCACACGCCGGCCGCACGCGCGCACACGCCGGCCACATGGGCACACGCCACACACGCACACACGCCACATGCGCACATGCTGGCCACACGCGCGCACACGCCACACACACGCACACGCCGGCCGCAC
>SJYR01002481.1:186519-216219 GCA_006410655.1 Kobus ellipsiprymnus | reverse complement strand
CACGCCGGCCACATGCGCACACGCCACACACGCACACACGCCGGCCGCATGCACGCACGCCACACACATGCACACGCCGGCCACACATGCGCACACGCCGGCCACACGCCGGCCACATGCGCACACGCCACACACGCACACACGCCAGCCGCATGCACGCACGCCACACACATGCACACGCTGGCCGCACATGCGCACACGCTGGCCACATGCCGGCCACATGCGCACACGCCACACACGCACACACGCCGGCCGCATGCACGCACGCCACACACATGCACACGCCGGCCACAGGCGCGCACACCACACACACGCACACGCCACACGCACACACGCTGGCCACGTGTGCACACGCGACACGCGCACACACGCCACACACGTGCACACACCGGCCACACACGCACACACCACACACGCGCACACGCCACACACGCGCACACGCCGGCCACATGCGCACACGCCAGCCGCACGCGCGCACACGCCACATGCGCACATGCTGGCCACACGCACACACACGCCACACATGCGCACACGCCAGCCACACGTGCGCACACGCCGGCCACACACGTGCACACGCCACAGCTTGGTGGCTCGAGCACGGCGGGGGCCCAGACCCCAGACTCAAGTCCTGCTCCCCACCGGCCGGCTGACTGACACTGGGCACAGTCCCCCCAGGCCTCAGAGCGAAGGGGACAGTGAGAGGCCTTCCTCTGGGGTGACCCACGGGGCCTGTGCGCTGGGGGTGGCTGTAGCGGGCGGCCGGCACACAGGGAGCTCGGAGGCGCCAGCCACAACCAGCAGACGTTTTCTTTCTCTTCACACTTTCCTGTACCAAAATGTACACAAGTATACGTTCTTTACTATAAGCAGTTACCAAACAACAAACAAAACACAAAGCAGAGAATCCCAAACCAGGCCTCCACGGCGGCTAAGACTCTCCCGCACCACGCAGGGGACACTAGTTCAACCCCTGATCTGGGAAGATGCCACACGCTGTGGGACAACTAAGTCTGCACGCCACAACTGCAGAAGCCCGTGCGCCCGGACTCCGTGCCCCAAAACAGCAGGGGCCACCGCGGTGAGCAGCCCGCGCGCCCGGACTCCGTGCCCCAAAACAGCAGGGGCCACCGCGGTGAGCAGCCCGCGCGCCCGGACTCCGTGCCCCAAAACAGCAGGGGCCACCGCGGTGAGAAGCCTGCGCGCCCGGACTCCGTGCCCCAAAACAGCAGGGGCCACCGCGGTGAGCAGCCCGCGCCGGAACGCAAAAGGAGCCCCACCCTCTGCACCTGGGGAAAGCTCACAAACAGCGAAGACCCAGCACAGTCAAATAAGCAAATAAATAAAAGCAACTGAAATTTAACTTAGAAGGAACTAAATTTTAATTAATAAAATTAAAACTTATCAATTAAAAAAATACTTTAAAAAAATCCCCAAACCTTACTACTAAAACAAGAGATTCAATTTCTACACATTAACGACAAGACAGGCTAGGATAAACTGCGATTCCCTTTCACTGCTGCTGCTGCTGCTGCTAAGTCGCTTCAGTCGTGTCCGACTCTGTGTGACCTCATAGACGGCAGCCCACCAGGCTCCCCCATTCCTGGGATTCTCCAGGCAAGAGCACTGGAGTGGGTTGCCATTTCCTTCTCCAATGCATGAAAGTGAAAAATGAAAGTGAAAAGTGAAAGTGAAGTCGCTCAGTCATGTCCGACTCCTAGAGACCCCATGGACTGCGGCCCACCAGGCTCCTCCGTCCATGGGATTTTCCAGGCAAGAGTGCTGGAGTGGGGTGCCTTCTCTGTCCCTCTCACTAGCTAACCTTAAAGACTTTGAGAACACCCCACCACCGCCTTGTTCTTCAAGTCCAACCTCAAAATAATGCTGGCACAAAGGTCATGGCCCCTTCACGGAGTGACGAAACCTCAAGGCCGAAGAGCAAAAGGAAGCCTAACTCTCTGTGCGCGCAGGGGAGAAGAGACGAGGCCTGACTCTCTGTGCGCGCAGGGGAGAAGAGACGAGGCCTCTCTGTGCGTGCAGGGAGGAGATGAGGCCTGACTCTCTGTGTGCGCAGGGGAGAACAGACGAGACTCGGGTGTCGGGAGCCCGTGAGAGTGACTGGGGCCCCTTCAGCAGCCACGTGACTGTGCAGGTCACGGAGCCTGTGGGTTAGACGGCCAATGCCTCCTGCTCTTGAGGTCACCGTGGGGCACACGCAATGCTGAGCTGCTCACCACTGTCCAGGTGCAGGAGCCCCTCCAGCACAGGAGCGTCTGCACGCCCCAGCCCCGGGTCACAGGCAGCCCAGGAAGGAGACGCGTCCGCCAGAGGCAACGCCTGCAGGTGCCAGGTGCCCGCCGTGGGTAGAGGACCCAGCAGCTGTGCAGACTGCCAGCGGCCTACGGAACAGGAGACGCCGGGGGTGAAGGGGGAGTTACCTGGTGTAAGTGTTCAAAACCCAGGTCAGCAGGCTGACGATCTCATTTGCTTCCAGGTCCTCTGCCGCGAGGTCCTGCATGCGTGCGCTCAGGGCCTGGTGGTAGGTGCGCAGCAGGCTCTGGAAGATCTTGTAGTGCGGCGGGAAGCACTGCGCCAGCAGGTTCTTGGCGACGACGAGGTCGTCTAGCACGTACTTCCGTATGATCTCCAGGTGGCGCACGAGCCACATCCTGTCCGACTCCCTGGTATCCGCCTGCGTGCCCTCGATCCTGGTGGTGACTGTCCTGTCCAGGATGGTGAACATCTTCTCCTTCCAGCTCTTGGGTCTCCCGGGAGGCACGAAGCCAGTTTGCTTTTTCCGGTCAAGTATGCGCCGGTCAATCTTCTCTTCCCTTTCGATGATCCTGACGACAGAGACGAGCAAGGTGGGGTCGCGGCGCACGGTGACCAGTGACCTCTGCAGCACCATCCACAGCTGCTTGGCCAGCTCGTCGGACAGCCCCTGCGTGCTCCCGAAGTAGCTGTGGATGAGGGTCATGTCACGCGTGTTCCCGCTGTCCATGCGATACTGCTCGTACATCAGCCCGTCCCGGGAGCACTCCAGGTCCATCAGCTTCCGGTGGGCCTGCAGCAGCTCCCCGTGCTCGATGAGGTCCTGCGTCTCCCTCACGATCTCGGGCACTGCGGGGAAGGCACAGACGGCACCGTGAAACACCAACACAGGACAGCATGGGGTGCCAGGACAGCGGCGGGCAAGGGCAGCCAGGAACCCGCCCCCACTGGACAACCACCACACGCACAGGACTCGGGTGAGGGGCCACACTGTGGGGCTGTGGAGGCCACTGAGGGCTCATCCCTTCCAGGGAAAGGCATGAACAGTATTTCAGCTGTCAGCACAGTACAAAAGTAGAAATTGACTGCAAATGACCAGGAGAGGCACAGGCTCAGAAAGACCTGAGAAGACTTTAAGTTTACATACCAGCCTGGTCCTCGAAAGAGAGCTAGCCTAAGACA
This sequence comes from Kobus ellipsiprymnus, assembly GCA_006410655.1. Classification (NCBI taxonomy): domain Eukaryota; kingdom Metazoa; phylum Chordata; class Mammalia; order Artiodactyla; family Bovidae; genus Kobus; species Kobus ellipsiprymnus. The sequence continues at coordinate 212,769 of SJYR01002481.1, read as the reverse complement.
GTCAAAACAGCAAAAATAATGAATAAAATCAGCACACCCTGGCAAAGAGGGGCATCTGACTTCCAGAGCTACGTGTTAATTAGAGTCAAATGCTCACTGTTCAACAATAGCACAAGGCAAACAGAGACGGAGGAGAGGAGAGAGTCAAAGAGAAAAAACAGAAACAGAAACCTCCCCTGAGAAGGACTAGACAGCGGGCCAGACAAGGGCTCTAAGATGAGCCCTGCAACAGCTCAAAGAGCTACAGGCAAGCGTGGGCAGAAGGGCCACTGAAGGAGAAATCTACTTCAGGGTCTCGAAACAGACTTGAGTGAGCAGAAGAATGACTCAGCAAACTTGAAGACATGACAAAGAAAACTATCAATCATGAGGCTAAAAAGGAAAAAAGACTAGAGCAGAGAGGACAGAGCCCCAAGGGCTTGTGCTTCTCCGCCGGGCTGACCCGAGGGCACGCGTGGGAGCTGAGGCGGCGGCGGGCACACGCGCCTCCGGGTCTGCAGCGACCGTGCATCAAGCAAGCTGACTGGCGCCACTTTCCCATCGTTTACAGGACATTCCATCCGGGCGCAGAATACGTCTCCTCTCACAGGCACACAGAGCGCTCTCCAGGACAGGTCGCATGTGCCGGCCAAGTCCCCGCACCCACGCCCACTCTCTGTGACCCCGTGGCCTGCAGCCCGCCAGGGTCCTCCGTCCACGGGCTTCTCCAGGCAAGAACACTGGAGCGGGCTGCCATGCCCTCCTCCAGGGCATCTTCCCGACCAGGGGCCAAGCCCCCGGCTCTCGAGCCTGCTCGGGTAGGCGGGTTCTTCACCACTAGCGCCACCCAGTGGGTCATGAATCAGGCCCCGTGAATTGAAGAAAGCTGAACTGGCACCAAGTATCTTTCCTGGCCAGAAGGTTACAGATTAGAAATCACAGAAAAAACTGCAAAAAACAGAAACACATGGTGGCTAAACATGTTACTAAATAACTAAGAAATCACTGAGGAAATGAAAAAACTACACAGAAGCAAATGACAAAAACCCAACCACCCAGACCTGAGGGATGCAGCGAGAGCAGCTCTGAGGGGGTCTGCAGTGACTCAGCCCTGTCCCAAGAATCAGGAAAGTCTCAGACAAACAACCCGACCTCACACCTAAAGCAACTGGAGAAAGAGTAAACAAAACCCAAAGTTACTAGAGAATAGAAATTATAAAAATCAAAGAAGTAAATGAAATGAAGAAAATAATGGCAAAGCTCAATGAAACTAAAAGCTAATTCTTTGAGAAGACAAACAAAATTCATAAACCTTTAGCTAGGCTCATCAAGGAAAAAAGGGAGAGGATTCAAATAAAAGAATGAGAAATGAAAACGGAGAAAGTATTAATACAACTGACGCTGCAGAAATACAAAGATCATAAGAGACTACTGTCACCAACTATATGTCAATAAAATGCAAAATCTAGAAGTGAACAAATCCTTAGAAAGGTATAACCTTCTAAGACTGGGCCAAGAAGAAGCAGACAATATAAACAGACCAATCATAAGTGATGAAACTGAAACTATACTTAAAAATCTTTCAACAAACAAAAGTCCAGAACCAGATAGCCTCTCAGGCAAATTCTACCAAACATTTAGAGAAGAGCTAACACTCATCCTTCTCAAACCCTTGCAAAAAATTGCAGAGGGAGGAACACTTTCAAATTCATTCTATGAAGCCATCATCACCCTGATACCAAAACCAAAGTTTTACAAAAAAAAAATTACAGACCAATATCACTGATAAACACAGATGCAAAAATCCTCAACAAAATACTAGCAAACAGAATCCCACAATGCATTAGAAGCATCATTCACCATGACCAAGTTGTATCTCTGGGATGCAAAGATTCTTCATATACGCAAAGCAAATCAATTAATGTCATGCATCATATTAACAAATTAAAGAATAAAATTCATATGATCCTCTCAATAGATGCAGAAAAAGGTTCTGAAAAAATTCAAAACCCATTTAAGATAAAAACTCTCCAGAAAGTGGGCAAAGAGGGAACCTACCTCAACGTAGTAAAGGCCACATACAACAAACCCATAGCAACCATCATTCTCAAAGGTGGAAAAACTGAAAACATTTCTTCTAGGAACAAGACAAGGGTGCCCACTCTCACCACTATTATTCAACACAATTTTCAAAGTTCTAGCCAGGGCAATCAGAGAAGAAAAATAAATAAAAAGAATCCAAATTGGAAAAGACGATGTAAAACCGTCACTGTCTGCAGATGACATAATACTATTATGTTCACAGAAAATCCTAAAGATACCATCAGTTAGAGCTAATCAATGAATTTGGTAAAGTTGCAGGATGCAAAATTAATGAACAGAAATCTCTTGAATTATTAAGGAAACAATCCCATTTATCATTTTATCCAAAGAATAAAATATGTACGAATAAACCAATCCAAGGAGACAAAAAAAAGAAATGCAACAAGGCAAAGTGGTTGTCTGAGGAGGCCTTAAAATAGCTGAGCTAAGAAGAGAAGTGAAAGGCAAAGGAGAAAAGGAAAGACACACCCAGCGGAATGCAGAGCCAAAGAGGAGCCAGGAGACAGGAGAAAGCTTAAGTGAGGAAGGCAAAAAAAAAAAAAAAAAAACAGGAGAAACCAGCAGAATGGGATCTAGTGATCTCTTCAAGAAAACGGGAGATACCAAGGGAACACTTCATGCAAAGATGAGCACAACAAAGGACAGAAACAGGAAGCACCTACAGAAGCAAACTGGATTAAGAAGAGGTGGCAAGAATACAAAGAACCGTACAAAAAAGGTCTTAATGACCTGGATAACAACGATGGTGCGGTCCCTCACCTAGAGCCAGACATCCTGGAATGTGAAGTCAAATGGGCCCTAGGAAGCATCACTACAAACAATGCTAGTGGAGGGGACGGAATTCCAGCTGAGCTACTGAAAATCCTAAAAGATGATGCTGTTAAAGTGCTGTCCTCCATATGCCAACAAATTTGGAAAACTCAGCAGTGGCCACAGGACTGAAAAGGTCAGTTTTCATTCCAATTCTAAAGGGCAATGCCAAAGAATGTTCAAAATACCAAATAATTGCACTCATTTCACATGCTAGTAAAATAATGCTCAAAATCCTCCAAGCCAGGCTTCAGCAGTACGTTAACCAAGAACTTCCAGATGTTCAAGCTGGATTTAGAAAAGGCGGAACCAGAGATCAAACCGCCAACACCTGCTGGATCACAGAGAAAGCAAGAGAGTTCCAAAAGAACAGCTACTTCCTCTCTGTGCCAAAGCCTTTGACTGTGGAGCACAGCAAACCGTGGAAAACCCTTCAAGAAATGGGAATACCAGAACTCCTTACCTGTCTCCTGAGAAACCAGTGTGCAGGTCATGAAACAACAGTTAGAACCAGACATGGAACATCAATCAGTCTAGTTCAAAACTGGGAAAGGAGTACATCAAGGCTGCATATTGTCCCCCTGCTTATTTAACTCCTATGCAGAGTACATCATGCAAAATGCCAGTCTGGATGAAGCACAAGCTGGAATCAATATTGCCAGGAGAAATATCAATAACCTCAGATATGCAGATGACACCACCTTTATTGTAGAAAGTGAAAAGGAACTGAGAGGCCTCTTGATGAAAGTGAAAGAGGAAAGAGAAAAAGCTGGCTTAAAACGCAACATTCAAAAAACTAAGTTCATAGCACCTGGTCCCATCACTTCATGGCAAATAGATGGGGAAACAGTGCAAACAGTGACAAATTTTTTATTTTTCTGGGCTCCAACATCAAGGAAGATGGTGACTGCAGCCATGAATTAAAAGACACTTGATCCTTGGAAAAAAGCTATGACAAACCTAAACAGCGTATTAAAAAGCAGAGACATCACTTTGCCAACAAAGGTCCGTCTAGTCAAAGCTGTGGTTTTCCAGAAGTCATGTGTATGGATGTGAGGGCCTGGCGGTAAAGAAGGCTGACGCCAGAGAGCCGAGGCTTTCGAACGCACTGGAAAAGACTCAACCGCCCCCTGGAGTGCAGGGGGCTTTCCTGCTGGCTCAGATGGCAAAGAAACTGCAATGCAAGAGACCCAGGTTCGATCCCTGGGCCAGAAGATCCTCTGGAGGAGGAAATGGCAACCCATTCCAGTATTCTTGGCTGGGAAATTCCATGGACAGAGGAGCCTGGTGGGCTACAGTCCAGGGAGGTCACAAAAAGTTGAACAAGACTGAGTGACTGGTCATGGTGGGTGGACTGCAAGGAGAGTCAATTCTACAGGAAATCAACTCAGAATATTCACTGGAAGGATTGACGCTAAAGCTCCAACACTCGGGCCACCTGATAGGAAGCGCCAACTCGCCGGAAAAGACCCCGATTCTAGGGAAAACTGAGGCCAGGAGGAGAAGGGGGTGACAGAGGAGATGACTGGAGAGCATCACTGACTCAATGGACGAATTTGAGCAAACTCCAGGAGACAGTGAAGGACAGGGAAGCCTGGCGTGCTCCAATACAGGGGTGGAAGAGTCAGACACCACTTAGCAACTGAACAAGAATGACAATAAGGAGACAAATGATCTATACGCAGAAGACTGTTAAGACAGTGAGGAAAGACGTCAAAGACGACACAAACAGATGTAGAGAGGCACCGTGTTCTCGGACAGGAAGAGTCAGTGCTGTGAGAACGACTGCACCACCCAGAGCAAGGTACAGATCCAACGCAATCCCTGTAAAGTCACCCGGCGTTTTTCACAGAATTAGAACAAAAACTTCTGCAGTCTTTATGCAAACGCAATAGTGGTACAGAACCCACCTGCCAATGCAGGTTAAATGTAAGAGACACAGGTTCAATCCCTGGGCCTGGAAGATGGAAATTACAGCTATATTGGCAAATTACAGCTATAAACACTTACATCAAAAAGGAAGAAAGATTTCATATCAACAACCTAACTTCACAACCTAAGGAACCAGAAAAAGAACAAGGTAAACCCTCACCTATAATGGAAAAGAATACGGAAAAGAATAAACCACTTTGCTGTATACCAGAAACTGACACAGCACTGTCAGCTAAACTTGGTGTTTTAAACATTCTCCCAATCCCAAAGAAAGGCAATGCCAAAGAGTACTCAAACTGCCACACAACTGCACTCACCTCACACACTAGCAAAGTAATGCTCAAAATTCTCTGAGCCACACCTCAACAGTATGTGAACCGAGAACTTCCAGATGTTCAAGCTGGATTTAGAAAAGGCAGAGGAACCAGAGATCAAATTGCCAACATCCGCTGGATCACTGAAAACGCAAGAAAGTTCCAGAAAAACATCTACTTCTGCTTTATTGACTATGCCAAAGTCTTTGACTGTGTGGATCACAACAAATGGTGGAAAATTCTGAGAGAGATGGGAATACCAGACCACCTGACCCGCCTCCTGAGAAATCTGTTTGCAGGTCAGGAAGCAACAGTTAGAATTGGACATGGAACAACAGACTGGTCCCAAATCGGGAAAGGAGTGTGTCAAGGCTGTATATTGTCACCCTGCTTATTTAACTTATATGCACAGTATATCATGAGAAACGCTGGACTGTAAGAAACGCAAGCTGGAATCAAGATTGCCGGAAGAAATATCAATAACCTCAGATACGCAGATGACACCACACTTATGGCAGAAAATGAAGAGGAACTAAAGACCCTCTTGATGAAAGTGAAAGAGGAAAGTGAAAACATTGGCTTAAAACTCAACATTCAAAAAACAGAGATCTTGGCATCTGGTCCCATCACTTCATGGCAAATAGATGAGGAAACAATGAAAACAGTGACAGACTTTATTTTCTTGGGCTCCAAAATCACTGCAGATGGTGACTGCAGCCATGAAATTAAAAGGCATTTGCTCCTTGGAAGAAAAGCTATGACCAACCTAGACAGCATATTAAAAAGCAGAGACATTGCTTTGCAGGGGTCCGTCTTGTCGAGGCTGTGGCTTCTCCAGTCGTCACGCGTGGATGTGATGGCTGGACCATAAACGAAGCTGAGCACAAGAACCGACGCTCTGAACTGTGGTTTTGGAGAAGACTCGAGAATCCCTGTAAATGCAAGGAGCTCAAACCAGGTAAACCAAAAGGAAATCAGCCCTGAATATTCACTGGAAGGACTGATGCTACAGCTGAAACTCCAATACTCTGGCCACCTGATGCAAAGAACTAACTCACTGGAAAAGACCCTGATGCTGGAAAATATTGAAGACAGGAGGAGAAGAGAACGACAGAGGATGAGATGGTTGGATGGCATCACTGACCGGATGGACATGAGTTTGAGTAAACTCCGGGAGTTGGTGATGGACAGGGAGGCCTGGAGCGCTGCAGTCCATGGGGTCGCAAAGAGTTGGACATGACTGAGTGACTGAAGTGAACTGAAAGGAAACAAAGCTAAACCTAAAACTATCAAAAGAAACGAAATAACACTAGAGCAGAGATAAACAGAAAATTCAAACACCAAACAGAAAAATCAAGAAAACCAAAGGGCGTTCTTTGAAAAGATTAACAACTGACAAACCCTACCCGGATGAACTAAGGAAAAAAGAAGACTCGGGTGCTAAACAGTTAAAGCGAGGACATTACTGCCAACTTTACGGGAGAAAAGGGTTAGAAGAGAGCACTGTGAGCGAACGCAACCCAGCTGGGCAACCGGATGAAGCGCATGTCCCGAGAGAGACACAAAGCCCAAAACCACCGAGAAACAGGAAGCCTAAACAAGCAGCGAGGGCCTGGCGGAGGGGCCACGGGGAGGGCCATTAATGCTGCAGGCTTGCAGGCGCTTCCTTCAGCTCTGCCGAGGCGCATTTCACACACAGCTCTGTGCAGAGTTCCAGCTTTCAACGTGAAGACAGTCCCTGAGATGGACCGTGACGATGCCTTCACGACGACATGAAAGTGCCTCATACTACAGACCTGTACACTTAAAAAAGATCAAGATGATCGATTTTATGTTGTGCACATTTTATAGTTTTTAAGAGTGGAAAAGAACAAACAGGCTTTGTTCATAATACTACAGAATTACAGGCAATGATAAAAGCCTGAAGGAAGACAAACAAGTGCAACACTTTCTCAGTGAAAACACGCTCCTAACAAAAACCACGTCTACATCACAGCCTCGCTCTTCATCAAAAGAAGAGCATTATTTTCGACCTCTATGGATGAACTGGTAGTTTTTTTGGTCACTTGGGTTATGTGGATCCAAATGCCATGTGGATGAAAAGGCAACTTTTTAGTCTTCTGGTGTTCATTTTACAAAACCAGAAGAAAATGACAGTCGACAAGAAATCATAAGACGGAGATCAACCAAGAAGGCTCCAAGCGTCGTGAAGGAGGTCCTGGTGGGGGGCCGGTCTGATTCCAAGCTGCCAAAGGTCACCAGGAGGGACCGCTGCCAGGGGCCAGCACAGCGGGCGGTGCTGGGCCACTCACAGGGGCAGAGCAGGGCCCGAGGTGTCAAGCCCAGGGCGGTGAAAATGCACAGAGGGACGGCCGAGTACTCAACAACGCTGCCACCAGACACAGGCGCCCAGGGGAACAGGGCCACCCATGTGGTGGTTCACAGCGGTGGGCGGAGGGGAGGAACCGCACCAGTTACACGCAGGCGTCAAGCAGCATGAACACGCAGAGACCAGATGCCACAGGAGGCATGGGAAGGGGCCAGACCACCCCGAGGCTTCTGGCTGGGATGCTGATGGCCGTGACAAAGGCACGGGGGGAAGGGGACTCGGATGGAGGGACTCAGGGAGGGACAAGCTCCCGGGGGCAGAGCCCAAGGAGCCCCTGCCCCGGTGACGGCTGACACGGGGCCCGACCGGGCTACGGAGCGCTCTTCTTCATGCCTACGAGGTACCGGGACAGGATTCTGCAAGGGCCACTCCTATCTCCGCCACCACCTCGCCACCCCGATCAGCCCCAAGGACTCCTGCAGGCCCGACCTCCATCGGGGCTGGGTCTCCAGGGTGTCCCCACCCCCAGCCTCCGGCCTGTGCACTGGCCTCCTGTCTGGGAGCTGCTGCTCAGGGACCTCTCCCGCGCATCTCTCCCCGTGAGCTCGTGTTCAGCTCTCCATCTGTCCCTCAGTCCCCACAGACTCAGAACCACACTCTGCCAGCCCTCATCTACTCAGCTGACCACCCATCCACGTTCAATCAAGACTCTGACCGTGCAGGCGGAACCGCACCTCTCATCCACTCTGGGCAGGCCCACAAAACATGCCGCCCAGGACAGCCGAAACCGCCCCAACACACGCAGGCCGAGGACGCGCGGCCGCCAGCGGCTACCTGAGAAGATGTTCTTCAGGTTCTCCACGGCGGCAGCGAGCTGGCTGTGCCGCACGACCGCGTCCTTCACGTCCTTGAGGCTCTCGATGGTGCTGATGCTCCGCCTCCAGTCCTTGCTGACATCCGCCAGGGACTGCTGGATGTCCTTGACGTCGTTTAGCGCGTTATGGAGCTGGCTCAGGCCTGTGCGCACGCCGTCCAACTGTGACTGGATTGCAGCCTAGGGAAGACACCGGGGGTGAGCAGAGCCAGGCCAGACCTGGAGGCTCAGAGAGTAGAAGAGAGGTGCTGCAGGAACAGAGAACAGTCAATAAACAGAACAGTAATGCTTTAAGCTTTGTAGAGAAAACCTCCAACACTCCTCACGCAGCCCTTGGCCTGAAAACGCTAGACCCCACCGTGGGAACGCCCTGGGCCCCACAGCCCCCCTTAAACGGTCGCCTAGGGCTCTGCACACCATCTTGCAGGCATCCTCAGCCCCAACAGGCCTGGTCTCAATGGAAAAACAGTCAGGACTCGTCACTAACTCAAGTGGAGAAGGTTTCCTGCCACTCAGCCAGAACCAGATTCCGACCCAGGATGGCGGGCCCCAGACACAGAGCTGGCCCATCCGAGGTTCAGACTCACTCTGAGAGCCCGTGGAAGTGCCGCCCAGGGAGCCGCACAGTCAGTCAGGGAGCGAGCATGGAGGAGCAGCTGCAGGCGGGTGGGAACAGGAAGGGACGGCAGGGCAGCGCGATGGCGTCGGGGACCCCGTTCACCCGAGAGTCGTAGGCAGCACTTAGAGATAACTAATGACTTCACCAGACCACACAACTGTTGGTTCATCCACGAGTTTCCAGAAGAGATTAAAATCCTGCATAAAAATGCAGCAGGTCTAAGCTGTTTTTTAAGTTGATACGAAACTGCTTCAAGTTAGTCCAACAGGTCTTTGGATGCTTTGCTACTGCAAACGAATGACCCTCATCCTGTCTCGTCAAACCTGCCATAACCTGGGCACCAATGTTTTCAGCTGGACAGGCAACCTCACTACCGTATCAGCGCAAGAATTCAGTTCAGTCGCTCAGTCGTGTCCGGCTCTTTGTGACCCTGTGGACTGCAGCACACCAGGCCTCCCTGACCATCACCAACTCCCGGAGTTCACCCAAACCCGTGTCCATCGAGTCGGTGATGCCATCCAGCCATTTCCTCCTCTGTCGTCCCCTTCTCCTCCTGCCCCTAATCCCTCCCAGCATCAGAGTCTTTTCCAATGAGTCAGTTCTTTGCATCAGGTGGCCAAAGAATTGGAGTTTCAGCTTCAACATCAGTCCTTCCAATGAACACCCAGGACTGATTTCCTTTAGAATCGACTGGTTGGATCTCCTTGCAGTCCAAGGGACTCTCAAGAGTCTTCTCCAACACCACAGTTAGAAAGCATCAATTCTTCGGCGCTCAGCTTTCTTCACAGTCCAACTCTCACATCCATACATGACACCATAGCCTTGACTAGACGGACCTTTGTTGACAAAGTAACATCTCTGCTTTTTAATATGCTGTCTACGTTGGTCATAACTTTCCTTCCAAGGAGTCAGCATCTTTTAATTTCATGGCTGCAGTCACCATCTGCAGTGATTTTGGAGCCCCCCAAAATAAAGTCTGACACTGTTTCCAATGTTTCCCCATCTATTTCCCATGAAGTAATGGGACTGGATGCCATGATCTTAGTTTTCTGAATGTTGAGCTTTAAGCCAACTTTGTCACTCTCCTTTTTCACTTTCATCAAGAAGCTCTTTAGTTCTTCACTTTCTGCCATAAAGGTGGTGTCTTCTGCATATCTGAGGTTATTGATATTTCTCCTGGCAATCCAGTCTGACATTTTGCATGATGTACTCTGCACATAAGTTAAATAAGCAAGGTGACACTATACAGCCTTGATATACTCCTTTTCCTATTTGGAACCAGTCTGCTGTTCCATGTCCATGCGAGAATTAACCTTCCTCAAATGCACTCTCTTAAATCCTTAAGACTGTTGTGCTGCTAGTCAGCAGGCCATGGTCTTAATATTTTTATAACTATAACAGGCATGCATTGTTTTAATAAAACCCAATTTCTCCATGTGAATTATGTTGAAAGCCAATCCAAATCATGAGAGACTGACTTCTTTCTTGCCTCACTTTCACACACACTAGTAAATGTGTAGCATTCTCTTCCTTCCTGCCCACAAGGCCAACAGAATACCTGGTACACAGTCAGCGTACTATAGCGTGTGCTAGAAGGACCCAAACAAAATGCTCTCTGGAGACAGTTGGTGGAAGAGCATTTGCTAAAAAAGAAAAACCATTATTCTGCTAGCGTTTTTAAAAAGGTAAAGGGACACTTCTGGATGCTTAAAGGGGTTGTCCCTTTGGTGTTTCCAACACCCACCTGTCTGCTTGGTCAGCCTACTAACTGGCATATATCACTGGAGAAAGTGTGCTGATCAAGGTGATGTTCACGTTGGCCTTCTTCCACACCCTCACAACGTCCAATTTGGCAAAATCATAACTTTGTTAAATGAACCTGAAGCTGAAGATAAAAGGCCCCGTCCTGCTGGGGAGTGCAGGAGGTGCTGGGGGCCGCTCTGACCTCCTACCTTCAATCTGGCCTCCACAGAGGCCTTCTTCCGGGCCTCTCTTCTGCGGTACTGCTCCACTTTGTCCAGCTGGTCAGGGCGCTGCAGCATTCCAGCAACCCTCTGGACCGCTGTTGCGACAGCCTCCCGGTCAGTCTCCTTCATGGCCACAAAGCAGGGAGGGTCTCTGCTCGCGTCACACCAGGGGCATCCTGTGTCCTCAGCTAGACGGGGAACGGAGGGGGGGGGGGTTAGAAAGGCAGACGCGTTAGTGACAAAACCTACCCCCCTACCAACAGTCAGCTGCCCACAGTGGAGCTATAAGAAGAGCACCTGAGGTCATTAACCCAGTAAACCTGAAATCAGGACTAGGATGATGAACTCCTCGAGAAGAAACACAAACCTTCAGAATTCAATTTTACCTTGAAGTGGAGCAGGGGCAACTACAGGCACAAGATATTAGCACATGGAGGAACCAGATTACTCACATCAGACGCCAGTCTCCAGGGCACTTCTCTCCCCCAGACAGGGCCCCTTTCCCACTTCCAGAGCCTTCACACCGGCCCTGAACTCCCTGGAGGGGCGGCTGTGCCAGGAAGCCCCGGTGAAGACGCGGAGGCACAGGGCCAGTACACACCTCACCATCCCCGCGACAGCTTCGGCAACCACCATACGACTCCTCAAAAATCACTACCTGTAGCGTCTCAAATCCCACGTCTTACTATTTAACAGCCTTAGTAAACAGGTGAGAGGGCAAACGACGCTCTCCTCGGGACAACGCACTGCTGCCTTCGTGCCGGCTCCACCAACATCCGAGCTGGGGAGCTCGGGAGCGTCCAGCGAAGGAGAGAGAGGCCATCTGCCGTTAGCCGCCCGCTTCCACGCGTGTTTTCCGTGCACCAGGCTCCAGGGCGCTCCCCATTCCCTCCGCAAACCCTCTCGGAGCAACACCCAAGTCCCCGCAGACCCTGAGGGGCGGGACCCGAGCGCGTCTGGCGCCCTCACGGACCTGGGCCGGGCGCCGGGTCTCCTCGCCCCACTTCCGGGCCCTGGGCTGCGCCGGGGCCGGGGCGCCCGGGGCGGCTGCGGGTCTCCCGGCCGCCGCCCGCGCGCCCCGGTCCGCGGCGTCTCCCTCCTCCTGGCCTGGCGCGGAGTCGGCCCCGTCACGGACGCGAGCCTCTCGACGGGACTCAGACGCCCCCGGGACCCCCCGGCCGCCCGCGCCGCCGCCTGGCCGCGCCCGCACCCGCCGGATACCTCGCGGGCCGCCGCCTCACCTCGCGGGCCGCCGCCTCACCTCGCGGGCCGCCGCCGCCGCCGCCGCCGCCCGGAAGCGCGCGCTCGGCGGGCACTTCCGCTTCCGGCCTCGAGACTGGGAGGGCGGGGCCTGGCGGCGCGGACGCGGGGTGCGGGCGGCCGGGCTCCGTGACCGGCGGCCGGCTGCAGGTGGGGCCGCGGCACCCAGAGCGGGGCTGCCGCGCACACCCGTAAGCACACACACAGACACTGCGCACACATAGACGCACAAACACACCCCAGACACATGTCACATACAGACATACCACACACTCCACTCAGAAATGCAGACACCGCACCACATGCGCACGCCACACACACACGGACTGCCATACCCACACGCGCACCGGAGACACCACACACGCTTGAGCACACAGCCCCGCGTCAGTGTCTGCGTGCAAACGCCTGGGCTCACAGCGGCAGGGCCGAGAAGGAGGAGGTGTGTGAGGCCCTGCCTGCGGCCATGCCAACCAGAACCTAGAGTCAGCTGGCAGCCGATCACTCTGCAAGGGCCAGGACTTCAGCGCCTGACTGGCTCTGAGGGCTGATCCCTCTGTTATTTCATCTGTCCCTAATAATTTGTGAAAATATAGCACCACGCTGGGTCAGGAAGATCCCCTGGAGAAAGAAATGGCAACCCACTCCAGTATTCTTGCCTGGAGAATCCCCATGGGCAGAGGAGCCTGGCTGGCTACAGTCCACGGGGTCGAAAAGAGTCAGACCGGCTGAGTGACCGAACACTAGAGAAACGAAGAATGTAAACAGAGGTTGTAATTGTGTTTGAAATTCTGACCGTACAGGCATTTTGAAACATCCTCAGTGCACGAGTGGACCAGGGAAACAAACAACAGAACCCCAAAAGCAGTGTCTCCCAGGTGCTGGAGTCCCCGGGTCAGGAGAGGACCTCAAGATGACAGGGCTGGGGGCCTGTGCCTGCCTGGGCTTGGTGCCCTCCTCAGTGGAAAAGCTCTCTCTGAAAGTCAGCCCTCAGCAGAAGACACCAGGAGCAGTTCTTGAGAGGCTCTGACCCGGCGGACTAAAGAAGGGAGCGAGGTCCGTGTCTGAAGCGTCCTGAGAGAGCGGAGATCTTGTTAAGCTGTAGCTTACACTTTGTTAAATATGAGGAGAAAGTGCAAGCAATGCCGTAGTGATACCAGGAAAAGAAAAGCCAAAGGAGCGTCGGCAGCTAATACACAGAAGGAGGAGTGGAGACATGCTCACGTACATCCGTCATCAGAGCACAAGTCTAAAGCAACTAGCTACTGTAAGAAAAGTACGTGAAACATGAAGAAACAGGACGGTTAAGTTTGGAGGAGGCTTGCACACCAGTCTGGGCCCGAGAAAGCGGCTGTGGTGATATTAATACCAGACAAACGGGCTTTATGTCAGAGGCACTGCCAGAAAGACATTCTAAGATACAAACACATAAACCACCAGGAAAAAGGCAGTTTTCTGTGCCAAGATTTTACGCTCTTGTGTCCATTTTAGTCCTTAAATGAAAAGACAAGCCATAGATTGAGAAACTTTTAACTGACAAAGCGCAGCTATCCTGAATTTTAAAATAATGCCCACATTTCAACTAAAAACAGCAAACAAGTGCAGGACAGACAGCAGAGGACCTTCCACCTCGCTGGGGAAGAAATCAAGATGAGCGTGCCTCACGGCACCAGCATGGTCTTTGTGGAGGCTGGGGCCCCTCACCTTCCTACAGCCTATCTGGCCTTCATACCACCGCCCGGGGTCATTTTCACTGCAGGCCCTCTGGTGGCCCCCTCACCCAGACCTCCCTGTGACCTGCCACCCCTGCCTGGCCTCTTCCCCGCTCTCTCCTCACCCTCCCATTCCAGCTTTCTCCACGCGCAATCTGGACGGTTCCTGTCAAGTCTTGGCCCGAGGTCGCCTCGCCCACAAAACCAACACCTGGGTCACCAGACCCCAGCCGACCCGCCTGAGCAGCACCCAGCCCCTCCCCACGCATCACAGAACCTACACAGTACTTTGGCCGCTTGTCTGTCCCTGTCCCCCGGACACGGGCACAGGGCCCTCGGCTTCAGCAACCCAGCTCTGTGTCTCTTCTTCCCCCGCGTGTCCCCAGTACCGGCACTGCTGCTGCTGCTGAGGCGCTTCAGTCGTGTCCGACTCTGTGCGACCCCATAGACGGCAGCCCACCAGGCTCCTCCATCCACAGGGTTCTCTAGGCAAGAATACTGGAGTGGGTTGCCATTTCCTTCTCCACAGTGCCATCCCAGGACCTGGCATTCAGCAGGGACTCAACAAGCAGCTGAGTGAAGGAAGGAGATGCGCACGAAACAGCTGAGTGCCCCTTCACGCCTCAGAGAGACCCAGCGACCTGGAAGCCGGCCTTCAGCAGACCCTGGTGCCACCCAGGTCTCAGACTCCCAGCCTCTGAAACCGTGAGAAGGAGATGCTTGTTGTCTATAAGCCACCCAGACTCTGGCGTCTTCATTCCACAGCCTGGAATGGGCTGTGCGGATGCTGTGGCAGGGTCCCTTAGGTGCCAAGGAGGACGCCTGGGCTGTGCCTGGTGAGGGGAGTGCCATCAGCACCTCGGGGGGTGTCCTCAGTCCCACGGAAGCACACAGAGGGAGCGGGGCGGCTGCTGGACAAGTGGAAGTCTGGAGACAACCCACATGTCCGCTGGTGGCAGGCTGGGTGGTGGGAGAGTCATGCGGTGGGGTGATGCCCGCCTCCAGGTCTCCCCGTGATGAGACTAAAGAACACAGGGAGAGGAGGTGGGTGTGGGGACGGCAGGCTGCGCCGCTGGCCCCCAGGGCCGGGGAGTAGCTGGCTGGGACCCAGCAGGTGGGGGCAGGCTGGCTTGGTCTCCCCAGGAGGGACATACAGCCGCGGAGAAGGGACGGGGTATGGACTGTAGGGCGCAGGAAGGGGCCGGGCCGGGATGGACTGGCACCGGGGCAGCTCCGAGTGCTGTACGGGGTGCTGGGCGCTCGTTCGGTTTGGAGGTGCTCTGCAACTGAACGAAGGAAATGAAAACCCAACTCCCTTGACCCTGGGGAGCAGGGGGATCTCTGCCTGGGCCCAGATGACCTCCTGGCCCTTCCCACACACTGGTCCCCGGGTCCTGGGCAGAGCGGGGCTCGTGACATTGGGCCAGGCGTCTGCTGCTCACAGCGCAGTTTGGGTCGGGGGTGTGCCCCAGCCCTCGGCGCCGGGCAGGAGGTCTGGCGGGGAAGGAGGCGGGCTGACAGCATTGCTCCTCCTGCGACCCCAGCCCACTCTCGCTCTGGTCATGGCCCCGAGCCTGGTGGCAAAGGACGGCCTTAGAATGTAAATTAGCCTACACACACTTTAAAGGAAATAAGGTATTTCATTTGGAAAATTAAGAAGATGTTTCCATTTACAGTAAACACATACAACATATGATTTATTTTATATCAATATCGTAAATTTAATACAAACCACAGTATTGGAAATTAAAAGCTCTTTCTAAAGGCACTGAGGAAATAGTACGAAAGGTTGCATTATAGTGCATCTGTGTTTAAAAATTCAACAACTCTGTCCAGATATTAAAAACTTTTTCATCCAATAGAAACTACAAAAATATAAATGATAAGTTGTGTTTATCTCCTCCTTTCCATCCCATTCCTACATCATCTTTGATTTTAATATTTTTCAGCTATATAGGCAAAAGCTACCAGCAACAGAAAATATAGGCCTGAAATCGGTGCTGTCCCTGACATTTTAAAGCAGGGACGGCCACATCTGCAGAAATGGCCACATCTGACATTCCACGTTCCACCATCACCTTCCGCAGCTTCTCAGGGGGTGGGGGATTGGGCAGGGCTGTAGAACGACAAAGTGCTGACGGAGGCAGGTCCCGTAGCCGCTGTCCCAGCGCGCCAGGACCTGGGCCTCCAGCGTGCCAGCGGCTCTGGAGCGCGAGACTGGAGCGCCGACGTCCAGGTGCTGGACTCTGCACCAACAAAGCTCGAGCCGCCACGCGCCACGCGCCTGCTGGGCCAGCCTGGCGCACGCGGTCCCAGGGAGGGGGCTGAGGGCTCAGGCCCCGTGGCCCTGGGGGCAGACTGCCACGCCTCCCCAAGCCGCAGCTGTCCTTCGCTGGGTTCCAGCTACAGTGTGCAAACACGCAGTGACGCCTCTCCAATCCATCTTTCTGGTCCAGGGTTGCACACGTGCAGACCGCCGGCTACTGCACCGAGACAGGAGGGGTTGCCCCTGTGCGGAGGGTGCGTTTGAGGACCCTTGCTTCGAAGAGGGAGCTGCAGAGAGGCTGACAGCCACTTCTGAGAGATGGCACAGTGCTTCCACGAGGAGCTGGGCACTTGGCGTGAATAGAAAGGAAGGAGGAAGTTTCTGAAATTCCACGCCGTATCTTAGGGATGAAATCTACACGGTGGGCTGGCCTCAGCATGAGAACCAAGCAGAGAGGGGTGCTGAGCTGGCGGGGGTGGGAAGCAGGTGGTCCTGACAGGCAGCTGTGCTGCCATCAGAACGGGGAGGGGGAGACTCTGGCAAAGGCAGGGCAGCATGGCACCAACGTTACTTTCTGCAAGGGCCCTACAGGGGGTGGGCAGGGAAGAGAAGGCTGCTGGGGATCCCATGAGGCCACGAACTGACAACGCCCAACCGAGGCTCTTGACGGGTAACTTCTGTCACCCCGGGAAGAAACCTTCAACCCCCACCATGCCACTGGGGAAGCCCTTCCAAGAAGCAGACTGCTGAGGGGTAAGGGCACCCCCAGGTGTGCCTGAGTCCAGCAGACCCAGTCCTGCTAGCCTTGTCCCGAGTTCAACAAGGTGAATGAAGCAAATAGCTTCACCACCAACTCAGGAGCTGAACGCTGACACCCCAAAGCCACAGATGACAGAGAGAGGCCCCTTGCTGAAAGTGGTGGGACTGCAAGTCCCTGCTGGGGCCCCTCACGTCCTGAGACTCTGGGGGCGGGGGTGACTGAGGACAGACGCTCGTGCTGCAAGGAGGAAGGGCCTCCAGCCAGCTTCCTCCTGCCCTGCGGTGGCCCTGTCCCCTGTTGTCACCCCCGGCCCAGACTGCACCCGTGGGGGGGGGTCGCCCAGAAGGTGTGGTGACCTTTGCCCTCAGCCATGAGCTCTCCGTGGTGACTGCGAGTGGCCTCCGCGTTCTGATTTCTTCTTTCGCACCTAATTCCCTCCGTTCAGAATGTGTTCCCGTCACGGTTTTTTCTTTTTTCCTGGCCGCAGCCTGCGGCGTGTGGAATCTCAGCTCCCCGTCTAGGGATCGGATCTGCACCCCCTGCCGGCATCTAACCGCAGGACCGCAGGGGCGTCCCCACAATTGCTTCCTTCTTATGAGATGCTGCCTGTCTGTCTCGTCTGGACTAATTCCTTCTGGGTGATGATCAGAGTCATCTGAAGACCTGCAGTCAGCAAGGCAGCCTGACACTGGGGCCAACTCCTTCCTTCCCTCGTGCTGCGCTTCTGGACCCCACCCTGTGCACCAGGTGATGTGACGCAGCGGGGGCGGATGAGCACGGACCCCCGTCGGAGGCCGCTGAAACCCCAGAGACTGCAGCAAGAACCGCACAAGATCTGGCCAGTCCCTGCTCCGGGCCAGCCTCGGCCTAGACCAGTGTTTCGAGCACACGCTGCACGTTGGAGTGGAAGGCAGCCCGGCGCCACCAGCCTCTTCTGGCTGAGGTTCTAGATTCCTCCCAGGCACAAGCATGTGGCTGCCTGCCGTTCAGTGAGCCTTCTCCCAGCTGGCTGTCTCGGCAGGGCCACCGGGGTGCGGCTGTTCCCTGAGGTCTGCTCCCTGCGAGGCGCTGGGGAGACAGCCTGGGGTGGCGGGGGGGAGCCGTGCTCCTCAGAGGAGAACCCTGTCGCCCTTGAGCAGCTGACGACCACTCTGCACTTTGGACCTTCGGTGAACTTGCCATTGCACGTGCTTCCCTTGGGGAAGGCTTGGGCCGGAGAGCTGTCCGTGGGGCCCGACTGCTCTAGGGCAGGAAGGCGCACTGCGCGTCCCTGGGGGGCATCCCCGCGGCCGGGGTGCTCTTGGAGAACAGCCCAGGCGGCCCGCCCTGGCTGTGAGCTGCCCACAGGGGCGAGTCCAGGGGCTCGAGCTTGACTGTGGGAGCCGGCCCGGGAGCCCGGCAGTTGCAGCCCAGGTTGGGGGGCTGGTGGCCCCGCACACAGAGGCGGGGCGGGGGCTCCAGGCAGGCACAGGACACAGGGTGCAGCGGGGCCAGCCCCCTGCCGGGTCTGGGCAGGGCACCCAGCAGGCCAGGCCCTGAGGGTGGGCTGTACAGGGGGTGCCTGGCGCCTGGCTCCGTCTTCAGGTGCATCTTGGTTGGGAAGGTGACCAGCTGTCTCTTGGCCGGGTCACTGGCCCCCAGCCACACCTGGGTTGGGGACACGCAGTAGCCGTCCGCTGCGTCCTCAGACCCCGAGTCACTCTCCATCTTGATGGGCACGTCGAGCGACAACGTGGGGTGACTTGGGGCTCCCGGGGGCATCAGAAGGCCTCGCAGCTTGTCCTCAGCGGGGTAGCTGCCCACCGGGAGACCCTGGACTGCCGGCCGAGGGACCCTGCTTTCCAGGACCCCCTGGGTGAAGGGGCCGGGGGTGGCGGGTGGCGCCGGGCCCTGGTGCCCATCCTGCAGGGCTCTGCTGGTCCGGCCGGCGCAGGCCCCGGGGGGCGGCCTGGGCGGGTGCGAGCTGGGTGAGCTCCGGAGGGAGTGGACGGCGCCCTGCGCACCTGGGTAGGGCAGGCAGGTGCCACGGGCCAGGGCGGCGGGGAAGGGGGCGGCCTTGCCGGGCTCCAGCTTCAGCCTGGCGCTGCCGCCGTCCTGACTGTACCTCCCAGCTGCCCAGTCCAGGTGATTCTCAGGGCCCAGGGGCTCCAGGCGGCAACTGTGCGGGGGCGCATCCCGTGGGGGCCCCCCGAGCTCCTCTCCTTCCCCGGCCCTGCGGGAAGGGACGCCCGTCAGATAGGACAGGCCGCAGGGGCAACCCTGCGTCGGGTGGGTGCCACCCGCAGCCCCGGGACCCCAGGCCAGCCCCCTCCCTCCCTGAAAGGCCCCTCCCACAGTCCCCCAGCACCCGGAGGTGGGGCGGGGGGCCCTGGGTTGGGAGCGAGGGGAGAGTGTCTGAGTGAAGGTGAGGACAGAGGCTGGGGAGCCAGTGTCCCTGGCCAGTCCGCACGCAGTGAGGACGACCTCCAGGGCGAGGAGTGGCTGTGGGTGCCCTCTGTGCGCCCCCGTCCCACCCAGGGAGGCTCAGCTGCTGAGGGTGAGGGCCTTGGACCCCGTGACTCAGTCACTTACCCTGCGGCGCCCTCGAGGTCAAGGACGAGGTCAGGGCCACCCCGGAGGCACAGGCAGGGGCCCCGGGCTGTGACCCGGCCCCAGCGGCAGGCGTCCTCTGGCGTCCTGAACAAGGAGAGGCCGTTTTCTCCATTGCTTCTCCCTGTCAGGATTCGGGAAAGCGAGGCTGAGCAGGGCCTGGAGCGGGTGGACACTCACCTTCTGCAAGGTGACCGACCCTGAGAGCCAGCTCTGCCCGCCCGCCCCGTGCTCCAGACAGCATCGAGCCCCTGCCCGCCTCCAGGGATTCGCTCATTTCACGCGCTTGAAAAGGTGGTCAAGAGAACTGTGAGGAGTACCTGCTGCGTAATTGGGGTTTCCGAGCAATTCTGATTCGCAGAGACGTGAGGCAGCTTTTGCTCTGCAAAGGACAGAAGAGAGCAAAGCAACGAGCAGATTAAATGTGTGTCGACGGCAGAAATTGCACATGACGGGTGTGGCTGCCACCCAAGAGCGTGAGATGCAGTGATTCCCCGTGTGAAAGCCTGTAGAGGCTGGAAAGCCTCCTGTCAGCTGCAGGTCCGCTGGAAACCCCAGCTCACGTCGCTTCCCCAGCCAGTGGAGCACTGACGGGCTTGCCTCAGAAAGCAGACGCGTGTGGCTGCCGGGTGGGCGCTGGCGCGCTTGCCTTCTTCTGGATGGTCAGAATGAAGACACAGACCCCTGTGACCCGTGCTGGTTGCCTGCAGTGGTTTACAAAGGCACTGTGAGCACTGTGTTAGGGACACTGAACACTGACTGCCCAGGGCAGTGTGTGCACACAAACACAGCCCTGTGTCTCATACGACTTACAATCATAGACCCTAAGGCAACTCTCAACTTATCCCGCAGATCATATTCCGCTCATATTTCCAAAGAAAAAGACGAGGCTCTGAAGTGTTAAGTGACTTGCCTGAAGCTGCCCCCACAGCAGGTGCAGGAGTGGGATTCAATCCCTGGCCAGCTGGCCGCACAGCCAGAGCTTCCTGCCCTGCCGTGGCCCTGACTCTCCATCTCGTGGGTGTCTCTGCAGGAGCTGAGACAGGACAGAGGAGGAGATGGGAGAGAGGAGGAGATGGAGACACAGGAGACTCAGAGACGGGCCCAGAGGCACAGCAGAGACAGGACAGAGGTGGAGAGCATGCAGCTCGCACACAGGACCCGTGAGCATTCAGGAGCCAGGCTCTGTCACAGAGGCCCCTTTCAGGAAGGATCGTACAGGACCTGCACTGGGTCCAGCAAGCACGACGCTCCATCCGGAGCCAGCCTCCTGGGCCTCACACTCCCCGGGCTCACTCCTCGCAGCCTTGGAGCTCAGAGGGAGTGGGCGGGAGGAGGTGCTCCAGCAAGGAGTTCAGCTCAGGGCAGAATTCGGCTCCAGAGACCCAGGAGGCAACAGAAGCTTCTTTTCCAAAATGCTGGAGGGCTCTCCCTCTCTTCCAGTTTTTCCTTTATTTTTAAATTTTTACATTGTTGGCCTCTGTCACACAACAACGTGAATCGGCCATAATTATACATACATCCCCTCCGCTCCCCCTAGCCAAACCTATAGCTTGATACACAGTGAAGTGAGTCAGACCGAGGAAAACAAATATCATATATTAACGCATATATGGGGAATCTAGTAAAATGGTACTGATGGCCTATCTGCAGGGCAGGCGTGGAGACGCAGATGCAGAGAATGGACTTCTGGACACAGTCGGGGAGGGAGGGGGCCTGACGGAGAGGACATACATGCACCGTCCCGTGTGAAACGGAGAGTGACGAGGAGTTGCTGTGTTAACACAGGGCGCACAGCCTGGCACTCTGATAACCTCCCTGAGTTTTAATGATGTTTACAACGTGTGTCTAGTATTCGCTCCACAGTCCCCCTCTGTACAGCATCCTAGCCTCACCGTGAAGACCCTCGCCAGCCCTCCCAGGGACATCCAGGCGTCCACGCCATCCAGGGCAGCGGCAGGTGGTCCGGGAGTCCACACCCGTCTGGAGGCTGGCCCACCTGCGCTTCCCCGCGTGGCCGCCAGGGGACAGCACGCCTCCTGGAGAAGCGACCAGGCAGCTCAGTTCAGCTCAGTCGCTCCGTCCTGTCTCTTTGCAGCCCCACGGACTGCAGCACCCCAGGCCTCCGTGTCCATCACCAACTCCTGGAGCTTGCGCAAACTTATGTCCACTGAGTTGGTGATGCCATCCAACCGTCTCATTCTGTTGTCCCCTTCTCCTCCTGCCTTCAGTCTTTCCCAGCATCGGGGTCTTTTCAAATGAGTCAGTTCTTCACATCAGGTGGCCAAAGTATTGGAGTTTCAGCTTCAGCATCTTCCGAATGGACTGGTTGAAACTCCATGCAGTCCAAGGGACTCTCAAGAGTCTTCTCCAACACCACAGTTCAAAAGCGTATATTCTTCAGTGCTCAGCTTTCTTTATAGTCCAACTCTCACATCCATACACGACCACTGGAAAAACCATAACTGACTAGCAGACCTTTGTCGGCAAAGTAATGTCTCTGCTTTTTAACATGCTGTCTAGGTTGGCCACAGCTTTTCTTCCAAAAAGCAAGCATCTTTTAATTTCATGGCTATAGTCACCATATTCAGTGATTTTGGAGTCCAAGAAAATAAACTTTCTCACTGTTTTGCTCCCCTGGGGGCTCAGCTGGTAAAGAATCTGCCTGCAATGCAGGAGACCCTGGTTCAGTTCCTGGGTCAGGCAGATCCCCTGGAGAAGGGCACCCACTCCAGTGTTCCTGGGCTGCCCTGGGGGCTCAGCTGGTAAAGAATCCACTTGCAGTGTGGAAGACCTGGGTTCGCTCCCTGGGTTGGGAAGACCCCCTGGAGAAGGGGAAGGCTGCCTGCCCCAGTGTTCTGGCTGGAGAAGCCCATGGACTCTACAGTCCACGGGGTCGCAAAGAGCTGGACACAGCGGAGCGACTTTCACTTTCACTGTTCCCACTGTTTCCCCATCTTTTTGCCGGGAAGTGAGGAGACTGGGTGCCATGATCTTAGTTTTCTGAATGTTGAGTTTTAAGCCAGCGTTTTCAATCTCCTCTTTCACGTTCATCGAGAGGCTCCTACTTCCTCTTCACTTTCTGCCATAAGGGCGGTGTCATCTGCATATCTGAGGTTACTGATACTTTTCCCGGCAATGTCGATTCCAGCTTGTGCTTCACCCAGCCTGGCATTTCGCATGATGCACTCTGCATATATGTTAAGTAAGCAGGATGACAAAATACAGCCTTGAGGTACTCCTTCCCGATTTGGAACCAGTCTGCTGTTCCATATCTGGTTCTAACTGTTGCTTCTTGACCTGGGTACAGATTTCTCAAAAGGCAGGTCAGGTGGTCTGGTATTCCCAACTCTTGAAGAATTTTCCAGTTTGTTGTGATCCACACAGTCAAAGGCTTTGGCATAGTCAATAAAGGAGAAGTAGATGTTTTTCTGGAACTCTCTTGCTTTTTAGATGACCAACAGATATTGACAGTTTGATCCCTGGTTCCTCTGCCTTTTAAAATCTAGCTTGAACATCTGAAAGTTCTTGGTTCACATACTGCTGAAGCCTGGCCTGGAGGATTTTGAGCATTACTTTGCTATGGAGAAGCGATGGAGGAAGACTTTCCCTCCCGCTGATCACGGGGTTGGGAATCTGAGAGTGCAGTGTATGCAGTGCAGCCCAGAGAGTGAGCACGCAGAGGACTCTGAGGCAGAGGTAGGCGGGGAGTGCTCAGGTCTGGGGTGTGGGCAGGGCCGTCCCGCCCCCAAGACACGCCCAGGTGGGATGCAGCCGCTGTGCCCCTCGTGTTTTAGTTGCTTCATCAGTTATGTTTCCCATGAGTATCCTGTTTTTCCTTCCTCCTATTTTACATTTTCTACCTTAAAGAAAAGCACATATATTTAATTTTTAAATGCTCCAGAACACTGCTGCCTTAGGGTGCAGGCCTGTGGGACCGGGAGGCTGTGATGAGGTGCCTGTGCCTGAAGGCAGGGCTCCCCGGATCCCCACGAACCCCAGGCAGGAATGGGAGGTTTCCCGGGCCTGTGAACTGGCGCTGAGGTCCAAGGGGAACCTGAGTACCGAGGAGCGACAGAGAAGCGGGCTGGGGACTCGGTCCCTGGACAGGGCACGGCGGGGGTACTGAGGAAGAAGACAGACAGACTTAGACACGGCCCTCCCCGGGGCCTCCTCCCCCAGCAGCAGACACAGAGCACAGGCGCACAGAAGCCCGGTCTGCCCCAGAGCCCGACCGCACACAGACCTGCCCGCTCCAGGCAGTGTGGCTGGGAGTCGCCTAGAAAACCTAACTTTCTGAAAGTGAGAGTGTTAGTTGCTCAGTCATGTCCCACTCTGCAACCCCATGGACTGCAGCCCACCAGGCTCCTCTGTCCATGGGATTCTCCAGGCAGGAATCCTGGAGGGGGTGGCCATTCCCTCCTCCAGGGGATCTTCCCGACCCAGGGAATGGGCGCAGGGAAATGGCAACCCACTCCAGTACTCTTGCCTGGAGAATCCCATGGAGGGAGGAGCCTGGTAGGCTACAGTCCATGGGGTCGCAAAGGGTCGGATACAACTGAGCGACTTCACTTCACTTCTCCTGCCTTGCAGACGGATTCTTCAGCCTTTGAGCCGGAAGGCCAGGACACCTGTGGAGTCCCCATCTCCAGCATGTGCCCCTGTGAGCCTGCAGTCCATGGAGGGGACAAACGGAGGCTGCAGCCTCGCCCCCACGCCCGTGGGGACCGGGGCCCTGGCACTGCCTCCGAGGCTCTGAGTGGAGGGCTGGGGAATGACGAGAGGCAGGTAGGCGTGTTCGCTGCCGCAGTTGACAAATATTAGTGACAGGCTTTCTTTTTTCTAATAGCTGCTTCTCCCATGATGTAGCAGCTTTAAACACAGCAAACTTTTTTTCATCATATTCCCTGCTGGAAATGAAGTGAGAACAGACAGAAAATGCACGTGTGCAGACACGGCGTGTGGCCCAGCAGTGACGAGGACGGGTTTGGCTGCCGGGGCCCCTACTCACTTTGCGTCGGTTGAGGCCGGGACGTCCGCCCTGTGCTTCGACCTCAGGTACACGGTCTTCATCCTCACCTCTACGCCGGGGGGCAGGGCCAGAGGGGCCGCCACGCAGAACAGGGCCAGCCGTGGGGGTAGGGCCGCGCCCGAGGGTGCCCGCCTGTTCTGTCCGAAGAGGAACTTCAGTCGTCCTTGAAACTGCATCGTCTGCCGTTTCAAAGACAGAAACGAAGGCACAATCACAGGGTAAATTAGCCAGGCTAACTGGTCAATAGCCAAAGGCCTCGGAGCTCACATTCCCAAGGACGGAGACCAACACGCCTTCCATGCCGGCCCCTGGGGACAGGCGCTCCACTGCTTTTGAATCATTCGGGGTTTCCCTGTAATTCTCTCTAAACTTCCAGCGTGTTCCCGTGTGTGCACTCGTGGGTGTGAGTCCTCATTCAGGTGCGTGAACATCCCTGGACTCGGCCGGAGTCACCAGGCAGCCCCCTGGGAGGACATGCTGGAGCCAACCACCTCTAAGCACTGCCCCCGTGACCCTCCACTCCCCAAACGCCACCCACGCATGGAAATGAAACTCAGGGACAGCCGGGTCTTCCTGAGCTAGAGCACAGGAGTTCGGTTAGTCAGCTCAGTCACTCAGTCCTGTCCGACTGCGATTCCATGGGCTGCAGCACGCCAGGTTTCCCTGTCCATTGTCTTCCGGAGTTTGCTCAAACTCCTGTCCTCTGAGTCAGTGATGCCATCAAACCATCTCATCCTGTTGTCCCCTTCTCTTCCTGCCTTCAATCTTCCCCAACATCAAGGTCTTCTCCAGTGAGTTAGCTTTGCATCACGTGGCCAAAGTATTGAAGCTTCAGCTTCAGCATCAGTCCTTCCAGTGAATATTCAGGCTTGATTACCTTTAGGGTTGACTTGTTTCATCTCCTAGCAGTCCAAGGGACTCTCAAGAGTCTTCTCCAACACCACAGTTCAAAAGCATCAATTCTTCAGTGTTCAGCTTTCTTTACAGTCCAACTCTCACATCCATACATGACTACTGGAAAAACCATAGCTTTGACTAGATGGACCTTTATTGGCAAAGTAATGTTTCTGCTTTTTAATATGCTATGTAGGTTGGTCATAGCTTTTATTCCATGGAGTAAGTGTCTTTTAATTTCATGGCTGCAATCACCATCTACAGTGATTTTGGAGCCTAGAAAAATAAAGTCTGTCACTGTTTCCACTGATTCCCCGTCTATTTGCCATGAAGTGATGGGACCAGATGCCACGATCTCCATTTTTTGAATGTTGACTTTTAAGTCAGTTTTTTCACTCTCCTCTTTCACTTTCATCAAGAGGCTCTTCAGTTTCTCTTCTTCTGCCATAAGGGTGGTGTCATCTGCATATCTGAGGTTACTGGTATTTCTCCCAGCAATCTTGATTCCAGCTTGTGCTTCATCCAGCCCGACATTAGGCATGATGTACTCTGCATAGAAGTTAAATAAGCACGGTGACAATATACAGCCTTGTCATACCCCTGTCTCAATTTGGAACCAGTCCGTTGTTCCATGTCCAGTTCTAACTGTTGCTTCCTGACCTGCATATAGATTTCTCAGGAGGCAGGTGAGGTGGTCCGGTATTCTCGTCTCTTGAAGAATTTTCCACCATTTGTTGTGATCCACAAAGTCAAAGGCTTTGGCATAGTCAATAAAGCAGAAGTAGATGTTTTTCTGGAACTCTCTTGCTTTTT
>SJYR01002481.1:147459-177308 GCA_006410655.1 Kobus ellipsiprymnus | reverse complement strand
CGGCCCTTCAGGAGGACGAACGAAGTGGAGCGCCCTCCCGCAGACCGCCGGCTGCCAGGCGAGCGCGTGCGCGCCGCTGCCGCTGGCCGCCGGCATCTCCACAGGGCCGCCCGGCCGCCCCGGGCCTGCTGCGCCCTCCTGGGCGGGGGTCCTGCCTCGGGCGGGCTCCCTGGCGGGCGTCGGCCCCTCCAGGGCCTGCCGCGCCCCTCGCGGCTGACGTCTCTCCTCACGGTCCTCTCTGTGTGCTGGTTCCTCAGACACAGCCTGACCCTGCCCTGTCATCTTCTAGAGACTTCCACCATCTACCATCCACTCTGCGTGGTGTGAAGTAGGTGTTAAGATTCATTTTTTTCCAGAGGACCCAGTCCACGAGGCACCGTTCACTGACGAGACCAGCACTGCCCAGCCCTGGCGACATCGGCTTCACTGTGAACCCGAGTCTGCTGTGAACGTCCCCTGACTTTTGAGGCCGTGTGTCTTCTTTGCTCCGACCCCACTGGTCTCGGCCACTGAGCTGGGCGTGAGGTGCTGTGTCTGGGACTGTGTGTCCCAGAGGTCACCGGTGGCCCCCCCCCCCCGTGGTGCGGGCTTTGCTCAGGCCTCTGCACCTCCGGCCAGCTTGTCCCGTCTCCTCCCAGAAAAGCAGCGCAGTGTCTGTCCTTTGTTGCTGTTGTTCAGTCGCTAAGCTGTGCCCGACTCTTAGAGACGCTGTGGACTGCAGCCCGCCAGGCTCCCCTGTCCGTGGGATCCCTCAAGCAGGAATACTGGGCTGGGTTGCCGTTTCCTTCTGGGATCTTCCTGACCGGGGATCGGGCCTGTGTCTCCTGCATCGGCAGGTGGACTCTTTTCCACAGAGCCAGCCGGGATGCCAGCTACTCTGACTTGATCAGTCACCTTTATGACGATATCAAGTCCTCCAGTTCACAGCATCTTTCCATCTTCTTGTAGTTCAGTTGCTAAGTCATGCCCGACTCTTTGCAACCCCATGGACTGTAGCACACCAGGCCTCCCTGTCTTTCCCTGTCTCCTGGAGCTTGCTCAAACTCATGTCCATTGAGTCAGTGATGCCATTCAACCGTCTCATCCTCTGTCTCCTCCTTCTCCTGCCTTCAATCTTTCCCAGCATTAGGGTCTTTTACAATGAGTCAGCTCTTTGCATCTGGTGGCCAAAGTACTGGAGCTTCAGCTTCAGCATCAGTCCTTCCAATGAACATTCGGGACTGATTTCCTTTAGGACTGACTGGTTGGATCTCCTTGCAGTCCGAGGGACTCTCGAGAGTCTCCTCCAGCACCACAGTTGGAAAGCATCGATGCTTCGGCGCTCTGGACCTTTAAGTTTCTTTAAATACTGCTTTTCTGAGTGGAAGCACTACGTATGATTTGCTTGACTCATTACTAGGAATTTGGTGTTTTTCCATCCTTCTTTGATGGATGGCATTTTCCCCTCGATGGTTTTGATTAAAGGGAAAAAACGGTGCTGATGTCTGAGCGCTGGATATTTCTCACTGTAAACTAATAAGTAGGCACTGTGACCCACATCGGAGATGGCAATGGCATCCCACTCCAGTACTCTTGCCAGGAAGATCCCATGGATGGAGGAGCCTGGTAGGCTGACATATTCCCTGGTGAGTTTCAGCAGAACCCCAGGGGCACCCTGCTGCCCCATTTGCCATCTCCGCACACCTCGGATAACCCACGAAAGAGATGCAAAGGGTGGGTCTGAGGCTTAGCTGACACAGGAGGAGATCGACTTGGAGGAGGGCAAGCAGATCAGGCCAGGTGTTAGACAGAGAGGCTCTAGGCTAGAGTCGGGCTAGAGCGGAAGGGTTAGACAGAGAAGCCTGGAGGATCACTGTACATGGAGTCACAAAGAGTTGGACACAAATGAACCACTAACACACACACACTTGAATGTCGACACTTGCTGGGATGAGAAAACCGAGATCGCGGCAGTCAGCCTGGCTTCCCTTCATCTTTCCTAATGTTTAGGGTTTGATTCCTACAAATGAGGTCAAGAAGAATAAATGGTGGGGGATCTGAGAAGCAGAGGAGAGTGACGTGTCAGCTGTTCACAGAGCACAGAACAAGCCCGCTCTGGTCTGGTCAGAGCATCTCATCTTGCCTCTGAACCACCCTCCGCAGAGTTGAGGATAAAAGCACAGCCATTTTCACAAACAGCTCATTCCAGTAGTGACCATCTTTGCCTTTTGTGCAGAGAGAGCACATATCCGCTCTCCATGCCCGTGGGCCCTTAACTGCTTCCTGCCACAGGCCCTCACATCCGTCCTGATTCACCTGGGGATGAGACGCTCCCACTGCTGACCTCGGAGAGAATGGACAACACCTTGTAGCAGCAAAGGCAAGGGCAACTAAAATATACGTCCAAAGCCTATTTGTTCATCTCAAAGAGCACTGGATGCAAGACACTGAACCGAGGCACTCAGGTCGCCACAGGAAACGGCTGGTTCCTGACTTTTCGTAAAGCATTTTGCCCACGAAGCTGACAATAATAGCACAGGGCTGGTCTAATAAGTTCATGAAATGTTTTACATAAACTAGAGGCACCGCCTGATTTAATGGCATTTGGAAACAATTTCCTTATAATAAAAGGCAAAACTTTTTTTTTTTTTAACTTCTAACACTTCAGAGGAAATAACCGAGTTCCAAGAAAACAAAAGCTCCAATTAGCAAGTTCAGACCTGGAATCAGGTCTCTACAAGGCACCTGCATTTCCCACAGAAACCCAACCCCGGGGGTGGGACCTTAGAATTACACAGCCAAAGGCAGGTGGTGTGGGTGTCCCGAGAATTTACAGAGCAACTCAGGCAACAGCGATTGGGGAAAAAAAAAAATTCTCAGCGGGCACAGGCGACCACATCACATTTTTCTAGATCCAGGTGCTGCACACGACGCCCAGGGGCGCGAAGAAAGCTTCATTACTTGGGGCTCGAATCGTCGGGCCCGCGGCCTCGCTCCCCCTTGGCGGGCCTGGGAGAAGGGCGCTGCTGGAGAGGGCCCGGCCCCGTGCGCGTGGCCCCTGCGGAGGTGCCGAGGTGCACCTGGAGGCCCGTCTGGCAGCTCGCGCGGGAGGCCGGCGCCTAAGGGGCGGAGCCGGATGCCCGCAGGCAGCCCGACCTCCGGGCTTCCCCCCCAACCCCCGGCCTCGCGGCCGCGGCTTCTGGCCCATCGGGAAGATTTTCGGGATTAACTGCATGTCTTGTCCCCCATCTCCTTCCTCGCTGGGCTCTGACCCGGGTGCAGCGAATGTTTGGCCTGGCCCACAGAGGTGCCCCGGCTCCGCGGGGTGGTCTCCAGCCTCAGGCAAGCACGCCAGCCGGCGGGCCCCTTGGTGGACTGTCCACCTCCCAGGGGCCACCATGGCCTTGCCGGCGAGGAGGTCTCAAATGCGCTGCAGGCCCGGCTCAGCCCCGCTGCCCTCCATCTGGTGTGCCTCTTTCTGGCTCGCCCTGTGTCTTTGAGCTTACAGCCTTTCTCTATAGTCAAGTGTTGGAATCACTGCACGTTCTGCCCCCGGATGAGGCCCTGAGCACACACTGTGTGCTGGGTTTTTCCAGGTTCTGTCTTGTTCTCTCTCACATCCACCTGTTTTTATCTTGAATTCCTCAGGGAAGGTGCAGGGCTGGCAGTTGGTGGCTTCCTGGAGTTTATCACCTGCTCTGTGAGCCCCCTGCAGAGGGCTGGGGGGCGGGGCAGGTGTTTTTTTGGGGGGGGTGGCCACACTTGTGCCCAGCTTGTCCTCAGACCGCAGCCACCCGACTTGCAGAGCCAGGAGGTTTCACCAGTGTTTGACTCTGGGCTGGGATTGTTCGTGAGACTTTTCCCTCCCAGAGGCCAAGCCAGGTCCTACTTCCTTTCCTGGGGCTTCTCACTGAGCCACCTCCTTGGACCCAGGGTTGGGTGGACTCCACCCCGCTCTGCCCTGAGGTCTGGAGTCGTCCAGGCTGTGCTGACGTCTGGGCTGTGCTGACCTGGGGCAACACTCCGGGTGAGCCATCTGCACACCAGCAAGAGCGATCCTGGAGCACACTGCGTCCTGACTGCGTGTTGCAGCCAGGGCTTGAGACACTGAAGTGCAGCTCAGGACAGGCCCCTGCCTGGCCCCGACCAGCCTCTCACAGCGAGCAGTGTAGAGGTAGGGCTGCAGGCCCAGAAGTCGCCGCTGTGAGACTAGGGACACCCAAGACACCAGCACGCCTCCCGCCGTGACCCTGAGCCCCAGACAAAGCCGGGTGTGCAAAACCTCATCTGACAGAAGGTCGGTGATTTAAAATAAGAAAAAGTTTGATTTTAGAGACGTTTTAAACCTTGAAGTTTAAAAGTTCAAGGTCCTTGGTGGCTCAGACAATAAAGAATCCGCCTGCAATGCAGGAGACCCGGGTTTGATCCCTGGGTTGGGAAGGAATGGCAACCCACTCCAGTATTCTTGCCTGGAGAATTCCACGGACAGAGGAGTCTAATGGGCGACAGTCCGTAGGGCCGCAGAGTCAGACATGACCGAGCAACTAAGCGCACACACACCTTGAAGACAACGCATGCCTTTGAGGCAGGGGGACCGAACCGCAGCGGGCGGGGCGCTGTGCTCACCTGGTGGAAGCCCAGGTAGTCCACGATCGTGGCCGACGCGTAGAAGACCATCCCTTCCGCACTCACCACCAGAGCGAAGCCGTGGAGGGACTGGAACAAAGAGAGCACCGCATCACTCGCATGACATCACTCCTCGCATGACATCACTCCCACGACATCACTTCCATGACATCGCTCACAGTGAGACCATCAGGCCTTGGCTCTGTGTGGCTTTTCAACCATTTCTTCCCTGTTTTGTGGTCTGAATTCATAACCTCCAGAAAGGCCCACCTTTAGTTTTTTTATGACTGTTAAAAATGTCCTGAGCCAGCAGGTGACAGGAGAACTTGGTCACCATTTATAAGGCTCATGACTTGGGTTCTTTTTCTAATGATTATCAAACAATATTTTATAAAATACAAACATCACCATGGTGAGATGAGACACACCGATACCTGGAACACAACAGGAGTGTTTGTGCCACCAGGCGGGTTTTCCCGTCCTCTTCTATACCACGTTCCGGTCTAGGAATTTTTATCATGAAAAAATGTTGAGCTCCAACAAGGGCTATTTCTGCATCTACTGAAATCATCACGTAGATTTTCTTTAGTCTGTTACTGTAGTGAGCTGCACTGACAGACTTTCTGACGGTGAATCACTCTTGCCTATGGAGGGTAAGTCTTATCTGATCGTCATTTCTGATGTGTCCTTGGAACTGATGCATTTCACTTGGGAAATACTCATCTATGTTCAAGGAAATCCACCTATAAGCTTCTTTCTTTATTTTGGTGTTCAAGCGTACCTAATCATCAAACATCCTTTCCCTCTTTTTTCATTTTCTATACCCACTTATTTATAATGAGGAAAACGTATTCCTAGAACATCTGGTCACCTCACCTCTAAGACGCTCCAGTCTGGGTGCGTTTCGGGGAGATGGTGAGTGAAAAGGGGGTGAATTTTAGTATCATTATGCACAATACCCTAATGATTGTTAAATCTGTTACTATTGTGGCATGCACTGTTTCGGGCTCAGTTTAGCGTCCCTCTTTTTGAAAAGCAGGCCCTCCGGCCCCTCCTGCACAGGCTTCCCGGAGCCATGGCGAGTGAGGGTGCGTGAGGGACCGCAGGCACGCGAGCTCGTGCTCAGTGCCCACCCCAGCAGCCAGCTGTCTGCCTGCCTGCCTGTCTGGCGTCCCCCTCGTCCTACAAGGAAGACAGCAGCCCAGGCGGTGTGGGTCCTGGCGAGTGCAGGCGCCACGTGTGGAGCGGCTCACTAGGTTTGTGCCGCCCCCTGCAGGCGGGCAGGAGCAGCCTGACTCTCCGGGGCCAGGGCAGAGACGGAGGTTAGGGAGGGTTAGGCAGCTGGACTCTTTAACATGCAGACATTTAGAGACTTTGCACTAACTTCCATGAAGCTTGTAGCTATCAGCAATACATTATAATATTCATTTCTCTTAATCCTTGACCATTCTGGGTACTTCTTTCTTTTTTCTAATCTTTGCCAATTTTATGTGATAAATTATTTTACCATCATTATCATTTTCATTCTTTGATTATTAATGAGATCGAAAAACATTTCACACATTCATTGGTAACTTGTATTTCTTTTTTGGTAAAATACCTGTGCATGTTATGTGCTGATTTTTCTATTAGGATTTATAAATATCAGTTTCTAGGAGCTTTCAAATTACTGGTATTGAAGATTTCTAGGGAGCCCAGGACAATGTTATTGTTCAGTCTCCAAGTCATGTCTGACTCTTTGCGACTCCATGGACTACAGCCCACCAGGCTCTTCTGTCCTCCACTATCTGCTGGAGCTTGCTCAAATTATGTCCATTGAGTCAGTGATGTCATCCAACCACCTCATCCTCTGTCGTCCCCTTCTCTGCTGGCCCTCAGTCTTTCCCAGCAACAGGGTCTTCTCCAATGAGTTGGCTTTTCCCATCAGGTAGCCAAAGTATTGAAGCTTCAGCATCAGTCCTTCCACAGAATATTCAGGACCGATTTCCTTTAGAATGGACTGGTTTGATCTCCTTGTAGTCCAAGGGACTTTTAGGAGTCTTCTCCAGCTCTATAATTTGAAAGCATCACTTCTTTGGTGCTCAGCCTTCTTTACGGTCCACCTTTTACATCCATACACGACTACCACGAGCAAAACCGTAGCTTTGATTATACAGACCCTTCTCGGCAAAGTAACATCTCTGCTTTTTAATAGGCTGTCTAGGTTTGCCATAGCTTTTCTTCCAAGGAGTAAGTGTCTTTTAATTTCATGGCTGCAGTCAGGTCCACAGTGATTTTGGAGCCCATGAAAAGAAAATCGGTCACGGCTTCCACTTTTCACCTGCTGTTTGCCATGAAGTGATAGGATAATGGCAGCCACCTAATCCAAAGCCTCACACCTCTAAAAACTGATGGAGAACCGCAGGGACAGGTAAACTGCGTGACTCTGCACCTCGTCAGGAGAGGACACACAGAGGTGGTGAACCGCAGGCTCCACACAATCAGCACAGGCAGCGTTAGTCCCAGTAAGCTTGCGATGACTGCTTCAAAAGGACAAAGTGTGTGATTCCTCCTCAAGAAACTAGAGACAATTAAACACAACGCAGAGAGAAGGATGAAGCACAAGCTGGAGTCAAGATTCCAGCATCAGTAACCTCAGACATGCAGATGACACCACCCTTTTGGCAGAAAGCGAAGAGAAACTAAACGGCCTCTTGATGAAGGTGAAAGAAGAGAGTGAAAAGGCTGGCTTAAAGCTCAGCATTCAGAAAACTAAGATCATGGCATCCGGTCCCATCACTTCAAGGCGAATATGGGGAAAAAATGGAAACAATGACAGACTTTATTTTCTTGGGCTCCAAAATCACTGCGGATGGTGACTGCAGCCATGAAATTCAAAGACGCTTGCTCCTTGCAAGAAAAGCTATACCAACCTAGACGGCACATTAAAAAGCAGAGACATCGCTCTGCTGACAAAGGTCCATATAGTCAAGGCTATGGTTTTCCAGTAGCCATGTACGGATGTGAGAGTTTGACCATAAAGAAGGCTGAGCCCTGAAAAATTGATACTTTCGAACTGTGGTTCTAGAGAAGACTCTTGAGAGTCCCTTGGACTGCAAGGAGATCGAACAAGTCAATCCTAAAGGAAATCAGTCCTGAATATTTATTAGAAGGAATGATGCTGAAACTGAAGCTCCAATACTTTGACCACCTAATGGAAAGAGCCAACTTATTGGAAAAGACCCCAATGCTGGGAAAGATAGAAGGAAGAGGAAAAGGGGACAACAGAGGATGAGATGGTTGGATGGCATCACTGACTCAATGGACATGAGTTTGAACAAACTCTGGGAGACAGTGGACAGGGAAGCCTGGTGCGCTCCAGCCCACGGGGCTGCAAGGAGCTGGACACGACTGAGAGACTGAACAAGAAGAAGAAGAAGGAGGGAAAAATTAGAAATAAGAGAAGAACAATGAAAACTCTTAAGCTATTTAAATAGTGGGAAATTGCTTCTTTAGAAAGATTAATAAAATTGATAAGCTCCTAGAAGATTTATCAAGAAAAACACAAGGAATTTTAAAGAATACATCATTACACACCCTACAGACGTTAAGAATACAGTGAGGAAATACTAAAAATGATTCTCAAGAAATTAAATAATTTACCAGAATTAACCCATTAGAGGTGGAAACCCTGAAGCACGGTTTCTGCAGAAGAAACAAAGGCATCGAGGTGCGAACCCAGGGTGACGTGCCTGACCCAGACACTTTAAAGATCTCTAAAAATAAGATGGTAACAGTGCCCCCTAAACTGTCTCAGAAATAGAAAGTGAAGAAAGTTCTCTAATTCTTAGGAACTATAACGTGGACGTTAATTCTGATAAGGAAATTCAATGAAAATGAACTCACAGACTTTGACTATTGATGCAAAATATGCTAAATAAAATATCAGCAAACAGCTTTCAGTTTCACATTGTGAAAAGAATGCATCATGGCCAAATGATTTACCCTAGGAATGCAAGCTTGGCCCAATATTGGGAAATTCACTAATACAATACACCAAGCTCATCGATCCCTGGGTCAGGAAGATCCTCTGGGGAAGGGCATACCCTTCTCCCACTCCGGTATTCTAGCCTGAAAAATCCCATGGGCAGAAAAGCCTGGATGGCTACAGTCCATCTGACTCCAAAGTCAGACATGACTGAGCAACTAACCAGACAAGCACGCTTATAGATCTAAGGAGAAAAATCTATAGCTTTTGCCGTCTTCATAGATGGCAAAAAAGCTTTCAACAAAATTCAATACTCGTTCTGATTAAAAAACACTCAAGAAAATAGGAATTATGAATACATTTTAGCATGATAATGTGTGTGGACATGTGTGTGTGTGTCATGTTATTCCTAAGATAGCAACTTAATTAACAGGGAAAATGCTGTGTTTCCAGGAGGATCAGGAAGCCAGGCAAGGACGCCCTGGCACCCCTCTCCAGGGGTGTGTGAACTGCGGCGCCCCTCCAGCCCATCGTACCCTGTGGCCAAACCTGCTCACTTGCGTGCGTGCAGCACAAGAGCAAGGCGAGACGGCTCCCAGAGAGACAGCACGCCCGTGACGGCTGAAGCGCCGTCTGCCACGCACAGAAAGGCTTGCTGAGGCCTGTCCTAGAGCTTCTGGGGTGCTAACTGTTGCAACTGGAAGGGGGCTCAGTGGGGGTTAGCACTGAGAAGGTAAGAGGGTCCCTACCTGCAGAGGACTCCTTCGTTTATTTGGAAAACCCTAGAGAATCGATGATAAAGCAACCCGAGTGAAAGACTTCAGTAAACAGGAAGGGTATAAGATTAAATATATAGTCTATAGCTTTTACATACTAGAATAATGACCATATTAGAGGACATTCTAATGGATAAAATCCTCTTTAGAAGACCCAGCACTTGCAAACTCAATCAGAAAAACACAAAATTGATGTGAAGAAAATGTTAAAACATCTCAAGAGACACCAAATTATATGTGAACAATGGAAAGACATCCTTTGGTCTTGGACAGGGTGCCTCACCGTCATAAAGATGAATTTATCAATGGAGTGCAATGTCCGGCCCAAAAGGAAATCGTGTGTTCTGCCCAACCTGACATCACACACGATTCCCAAGAACCCCTCAGAAAGGGACACAGCCTCACAGCCGCACACGGGACCTTGCTCTGCTGTGAAGCCACACCTCAGCTGTTACAGTGTAACTCAGAGAGGACACAGCACAACACTCAGGCTAACATACAGTAAACGCTCAACAAAGATCTTACTCAAGAGGGAAGCACGAACCAGCTCCCTAGAGGTGCAGGGGGTAAGAGTCCGCCTGCCCATGCAGGTGACGCGGGCTCGACCATTGGTCCGGGGAGATCCCACCTGCCGAGGGGCAAAGCCCATGAGCCCCAGCTACTGAGCCGGGGCACCTAGAGCCGTGCTCCTCAGCAACAGAAGCCACACGGCGAGAAACCCGGTGCCACAGCCGGAGGAAACCCACGCGCGGCACCAAGGACCCAGCACAGCCAGACAGGTGAGCAAACTCACACAAAATCTACAGGAAAGGGAATCGCTAAGATGTTGAAGCAGCCAACGACATATCAGAGATGCCAGGGGCTCACAGCTGAGGTCAGATTGCTGCCTCAGATGCAGACGTAACATTCCCTCGGAGAATCCTCGCGCAGCCTGTGCTGACATGCCTTGAAAAGGAGGTGACGCCCGACGGCCCGCCTTGTTGCACAGTTCTGGACCAGCTTCTGACACGCAGGTGCCAACAGCAGGGTGGCGATCTGCAGTCAGATTTAGACTTTGCGCTTAGTCTCCTGCACGACAAACCCAAGCTCACATAGCCCCCCAAGGCACCCCCGCCCCCAGCAGTCTGCCACTGATGACCACGTCTCACCAAAAGCCTGCTATTAAAATACCAGCCACAACCCCTGAACTCCAATGAACTGACAGTCAGCCCTGTGCACACTGCGTCCACCAGAACGTCCGCGTTCCCAGACAGACGGCAGCATCTGTCACGAGCTCCTGTGCAGTTCCAGGGAAGTGCCTGCTCCCACTGCCCACACACCTTCGGGCAGTAGGGGGGA
The DNA here is from genome assembly GCA_006410655.1 of Kobus ellipsiprymnus. NCBI lineage: Eukaryota > Metazoa > Chordata > Mammalia > Artiodactyla > Bovidae > Kobus > Kobus ellipsiprymnus. The sequence goes on along the minus strand of SJYR01002481.1, from coordinate 166,622 downwards.
AAGTCCAGTGTTTGCCTGCGCTCATCCTGGTGGAGGGTCACAAGTCTGTGACCATGTCCGAATCTCCCCCACGTGCCTCTGCTAGGGGACCCCGGGTTTCTTGGTGGGGGTGGGGAGACCGGTGAAAGTCTGGGCTGCTACATGGTGTAACAGAGGCCAGGTTTTCCTGTGTGCTGACCGCAGGGTGTGGGTCGATCTCCAGGACAGGAGGCTGGGCATGGAGGGCCCCGTCTGTGAGTGGCCCCCACGAAGCCTGAATGCGCACCTGCTGGGCAGCAACAAGTCTGGATAGTGCCCCTCGTGGTTTCTGCACCACTTCAGACATACTTCACCTAAGAACACAAAGCCTGCGTGTCCATGTGCACCAGCCCGGAGGATTTTTGGAAGCACCGTCAGCCTCAGAATCTATGATGAACTGGACCACTGAGGCTTGGACGCCCATGTCCCTCAGACACCAACATGTACAAGAACCGCACTTCGAAATACCAGCTCTTCTCATATTGTGGTAAAACGTCTGTAGCAGAAAGCTCAACATTTTAGCCACACTCGTGCACACGGTTCATCCCCACGAGCCCTGTGGTTGTACGGCCGCCAGCTGCATCATCTCCAGAGCCTTCTCATCTTCCCAGGCTGACACTCCAGCCCTCCCCAGGCCTGGCCGCCACCATCTGCTTCCTGTCTCCAGGAGCCTGACTCCCCCAGGGGCCTCCTGAGTGGACTCACAGGACCGGCCCTTCCGGGCCAGGCTTGGGCTCTCAGCATGGTGTCCTCAGGCTCGTCCGCGCAGAGCCTGTGCTGGAATTCTCTTCCTCTTCAAGGCTGGCTAATACTCCGCTGCTCGCACAGGCTGCACTGCATACCCCGTCGCTCAAGGGGCCTCTGGGCTGCTCTCAGCTCCTGGTAGGGGCTCCCGGAGACGCGCGCACCCGGATGGAACACGCTGCGTGGATGGAAGACGCCTAAGGCAAGGAGGAAAGGCCACTGCCTTCCCTTGCTACAGCGCTGCTGGGCACCTGCGTGGTGGGACCTGCGTGGTGGGACCTGCGTGGTGGGACCTGCTGCCCCCAGAGCTGGGCGTCCCCCAGGACGAGGGTGGTGCTGGTGCTCACGTCGCTGCCCATGGCGCTTCCAGCTCCTCCCCTGCAAACCTGGCGTCCTGTGACCCAGGGTCTCGGCAGAACACCTGCTCAGGGTGCCTGCCTCCTTCCCCACCCTGACCCGTGGCCGGCAGGTTCTGGTGGCCGAGGCCCTGGCGGCTGGTGCAGCCTGCTGCCTCGGCCACTGTGACCAAGCCCTCTGGCCAGGAAAGCTGGAGCGGAAAGCCGCAGGCCTCGCGCCTGACCCGGAGCTGGAAGGAGCATCCCAGGAAGGGCCTGCAGGCTGCCCATCTAAGTCCCGCCCCAGGAATCTGGGCAGAAGCAGGGTGGGCCACACTAGGGCCACCGCAGGCTTCAGTGGCCCTATGGTGTGGCTCCATTACTGTGGCAATGAGCTTACTGTCCCTCCTTCTTACAGACTCACTGACCAATGGCCACATGGCCCAGGTGACTGGGCCCAGACGCCACGCAGGGCTGGGCGGTGGTGGCCTGAGAGCCTCGTCCCCCTCCTCCGGGCAAGCTGCAGGCGTGGGGACCCCCACTTGCCGCCAGCGGCGGGAGTGGGCAAAGTGGGCACCACCAGCTGTCCACACAGCATTTCCCGTCTCAGAGGCAGCCCGGACTCACAATGTCCCACTAATGATAGTCCAAAGACCAAAGAGACGCTCACGGTCTGAGTGCATCAAATGCCGTCTCAAAAAAGATTTTACAAGATTAGTCACAGCCGAAAACAACCTTAATTTTAACTCACCAGGCAGAAATTTTAAAAAGAAAAACGACCGTAAACGCTGTTTGCCGAGTCATATGGATTCAATATCAGATCGACGTTCTGGCCTGGAAGCCTCACGCCAAATACTGCTGCACATGTGGGACCGGCCGGGGCAAATATGCATCGCAAACGTTTGTTTGTTTTCTCTCTTCTTTTAATCCTGCAAGACTTTTGTGTTTTTTTAAATATGGTACATGGAAAATGAGATCACTTCTCCAAGCGGAGAAAAGAATTTGGCCCCAAGCTGAAGGCTGTGCTTTTTTAAGAGGAGAAACAACCGTGTCCACGTTCAATGACAGCCAGTCACGGGAGCTGCACCTGCCACCGCAGGGCCGGCCACGCGCCCCGGATGCCACCGGCAGCCCCGCAGCAGGGACCCACGCGCCCTGCCCCGGACGCCGCCGGCAGCCCCGCGGCAGGGATTGGGGCGAACGGCTGAGCAAGCGGGACTTCCTCTGGACAGCCCTTGAACATCCTGATGTCTTTCAACACAGGCAGAAAAAAATACCCGGCGAGCACTTCAAAGACTGCTCGTCAAGGTCACAGCGGAGGAAAAAGAAGAGGGGAAGGAACAGTCCCAGCAGCCCCTCTCCTTGCCCCTCCTGGAATGAAGGGAAGTTGGGAGCTGGGCCCTCCCCTGAGAGCTGTCGCCATGGCAATGGAGCAACACCACAGGCCGGGCCGCCAGTCACGCGAGCGGGGCACCGGCCACTGGGCCTGCTGGAGCCAGATCACTCGCTGGGCCTCGCCGCGGGGCCCGTGTGCGTGCGAGGCGCTTCTGCAGGGGACGGCTCGCCGGCTGTTTATAGATCCCACAAACAGTAAACTTGGCCTTGGGCTCCAGCCTCGGAGAGCGACAGCGCTTGCAAAGAGTCCTCAAAAGAGGCAGTGGGCTCCCAGGGCAGAGCCACTAGGGTGGAGGCAGGTGCGGACCCCCGGGCCCTGGGAGCTGGCCCCGTGCTAGCCCGGCCCTGCTCCGCCAGCCACGGCCCCAGAGTCGTCCTCTCCAGGTGAGCAGCTGGACAGTGCAGGCGTCTGGACGGTGAGGCTGGCTCTGGGCCCTCCTGCGGCCGGTGGGAGGGGAGCCCAGAACCGGACACAGAATGTGGCCACTGCAGACATAGCTCTTCCTTCCCTGGGCGGACGTGACCACTTCAAAAACACCTCAACCAAGGGCTGCTTTTTCAACACCTGTGTGACCTTGGACAAACTACTTAACCTCTCTGGGCCTCAGGTTCCTCATCTGAAAAACAGGGATGACAGCAGGGACCGTCTCTGAGCTCAAATAAGCACCCATACAGAGTAAGGGCAGAATCAATACTGGTCCTGTTAATTAGAACTTGGGGTTTTGTGCTGGAACGAGTGATTTACCAAAAGTGTTGGCAGTGTTTTCTAAAGAGAAAACAAAGCCTGTTTGAAGATTGGGACGACTCTCTGAACATAAACTTGGTTTAGCTCCTGAGAAGCAGTTTATGGGTCATCAATAAACAGGTGCTCCTGATGACCTGAAGGAGCGGCCTTGCTCTGTCTGAGAGGCAGGTCCATCCTGCTGGGCTCCTGGGGTGGAGGGGTTGCCCCCACTCACCCCCTAAATCTCCGAGCGGGAGCCACCAGCCTCAGACTCAGAGCCGAGGGTCACTCCAGACCTGTGGACAGGTTCTAGGCCATTCCTACCCCCCCGGGGAGCCCAAGGGGGCCTGCAGGAGGGAGGGGTGCTACTGGGAGCTGGAGAGAGCCCCTGTGGAAGAGTTGTCACACAGGAAAGCCCAGCCAAGCTGGCCCGACGGCAACGCAGGGTGCTGCCACCGCAGCCCTTACCTGGGCTCCAGGGTGGGGGACCCCGGGCTCCATGTTGGGGGAACCTGGGCTCCATGGGGGGGGATCCCGGGCTCCACAGTGGGGGAACCTGGGATCCATGGGGTGGGGGGGGACCCGAGTTCCATGGTGGGCGGACCTGGGCTCCATGGTGGGGGAACCCGGGCTCCACAGTGGGGGAACCTGGGCTCCATGGGGTGAGGGGGGGACCCGGGCTCCATGGGGGGGGGCCCGGGCTCCATGGTGGGGAACCCAGGCTCCAGGCTCCACATGGAACAGACCGGGGGTTGACCTGGGCCCACGGTGGGGGAACCCAGTCTCCATGTGGAACAAACTGAGGGTGAAACCCAGGCTCTGTGGTGGGTGAACCGGGCTCCACGGAGGGGAACCCAGGCTCCATGGCAGGGGCGGGGGGGTGACCCAGGCTCCATGGTGGGTGGACCTGGGCTCCATGGTGGGGGAACCCAGGCTCCACATGGAACAAACTGGGCCGCAGCCTTGGCTGTGGGACAGGCAGGTTCTCAGGCCCCACAACATTCAGCTGCTTCTCCGTGAACCCAGGGTGACCCAGAGCGAGCCAGGAGCTCTTCCCTGGTGATTAAACCCTGAGATGCCGCAGGCCCGCAGCGTCTCAGTGCCCAGCGGTGAGTGGCGAGGCTGGCACTGAGGCCATGCAGCGGGCGCAGCCTGGCCCGCAGGTCACCCTTCAGGGGGCCGGCCTGCGTCCTCGCCTCAGCTCGAGTCCCCACTGGGACCCTCCCTGTGACCGTGGGCTCGGTGAGGGCAGAGCCTGGGGCACACACGTCCAGGGCCAGGAGAGCCCAGGGCAGAGCAGGGCCTGAGTGGCCACCGGGGTGAGCTGACCAGGAAGCCCTGCTCGCTGACCACAGAGGCTCAGGGGCTCAAGATGGATGGCTGGAGTGACCATGGATGGCCCGGAGGCCCGCAGCACACAGCTCTAGGCCTAAAAGCCACAGAGAGGCCCCCAACAGCCGACCTCTCTTCAGGGCCGGGGCCAGAGCTGGGGCTTCTGACCACAGGGAGACTGCTAGGCGGACAGAACGCTACCGTGCACCACGGTGGACACCGCCTGAGGCCGGTACCGCCCTGGGCGCTCAGTGGGTGCCAGACAGGCCCCGGGGTGGGGTCCGGGGTCTGCTGGGCAGTGGGGGCAGTCTGCCCTCCGGGGCTGTGTCCACCCAAAGGCCAGCCCTCGGGGAATTTACGCTTTTACTTACATCTGTCAAGTCCCTGAAAGAAGAGCCACATCAGAAAAGTTTGGGAACAACAGGGTCGCAGCAGAAGGTGAGACAGCATTTCTTGGAGCACAGAGACCAGAGTGGGAGATGGAGTAGCCCCCGCAGCAGCCCGCTCAGCGGGTCCAGAAAACGCGTGGGCGCAGGTATGCGGACATCCAGGTGCTCTCCCCAGAGCCGAGGGGCAGGAGGGCCTGGGACGCCCAGGCCGGGCCTCAGACGCACACCTGTGACCTCGCCAGCACCGCCCTCCAGCAGTCAGGACCCCTCCTGCAGCCTGGCCCCCTCCGACGGCAACCCTGAGACCCCTGCCCTAGGCCGCCCGTCTCCCACCCCTGCCAGCTGACTCTGCGCCCCACTGTGCGGGCTCTGGGGTCTTGTGCCCCAGTCCCTAGAGGACCCGTGGGCCCAGCACCAAGTGGAGGGAACTGCAGCAAGGAGCCCTCAGACACACCCAGCAGGAGCGGGCACTCTTGGCCCCCGCTCACTTTGCCCAACCAGGCAAAGGGGTTTCTAGGACTTTCTCTAGGAGAGCAACAGCCTGAAGGTGAGAGAGTCTGCACTCTTGTTCTCGGCACGTCTCCTGTGGTTCCTGAGAACTTCCCGGGAATTGTGCTGGCTTTTCCAGAAACCGCGCCAGCTCGGTTGGCACGGGTCGACAGCCTGCTGAGTGAGCGTGGTCCTCGGGGCTCCCAGACACGCAAGGCCCTCTCGCGGCGCTTCCTCGAGGCCCATGGGTGCCACGGGGTTGTGTGAGTCACCTGCCTGGGCCCAGGGCCAGCAGCAGGAACAGCAAAGCCCCTTCACTCGGGAATCAGCAGGCCAGCCCGTTCGCCACCCTCTCCAGAGGATCTTGGCCGCTTTAACCCAAGGACGCCGCCGTGGCCTCAAAGGCAGAGACGCAGCACAACCCAGCGGCCCTGTGCACCCTGCCCCGCAGCAAGGGTCAGGCTTCTGTGTCTGCACAGGGCGAGCCAGCTCAGGCAACGTGGCCCCCGCAACGTCACCCCCTATCGTAGTGGGGGCCAGGGCTGTCCGGGTCAGGGTGAGGAGGGCTGTGGCCCGAGCCCGGGCGGGCATTCGGGGGGAGCAGAGAGTAGAAGCGAGAGCGCTTTCCCCGTCTGCTGGGCCCCTTGTGTTGCCTGGTGGGATAAAGCAAGCAGGGCTGCGGGGAACAGCTGAGCTGCAGCCCCAGGCACTCACCCCCCGACCCCACGCACACCCCAGGCCAGCCCTTTCTAGAGGAGACCGTCACCAAGGAGGCAAGTCCACCCGGCCCACCACCCCCCCGACCCTCCAGACCCCAGCACACATGCTCCAGGACACAGTCTGGGGAATGCCGGCGGGTGGGGCAGCACAGAGCAGAGGGTCAGACGAGCATGAGCCTAACATACAGATTTAAGGAGTGGGGTGCCGTTGCCTTCTCCGGAGGTAGACATAGCAAAATGGAATAATAAGAAACAGTGTGAGCAAATCAAGGGGAACCACCTACTAGGTAAGGAAATGTCGGGAGGAGGAGGAGACTGGCAGGCTACCCTCCACGGGGTTGCAGAGCCGGCCAGGACTGAGCGGTTACGCAGAGCACAGACGGAGGCCCACGGAGGCCCACATGGTGGGCGCAGCCTGGAGGACTGTCCCTGGGGCAGCAGACAGCACGGGAGAAAGAGCTGCGGGTGGGAGCATCGCCCAGGGGCCCCGGGCGTGGGGCTCCAGAGGGGGAACCAGTAACCGGGAGGGACACGGGCAAAGCATCCAAACTGAAGAGGAAAGACCTCAGATGGAAAGACTCAGAGCACCAAGCAGGAAAAACAAGACGAAAGACACATCAGTGAAATTCAAGAGTGTCAGGGCCAAAGGCAGGCTCACAAAAGCTCCAGACAGAGCCAGAGTGGACCTGCCGCAGAGAACAGGTCTCAGAGCCCGGTGGCAGATCAGGCTGCAAAGCATCAGACAGGACTGATGAAGTCGAGGGAAAACTTCGAGCCTAGAAGTCTACACTCGGCCAAGTTGTGATCCAAGTGTGAAAGCACGGGTGAGATGCAGAAAGATTTCACAGGAGCCCCACGGGGAAGCGCTCGGGGGCTGTGGAGATGGGGGCCGCGTGCGGAACCTCAGAGGGGCCTGGACCTCGGCAGGACCTGTGCCATCCAGCCTTGGACAGTCACTGTGTCCATGCGGGGCCACAAGAATGAAAGCGGAGCGCGCAACTCCTTTAGCACGAGAAAGCGCGGCCCAAATGGGGAGCTAGAGAGAGGGACAAGAAACCCAGGAAGGTACAGCCAATAGAAATCACAAAACACAAGGGCAGAAGCCAGCCCTCAGCAAGAGAACTACACGAAGAATAAAGAGGCTAGCCCCCAGCCAGGGCCCATGGTGCACGGGCAAGGCCAGTTAACGAGAGCGGGAGCCTAGCGGTGACAGCAAGGGGCCGTCCCAGCTGCAGGATGCTGGAGAGCAGGGCAACCTGAGCGTCTGACGGACACCCAGAGGGACGAGGGGCAGAGTAAAGGCGCAGAGTTTGAGGGCTTCCTGCTTCGGCGGCCGCCTGGAGCGGGGCAGTGGAGCGCTTGCGCACAGCTCCCTGAGTGGCTGCCCCCGGCTTCCCAGGGTTTCAGGTGCCCGCGTGCCGCCCCGCCGCAGCTCGCTTCTGCTCCATCGAGCGGCATCACGGCTCTGCTAGAACCTGAGCTGCCCGGTGCTCCGGACGCGTCTCAGCGGGGGTGGGGGGGATGCGCTGTCCTCAGTGACCGCTGGGCGATGACTTACCCAGCCCTCCCACAGCGAGCGGTCCACCACCTTCTCCCCACCTCCCGGTGGGCCCCGGGCCCCAGGTCCCCACCTGCCACTTGGTCACGGCCTGCTTCACGTGGAGAAAGTGGAACCGGGAGGCCCAGGAGTGCCCCCACCCCTCCAAGGCAGGCAGGTGCCCCCTCCCCTCAGGCACCTCCCCGTCAGTGTGAGCAAATCAAGGGGAACCACCTACTAGGTAAGGAAATGTCGGGAGGAGGAGGAGACTGGCAGGCTACCCTCCACGGGGTTGCAGAGCCGGCCAGGACTGAGCGGTTACGCAGAGCACAGACGGAGGCCCACGGAGGCCCACATGGTGGGCGCAGCCTGGAGGACTGTCCCTGGGGCAGCAGACAGCACGGGAGAAAGAGCTGCAGGTGGGAGCATCGCCCAGGGGCCCCGGGCGTGGGGCTCCAGAGGGGGAACCAGTAACCGGGAGGGACACGGGCAAAGCATCCAAACTGAAGAGGAAAGACCTCAGATGGAAAGACTCAGAGCACCAAGCAGGAAAAACAAGACGAAAGACACATCAGTGAAATTCAAGAGTGTCAGGGCCAAAGGCAGGCTCACAAAAGCTCCAGACAGAGCCAGAGTGGACCTGCCGCAGAGAACAGGTCTCAGAGCCCGGTGGCAGATCAGGCTGCAAAGCATCAGACAGGACTGATGAAGTCGAGGGAAAACTTCGAGCCTAGAAGTCTACACTCGGCCAAGTTGTGATCCAAGTGTGAAAGCACGGGTGAGATGCAGAAAGATTTCACAGGAGCCCCACGGGGAAGCGCTCGGGGGCTGTGGAGATGGGGGCCGCGTGCGGAACCTCAGAGGGGCCTGGACCTCGGCAGGACCTGTGCCATCCAGCCTTGGACAGTCACTGTGTCCATGCGGGGCCACAAGAATGAAAGCGGAGCGCGCAACTCCTTTAGCACGAGAAAGCGCGGCCCAAATGGGGAGCTAGAGAGAGGGACAAGAAACCCAGGAAGGTACAGCCAATAGAAATCACAAAACACAAGGGCAGAAGCCAGCCCTCAGCAAGAGAACTACACGAAGAATAAAGAGGCTAGCCCCCAGCCAGGGCCCATGGTGCACGGGCAAGGCCAGTTAACGAGAGCGGGAGCCTAGCGGTGACAGCAAGGGGCCGTCCCAGCTGCAGGATGCTGGAGAGCAGGGCAACCTGAGCGTCTGACGGACACCCAGAGGGACGAGGGGCAGAGTAAAGGCGCAGAGTTTGAGGGCTTCCTGCTTCGGCGGCCGCCTGGAGCGGGGCAGTGGAGCGCTTGCGCACAGCTCCCTGAGTGGCTGCCCCCGGCTTCCCAGGGTTTCAGGTGCCCGCGTGCCGCCCCGCCGCAGCTCGCTTCTGCTCCATCGAGCGGCATCACGGCTCTGCTAGAACCTGAGCTGCCCGGTGCTCCGGACGCGTCTCAGCGGGGGTGGGGGGGATGCGCTGTCCTCAGTGACCGCTGGGCGATGACTTACCCAGCCCTCCCACAGCGAGCGGTCCACCACCTTCTCCCCACCTCCCGGTGGGCCCCGGGCCCCAGGTCCCCACCTGCCACTTGGTCACGGCCTGCTTCACGTGGAGAAAGTGGAACCGGGAGGCCCAGGAGTGCCCCCACCCCTCCAAGGCAGGCAGGTGCCCCCTCCCCTCAGGCACCTCCCCGAGGCCTTCCCGACTCCGCCTCCTTGTCTCAGAGCCAACCCTCCTGCGCTGGGTGTGGAGTTTCACAGAGGCGAAAGCTTTAGCGTCAGTCCTTCCAGTGAATATCCAGGACTGATTTCCTTTAGGATGGACTGGTTTGATCAATACCTGATTCCAATACATTGGCCACCTGATGCAAAGAACTGCCTCGTTTGAAAAGACGCTGATGTTGGGAAAGACTGAAGGCTGGAGGAGAAGGGGACGAGAGAGGACGAAATGGTTGGATGGCATCACCGACTCGTTGGACATGAGTTTGAGCAAGCTCCGGAAGCTGGTGATGGACAGGGCGGGCTGGCGTGCTGCAGTCCATGGGGTGGGACGCGACTGAGCGACTGAGCTGAACTGAACTGAAACACTTGGTCCTTCTCATTCTGTGTACTGGTCACCCATGGGGCCTTTGGGCCGGAAACTCAGCCCCGGGTTCTGGGAATCTTCTGGGTCGCTTCCTTGACCATTTCCTCCCCTCTGATCTTTCTGGAGCTCTGAGTACACAGGTCCCCGGGGCCTGGTAACTTCCCCAACTTTCCTGTTGTTCTCCGCCTGTTCCTCAGTCACGTGCGGGAGGACTCAGACTCTGTACCCTTCCACGGTTTTGCTCTCATGCCTTTAAGTTTTGAGCGCTGTTAGGATCTCCAGCTGGCCTCGCACGGGCGCGTGTCCCCGCGTCTGAGGAGCCCGAGGGCCTCGTGGCCCGTCTGTGCGCCTGCTCCTCTCCGCATGGCCGTCTCCATGCTGCTGCTTTCTCGTGGTTCCTGGTCTGGCTCCATCAGCCTCTTCCCAGAGACCCACAGATCCTGAGCGTGCCGGGCTCGAGGCGCGGGCGCGGGCCCCTGTGCAGCCTCGGAGCTGCGAGCCCCGCGGGGAAGCCTGGATGCCCACGCCTTCAGTCCTGCCTTTAGTTTTCTGTAAAGTAACAAGTTCACAGGCTCCGAGAACAGGTCAGGAACCCGCGCCTCACTCAGCCAGCCACACAGCCACAGTTACTGCACAAACAGAGACCCAGAATGTGCGGGTCACACTCAGGAGACAGGAAGCAGAGGCCGACGCCTGGTGGTCAGGGAAGGGATGCAGAACGGCCAGCCTCCTCCAGGAGAGAAGGGAAGCACTCAGAAAGGAAAACACCAAGTGAGAGGCAACATCTCAGCGAGAAACAGACACCGTGAAGAAACTGAGAATCTCAGATGAGAAATAAAATACATGAAGTGAGAATTTCACTGGATGGGCTGAAGAGCAGGATGGAGGTGACAGAGAAGAGCCAGTAAAGACACAGTAGGAAGAAAATACGGGGAAAAGTGAGGGGGCCTCAGTCCCTGTGCACAGGGTGAGAAGGGCTAACAGCTGGGCAGTGCGGCTTTTGAAGTGGAAGCGACTGGGGCAATAGAAAACATTTGAAGACTGGCTGAAAACGCCCCGGATTTGGCGAAAGACACAGGCTCACAGGCTCAGGTAGCTCTTGCGTGCACACTGAGTTGCTTCACTGGTGTCTGGCCCTTTGCGAGCCTATGGACTGTGAAGCCCACCAGGCTCCTCTGTCCGTGGGATTCTCCAGACAAGAATACTGGAGTGGGTAGCCATGCCCCTTCTCCAGGGGATCTTCCAGACCCAGGGGTCACACGTGAGTCTCCTTCGTCTGCTGCACTGGCAAGCAGGTTCTTTACCACCAGCCCCACCTGGGAAGCCCTCAGAAAGCTCAGCACACCCTGGGCAGGACGATCTAATAGGTCCAGCATATACCCAAGCCCAGGCTGTGGACACTAAGCAGCGAACGCCAGCAGAGATACTGAACGGAACACTAATAAGTGTTACCAAAATCAATAGGAAGGTAGAAAAGAAACAAAATGTGGAAAAACCGTGAAGTGGCAGACTGAAATCCAAGGCTGTCAGCGATCACTTTAACACGAATGCCCTAAACACACCAATTAAAAGAACGATGCTGTTGGACTGGACTCAGAGAAACAAACCCAAGAAAGGCCCCAAAATATGCCATCAATACATTAATGTAATAATACACATGGGTTAAGATGAAAAGATGAAGCAAGGCATGCCAAGGAAACGTTAACTAGAAGAAAGCTGGCACGACTGCGTTCAGTCCACCAGAGAAAGCAGACCTCAGGAGGGCTATAGTAAAGGGCGCTTAGCAACATGAGGCGCGTGATGACAGTGACAGAAAGGCCAGCTCAAGAAGAAAACCTAACCCCAAGTAAGTCTGCAGCCCTCACAGAACCCCAAAGAACACAGAGCGAAACCTGGTAGGACTTAGAAGCACAGAAATCCATAACTACGCTAGACGGCATCTTCCAAGTTAAGACCAGACAGAAGATCAGCAAGGACATAAAAGTCGTCAGCGTCATCAGACGGCTTGACGTGGCTGATGTTTCGCAGACACCTCAACCAGGACCAGCAGTCGGGCTCACAGACAGACCTGTCCTTCAGGAGGGAGGGGCAGGGCCTCTCTGGGGCCTCTTACAAGAGCACCAACCCCATCCATGACCACCTCACCTCCAAACACCGCCACACTGGAAGGAGGTCTCCAGTCTAGTGTGAATCTGAATTATCTTAATTTTGGTGGGGTCAGAGGGACACAGTATCCAGCCCATAGCAACACTCAGTGAAACTAATAGCTGTGTGTCTTTGAAAAAAATCAATAAAGTGAATATACTTCTAGCCCAAGTGACTAAGATAAAGGGAGAGGAAACACAAATCACCAATGGAACAGAAAGTGAGACAGGGCTGCAGAACCCACCGACATCGAGACAGCAGCACGCGGAGCCGCGGGCAGCGCCGTCCTCAACACTGTAGATGACACAGACCAGCTCCTCGAAAGACGCAGACGACTCGCATCCACACTAGAGCAGATGACGCACAGAGCCCTTTATTAATTAAGGAAAATGCACTCACAGCTTAATCTTCTATGATTTAAACTAAAGAAAACCTAAAGAAAATCCCAGATCAGTTGTTTTCTCTGGTGAATTCTATAATCACTTGAGGAGGGATAACATTAATTCTACACAAACTCTTTCAGGAAAAAGAAGAAAAGGGAACACTCCCAACCAATGTTATGAAGCCTGCATCAGCATGCCACCACAACCAGACAGAGGCGTCATGAGAAAACAGCTAAGTAGTTCTCATGAACACAAAACAAAGTTGCCAAAACATCAGCAAGACTGAATCCAGCAACATATAAATAAGGGCTATCCTGGGCATGCAAGGGTGAGTAAGCATTTGAAAACCAATTAATGTAATTCAAAATATTAACTATAAAAAGACTCAGGAAGAAAAACCACGATCTCAACAGATGCAGAAAAAGCATCTGACAAAACTTTTAATATCCATTCATAATAAGAACTCTCAGAAATGAAGGAATAGCGGGAAATTTCTTAATCTAAGACATCTATAAAAAGCAAAATGAGCATAATAAAAAGCAGACACATTACTTTGCCAACAAAGGCCCACCTAGTCTAAGCTATGGTTTTTTCAGGAAGTCATGTATGGATGTGAGAGTTGGATCATAAGGGCTGAGCACTGAAGAATTGATGCTTTTGACCTATGGAGTTGGAGAAGACTCTTAAGAGTCCCTTGGACAACAAGGAGATCAAACCAGTAATTATAAAGAAAATCAACCCTAAATATTCCTTGGAAGGACTGATGCTAAAGCTGAAACTCCAATATTTTGGCCACCTGATGTGAAGAGTTGAATCATCAGGAAAGACCCTGATGCTGGGGAAGATTGAAGGCAGGAGGAGAAGGGGACGACAGAGGATGAGACGGTTGGATGGCATGACCAACTCAATGGACAGAGTTTGAGCAAGCTCTGGGAGATGGTGAAGGACAGGAAAGTCTGGTGTGCTGCAGTCCACGGGGTGGCAAAGAGCCGGACTGGGCCGCTCAGCAATAGCAACGTAGTAATTAAGACAGCAAGGTGCCTGTTTGTGGAAGGTTAGACCCACAATCAATGAGCCAGGTGAGAGTCCAGAAACAGACTCAAAAGTATGACCAACTGACTTTTTTATGAAGGTATAAAGGTAAGTCAATGGTGAAAGGATCAACTTTTGAATAAATGGTTCTGAGAAAACTAGAATTCATATGCAAAAATAAAGAAATCTTGCCCTGTGTGCCTGCATCAGCATGCCACCACAACCAGACAGAGGCGTCATGAGAAAACAGCTAAGTAGTTCTCATGAACACAAAACAAAGTTGCCAAAACATCAGCAAGACTGAATCCAGCAACATATAAATAAGGGCTATCCTGGGCATGCAAGGGTGAGTAAGCATTTGAAAACCAATTAATGTAATTCAAAATATTAACTATAAAAAGACTCAGGAAGAAAAACCACGATCTCAACAGATGCAGAAAAAGCATCTGACAAAACTTTTAATATCCATTCATAATAAGAACTCTCAGAAATGAAGGAATAGCGGGAAATTTCTTAATCTAAGACATCTATAAAAAGCAAAATGAGCATAATAAAAAGCAGACACATTACTTTGCCAACAAAGGCCCACCTAGTCTAAGCTATGGTTTTTTCAGGAAGTCATGTATGGATGTGAGAGTTGGATCATAAGGGCTGAGCACTGAAGAATTGATGCTTTTGACCTATGGAGTTGGAGAAGACTCTTAAGAGTCCCTTGGACAACAAGGAGATCAAACCAGTAATTATAAAGAAAATCAACCCTAAATATTCCTTGGAAGGACTGATGCTAAAGCTGAAACTCCAATATTTTGGCCACCTGATGTGAAGAGTTGAATCATCAGGAAAGACCCTGATGCTGGGGAAGATTGAAGGCAGGAGGAGAAGGGGACGACAGAGGATGAGACGGTTGGATGGCATGACCAACTCAATGGACAGAGTTTGAGCAAGCTCTGGGAGATGGTGAAGGACAGGAAAGTCTGGTGTGCTGCAGTCCACGGGGTGGCAAAGAGCCGGACTGGGCCGCTCAGCAACAGCAACGTAGTAATTAAGACAGCAAGGTGCCTGTTTGTGGAAGGTTAGACCCACAATCAATGAGCCAGGTGAGAGTCCAGAAACAGACTCAAAAGTATGACCAACTGACTTTTTTATGAAGGTATAAAGGTAAGTCAATGGTGAAAGGATCAACTTTTGAATAAATGGTTCTGAGAAAACTAGAATTCATATGCAAAAATAAAGAAATCTTGCCCTGTGTCTCCTACCTTACCCTGGAGTTAACATTAGATCACAGACTTGAGTGTAAAACTTAGAACTGAATGCAGCAGTATGAAACACTGAGCTCAAACATAAAAGAACAATCTTTGTAACCTTGGACTATGTAAAGAGTTCTTATATCTGACACCAAAACCATGGTCTATTATTAAAAAATGGATAGACTGAATTTTGTCAGAGTTAATACTTTCACTCTGCAAGACCCTGTCAAGAATGAAAAGACACACACACACACACACACAACGAAACAAAAGAAAAAGAATGAAAAGACAGGCCAGGCTGGGAGCAAACGCTACGGAACTTGCACACAGGGAGGCATGTCGGGACGTTCACACGAGCTCAGAGCGAACAACCCCATCTTTGCTTAATGGACAAAGGCTTGAGCAGCCAGCTTACAAAGAGGATCTGTGGATGGCAGAGACACACGGAAAGACGCTCAGCGTTATCCGTCATGAGGGAAACACAAATTAAACTCACATGGGCCCAGCTCCTAAAACGGCTGGGTACACTGTGCAACCCAGGGACTTGGAGCGGCTTAGAGCTCCGTCCCTGTGGCGGGGACGCGCCAGCACAGCTGCCCAGGCCAGCAGCGTGGCCGTCTCTCGCAAAGTTAAGCACACACACGCCCATCATCCAAAGCAAAGGAAAGCCTGTGTGCAGAGGGACCTGTGTGTGAATGCTCATCACAGCTCTACTCACGGTCCGCACAGCCTGGAAACAATCCGGAGGCCTCAGCGGCTGGGAGGGCTAGCGCGATGAGGCACCCACACCACAGGTGCCGGCCGCTCGGACACAGGCGCAGGGTGCGGAGCCGGGGGCAGGCGAGGGTCTGGCTGCAGGAGAGCAGGAGGGAAACCCTGGGGGAGGACTTGCTCAGTGTGTCGCCCTACACCGCCAGAGAGAACACAGTTCAGAGAAGCCCGTGCAGCCCAGGACACCTCATCTCCAGCCAGGTCAAGGGGTCAGAGGAGACACCCTCCTTGGTGGGGGTGGCCCAAGGCCCACGGCACGGCTGACGCACAGAGGCCCAGGACTCTCTCCCCCGTGGAGGCAGAACAGCCCGGAGACACCAGGGGAGTGTGGCCCCGGGCGGTGGCCCCGGGCGCAGGACAGTGCCCGGCACTCTAACCGGAGGCAGGACAGCCCGGAGACACCCGGGGAGTGTGGCCCCGGGCGGTGGCCCTGGGCGCAGGACAGTGCCCGGCACTCTAACTGGAGGCAGGATAGCCCGGAGAAACCGGGGGAGTGTGGCCCCGGGCGCTGGCCCCGGGCGCTGGCCCCGGGCGCAGGACGGTGCCTGGCACTCTAACCGGGACGGCGGGCTGTGTGCGTTGACTTCTGTGTTTATAGTGCAGAGCAAAAGTTTAAACACGATTTTATGGTTAAGATGTCATTTTAATCTCGAACATGAATAGGGAAAGAGTGATGCCAGCTATCATCTGGCGAGAATGAAATCCAGGCTGGTAGGACGTTCTCCATTCACTAGCACTAACAGAAAAAAGCAGCTTCAGAGGAAAAATAACACTTAAGATTTGCTTCCTACAAACCCGATAAGCAATGAATGCGGGAACGTTTCCACTTCCGAAAGCACAACGTTTCTCAAAGCACTCGGCTCTTAGGCCTGCGCTCTGCTCCGTGGGGCCCCGGGTGGGAGGCCCCAGCACCCTGCGAATCAAATGCACACCCTGTCGCCTGCGAGAACCCCGTCTGCCCTCACTGCTCCCACCTCTTTAGGAAAGAGATGGCCTGTAAGCTCCTAGGGCCTCCAAGCATCCACAGCCCTCGGCAGGGCCGAGGCCCGGGGGCTGTGGGGCGGGGGCGGTGGGGGCCGCGTGGCCTGCACGACAAGGTGCAGGGTGACCCGGGCATCGGGGGCCCGATCGGGGGTGGGGGCCTCTGAGCAGAGGCAGGCAGAGTGGGGCCGGGAGGCAGAGCCCGAGGAGCCGGTGGGCCAGGCCCGCCTGCCCCTGCCTGGCGCTCCTCCACCCTCTCCTCCTCGTCCACGCCGCTAACAAAGCGCCGAGGCGGGGGCCTGGCTGAGGTGAAACAGTGTCTCCTGGGCCCCCCTTCCCCACGGAGGAAGCCGCAGGGGGAGGAGTTGTCGGGGCCATGGGGGCAGGAAGGCCCTGTGGCCACTGCCAACGTCACTGCATGTCCCCGTGCAACACTCAGACCCCGAGGGGGCGCTGGCCCGGCAGGCGGGGGCCCTGAGCAGGCACAAGCCAGGATGACCGGCGGGGAGGGGGATGCAGGCCGTGGAGCAGCCTGGGCTGCGGACCAGCCGCCTGCAGGGACCGAGCCGCTCTCAGAGGCGGGCGGACGGGCGGCTGCCCGGTGGCGCTTCTCCCACCTGAGCAGCACCTGCCCTCCGTCCCATCACCTAACAGACATGCTGAAACTGGGGGCCACGGAGGGCACGAGGCTGCGGCCGACTTCATCTGGGGTGAGAACTGCCCGCCAAACAAGGCTGGGGGCTCAGAACCAGAGGCTCAGCTCTGGGCCCGCGGGGAGACACGCAGGGGACACGCGCGCCTGGGAGGACGGCCAGGGCAGCCCGGCTGCACGGCCACTGCGGCCGCCGGTTACGGGGCAGCCTGCTGTGGGCTGCTCCCTGCACCCCAACCCCGCGGGGAGGGACGGCCTGCGCCCCCGCCCTCCCGGGAGGGCCTGTGTCTCTGCGGGCACTGCAGCACTCTCACCCTGCGAACAGTGACTGATCCCGCCCGGGAGCCCCACCTCCCTTTATCTTGTCAGGGAAAGCTGTTCAGGCCCGGCTCTGGTGAGAAGGCCTGCCCCGCCCGTGACGTCTGGTGTGTAGTGTCAACAGCGGGGTCAACCCGGGACTCACAATGCATGATTTTCTGTCCTCAGTCTGAGGGGCAAAGCCCGCTTGGCATTTTATTAGGTTCTCGCACTGACGAGTGAAACCGGATAATGCAGGAGGGAAAGCGAGGTTCCCATCTGAAGCCCACGGGCCTGCGGGTCACCCGCGTGTGCTGCCCAGAGGTCCTGGAGCCCACCTGCAACCAAGCCCTCCGGAGACTGAGCTCCCTGGTGGCTGTGAACGGTCACGACTGACGCCGCAACGCGGCCAGGAGACCCGGGGGTGCGGGGTTGGGGGCTCACCTCCAGCAGCAGCCTTCCCTCCAGCACGGCCGAGCCTGAAGACCCTCTGCGTGGACCCCGGTCTCCCGGCGACGGGGCAGCAGCTCCCGGCTGCCTCGGACGCCTCTCCTGCAGGGCTGAGGGGGGCACAGTCAGTCACGCTCTTCCTGCGTCCCCGGCTCCCACCCTCCGCAGGCACGCCGGCCCAGGTCTGCTCTCCTCCCGGGTACCCAGGGCAGCACTGGGCAGCTGGTGGGGGACATTCAGGGAGGGGCTTCTCAGCTGGCCGCACCCCAAGGACCCCGCCCCACCCTGTTCTCCGCCTCCCCCCGTGACCCTCTTAACCACCTTCCCCGCTTCAGCGGCCCTTCGGGGTCCCAAAGCTCCCCTCTTAGGCCCAAGCCTAGGCAAGTCCCCAAACTGGACACGACTGTTCGAGGGAACCAGTAACCAGGAGCCCTGCACACCCCCTCCCGGCCCTCCGTCCCAGAGCCCCGGCCTGACCCAGACTGGAGCAGCCAGCGTCCCGTGGATGCCCACCCCTGCCAGAGCCCCCTGCCGCCCCAACCCCCACTCCGGCCTCATCTGCACTTGAGGTGAAGTGCTCAGACAGACAGACATCCACATCTTAGCCCTGAACTCCAGGCTCTGTCATCAGCTCCTGGAATTATGAGGGTCCCAGCCAGGAGCCGGCCTGGCGCTGACGCCTCCATGGAGGCCTCCAGGGCTGCGCTTCCATTTCCCCTGATTTGGGGGGTGTTAGTGCCACCAAGGGCCCTGCAGGCCGTCACCGCCTCATCCGGTGTTGGGGTAAAGCAGAAGCACCCCGCAGAGCTCCCCAACATTTCTTCCCAAACTAGAAGTTGTGCTGAACATTCCCTCCAGGGGCCACGGTCAGAAATGCAGGGTCCCAGGCCCCCAGTGTGCCCTCCAGGTTGGGTGGGGACCACTGCAGACAGAGACCCCCTCACACATACATTCACACACAGACACAGAGACACATAAACAAACAGGCACACACAGAGACACACAGACACACACACAGATATTCAAACACACAGACACGTGCACGTACACACAGACACACACAGAAACAGACACACACAGACACACAGACACATACAGAGACACATATAGACACACACACACACACAGAAACAGACACACACAGACACACAGATATTCAAACACACAGATACATGCACATACACAGAGAGACATACACAGACACACACACAGACACACACAGAAACAGACATACACACACACACATGCAGAGACACACAGACACACACACAAAGACGTACAAACACACAGACACGTGCACATACACACAGAGACACACAGACATACACAGAAACAGACACACACATACACACAGACACATACAGAGACACAAACAGACACACACACACAGATACACACGCACACACACACACATGCAGAGACACACAGACACAC
>SJYR01002481.1:114055-124075 GCA_006410655.1 Kobus ellipsiprymnus | reverse complement strand
ATGGAGGCCCTGCGGTGGGGATGGTGACCCCACAATGTATAACCCACAGTGGGGATGGAAACCAGGCACTGGGAATCGGGGTCTGAGAGTTTCTGAAGATGGGCCCATGAGCCCCCAACATCCCCAGGCCTTTGGAGAGGGCCCGTCATCCCTTCACGGAACTCTCTCCTTTGTGAGCACAGATGGGGCTGGAGAACTGGCCCGTGAACTGGAGAACTGGAGCAGGTCTGTGGCTCCAAGATGAGGGCCCTGGACTCCACACCAAGGCCACACCAATGCTGAATGACTGCTTTTGCTGTTTCACACGTTTGCATTTTTCCTACCTAAAGACCTGATGCGTTTCCAGTAAGACTTGGAAACCTCGATAGTAAAACAGAACTTCTGTAACCGCCTCTCAGGGATAAAGGCTTGTCTACAGCCATACCACCCTGAACGTGGCCAATCTCTTCTGACCTCAGAAGCTGAGCAGGGTTGGGCGTGGTTAGTACTTGGATGGGAGAGAAAAGCTTTAGCGAGTCTGTGCGTCAGCCCCAGCGGGGGCTTGGCCAGGTCCGTGGTGCCCCCACCAGGGCCCTGGTGACGGAATCCTCCCCAGGAGGCACTCTGGGGGGCCGAGAGATGCCTGAAGGCCTGACCCCAAAGCAGAAAGCTGGCCATAGCCCCTGGTCTCCCGAAGCCCCCGAGGACTCAGCATCTAGGAACCATGGAGTCCATGGTGGTCAGGAACCACGTGCCCTGGGCCCCACGCCACAGGTCCCAGCAGCTGGAGGTACTGATGTTTAATTCAGAAGTAGTGTCACAGGAAAGCTTCCCCAGGGGCTCAGCGGTAAGGAATCTGCCTGCAGCGCGGGAGCCACAGGAGATGTGGGAAGATCCCCGGAGGAGGGCACGCAACCCACTCCAGAATTCTTGCCTGGAGAATCCCACGGACAGAGGAGCCTTGTGGACCAACGGTCTAAAGGGCCACAGAGAGTCGGACACGAGTGAAGTGACTTAGCACGCACACGCGTCACGTGAAGCCCCTGTAGAGCTGCCCTTTCCGCTTCCGCTTGGAGAAGAGGAGCTGGGAAAGTGGTGGCCCGCTTCACACAAAGAACCGCATAATGCTCGAATTTCCCCATTTTCCTGGGTCCATCACAGTCCTGGGCACCCCCATAACCCGAGATCCCGGGAAATACAGGTGCTTTCAGGAGGGACAGGAGATTGTGGGCATGGGAGGGACTCAGACAGAATTCAGGCCCATTTCTGCAAGTGGGCCAGTGGGACACACAAGAGAAGGCAGGACTCCTGGTGGTTGCAAGAGGTGTGGACCTAGGAATCCGAGGGGGCCTCGGGGCTGACCACAGGGAGTGGGGGCCAGCGGGGCAGGGCGCCAGTTGCTGGGAGAGGGGCCCAGACCACAGCTGGGGAGGGTGGGGCCTTCTCAGAGCAGGACTGCACTAGCAAGGGTCCCTTAGACGGCGCCATGATGGGGCTGCCTCTGTGCAGCCTGAAGACCACACCGCTCCCCTCGCCTCCTCCTGGAAGCCCTCCGGCCTGCACAATTCTCCTGGTGAACCCCCAAATTCCTGTCCTAGGAACCATGGAGTCCATGGTGGTCAGGAACCACGTGCCCTGGGCCCCACGCCACAGGTCCCAGCAGCTGGAGGTACTGATGTTTAATTCAGAAGTAGTGTCACAGGAAAGCTTCCCCAGGGGCTCAGCGGTAAGGAATCTGCCTGCAGCGCGGGAGCCACAGGAGATGTGGGAAGATCCCCGGAGGAGGGCACGCAACCCACTCCAGAATTCTTGCCTGGAGAATCCCACGGACAGAGGAGCCTTGTGGACCAACGGTCTAAAGGGCCACAGAGAGTCGGACACGAGTGAAGTGACTTAGCACGCACACGCGTCACGTGAAGCCCCTGTAGAGCTGCCCTTTCCGCTTCCGCTTGGAGAAGAGGAGCTGGGAAAGTGGTGGCCCGCTTCACACAAAGAACCGCATAATGCTCGAATTTCCCCATTTTCCTGGGTCCATCACAGTCCTGGGCACCCCCATAACCCGAGATCCCGGGAAATACAGGTGCTTTCAGGAGGGACAGGAGATTGTGGGCATGGGAGGGACTCAGACAGAATTCAGGCCCATTTCTGCAAGTGGGCCAGTGGGACACACAAGAGAAGGCAGGACTCCTGGTGGTTGCAAGAGGTGTGGACCTAGGAATCCGAGGGGGCCTCGGGGCTGACCACAGGGAGTGGGGGCCAGCGGGGCAGGGCGCCAGTTGCTGGGAGAGGGGCCCAGACCACAGCTGGGGAGGGTGGGGCCTTCTCAGAGCAGGACTGCACTAGCAAGGGTCCCTTAGACGGCGCCATGATGGGGCTGCCTCTGTGCAGCCTGAAGACCACACCGCTCCCCTCGCCTCCTCCTGGAAGCCCTCCGGCCTGCACAATTCTCCTGGTGAACCCCCAAATTCCTGTCCCCATTGCACCCACCATTCTCTGCTGCCCTCCAAGCCTACTTTTCCAAAAATGCCTCCTAAGCTTGTGCCTCCAGCCATCGGGGGGCAGAGGGTCTGGGTGATTTACTGGGGGACGAACCTGGGCTGGTGCTGGGTGAATCCCAGGCCAAGCTGTCAAAACTCTGCCTATGTCCCCACCCTATGATGTCCATGAGCCCATGCGCTGGGTGGGGTGGGGGTGGCGGTGGCGGTGGACACCGGTGGGCATCACAAGGAGCAAGGACCTCCCCGCCCCCAAAACCAAGCCTGGGTCAGCAGACACAGCTCTGAGCACTCATCTTCCCCCAGGGACAGAAGTGCCCTTCCACGAAGGACAGCTCAGCTTACCGAGGTCAGCACCACGCAGAGTCCACCAGCAGGGGTCCAGCCCCAGAGCAGAGCCGGACACAGGGGAGGGGCCGCAGGACCCCAGGAGCGGGACCCAGACCCGTCAGGGCCCTCACACAGAGGGGACTCCCAGGGCCAGCAGCGGCGGGAGGACTGGGTTTCCCGCTCCCGGAGACAAAGGGAGGGCCGGGCAGGCTCTGTGCCGGGCTAGTCGGCGCTGGCCCAGCTGGAGGGCACAGCGAGCGAGTCCCTGGGGTCGCCGGGGTTGAAAGCAGCCTGAATCCTCAGTAAATGTGTCCGCCCAGGCTGAGAAAGCCAGCAAGGCGCAGTGGCTGCCACACCTCAGGCATGTCGGACGCATGCGCATCTGCAGCCCCGCGGCGGAGCCGGCACCACACGGGCCTGGGTCCCACGGTTCCGAGCTGCAGCCTCAGTGGCCAGCCCTCCTAACCACAGCCCGAGGAGGGTTTCAGTCGCAGGAGGCTGTGCAGGCGTTGACTCCCAGAGCCTCGAGCAGAGCGTGAGCGGGCAGTCAGCTGCCATCCACCACCCACCAGTGTCCACACATGCCCCCTGTAAACACTTGTCTTACCTCTGCCTGAAGACAGAGAATAAATGCACAGCTTTGTAAGAAGCTCAGACTTGGCTGAGGGCTGGTGGCCATGGTCCGGGCTGCTGAAGCAGGCCGGGGACAACCACATTTCTTCCCCAGGAGCTCAGCCAGGCCACGCGAGGAGTAAGGCTTGGCGGGGGCCCTGGACACAAGCAAGTGCCCAGCGCACTGCCAGGGCCCCACGGGCACACCCGCTGCCCTGCGCTGAGGAGGGCTGCCTCGGGCAGCGCAGTGCCCCCAGGGCTGTGCAGGCGAGCCAGATGGGGTGGGCCGGCCCCAGCCCTCCCACCAGAGCTGCTCTCCAAAGGGCTCCAGACAAGAAGTGAAAACAGGCCCATCCGGGGGAAGCCAGGTGGGCCCAGGTGAGGCCCGGGGGCAGAGGTGAGGGCCCTACCTTGGAAGAAGCTCTTCACCCTGAGGTAGCTGACACTGAGACGCAGGACGGAGAGCTTGTCGAGCTTAGAGACAACGTCGGGCGGCAGCGGCAGCAGGCCGGCCAGGTGGTCCAGCTCGGCATTGAGGCGGTCCCGGTGCCGCTTGGAAGGGTTTGACTTCTCAGCGCCCACGGCAGGCCTCCTGTGAGGAGAAAACCACAGTCAGGCTGGGACTCCCAGGTGGAAAGCGTCCCAGGCGGTGACCTCAGGAGGAGCACTCAGCTTCAAAAGGCAGCTGCCGGCAAACACGTGCTTCACGGGATGAAAAGGCACTGGTTCCCGGAGACGCACAAGCTAGACTGCAGCCTCGCTAGCTACATCAGCTACAGCAGCCACAGAGGCGACACTGGGCACAGAGGCCACGCCGGGCACAGAGGCCACGCCGGGCACAGAGACCACGCCGGGCACAGAGGCCACGCCGGCCACAGAGGCCACCCCGGGCACAGAGGCCACGCTGGGCACATCAGCTACACCAGCCACAGAGGCCACGCCGGGCACAGAGACCACACCAGCAACACCAACCATGCCGGCCACTGGTCGCAGCTCTGGAGGGAGGCCCAGAGATGGGGAAGAGCCAGCAGGAGGGCCATGCGGCCTCTCTGTGCTCACGCCTGCCGAGGTAGCAGCGGGCACCAGCCTGGGCACACTGCTCAGCTCTCTCAGGAGCCCCACTGGGCCCTGCCCTCTAGGCCTGCGTGGCCCCTCGGGCCCNGCCACTGGTCGCAGCTCTGGAGGGAGGCCCAGAGATGGGGAAGACCCAGCAGGAGGGCCATGTGGCCTCTCTGTGCTCACGCCTGCCGAGGTAGCAGCGGGCGCCAGCCTGGGCACACTGCTCAGCTCTCTCAGGAGCCCCACTGGGCCCTGCCCTCTAGGCCTGCGTGGCCCCTCGGGCCCGTGTCCCCCTGCTCAGCAGGGCAAGAAGGTGCTAATAAGGCCAAGGTGAGCAAGGTGGCCTGGGCGCCGTGGTGCCCCCTCCCTGCCCCTTCACTCAGGAGAGGAGGCCAGGGCCCCGCCACCTCCCTCCCTCCAAGGGAGCAGCCCGGCCTGGACGTTCTGCCCGCCGCAGCTGCCCTCACAGGCCCTCTTACCCACCCCCAGCCCTGCCCCCTCCGCACAGCAACGTCTCCTTAACCTCCTTCCTAGAAAGTGAGGCCAGGCCAGTCGGGCAGGGGCCGCTTCCCCCGGGCCCACGCTCCCCAGGTCGGGGGCCGCCTTCAGGGGCTCCGGGCTCCTGGGTCCAAAAGGTCCTGTTTTTCTACCGTGCGCTCACTTGCAAGAATGTGGAAACCTGTCCCACACATTCCTTTTGGTCAGAAACCCCCGGGCACCCCCCACCCCAGGGGCCGTGGGGGCCAAGACCACACAAAACCACACAGGAGCAGAAGCTCCCCCCTCAGCCTCTTCTTTCTCTTGACGGAGCTGGAATCCATGTCGCGAGAAGCTGCTTTGAAGTGGAAGTGTGCTGGCATTTAGGGCATTCAGAGAGCTGTCAGCCTCCATGAAGCTCCAAAACGCCTCTTCACCCCCAAGTAACACTCCTGCCAGGCAGCTTCTCTCACCTCTCGGGCCCCAGCGGCCACAACCCGTGTCTGTCTTTCTGGATTTGCTCGTTCAGACGTTTCTGTAAATGGAGTCAGGGTTCTCACACCTGGCACCCCTCACTGACCGTCACACAGTCAAGCTGCTTCCATCAGGCAGCCTGCGTGGGGCTTCACTACTCCTCAGGGCCGAGTCATGCTCCATAGCCCTGCGAGTCTATGTTTAACTTTTTGAGGAGTTGCCAGACTGTCTTCCACACCAGCCATACTTCAAGCCTCAGCAACACTTGCTATTGTCCTTTTTAAAATAACATTCCCATCTGTGTGATGGTGTAACTGTGTGATCACTCACCTAGAGCTAGACATCCTGGAGTGTGAAGTCAGGTGGGCCTTGGGAAGCATCACCATGAGTAAAGCTAATGGAGGTGATGGAATTCCAGCTGAGCTATTTCAAATCCTAAAAGATGATGCTGTTAAAGTGCTGCACTCAAAATGCCAGCAAATTGGGAAAACTCAGCGGTGGCCACAGGACTGGAAAAGGCCAGTTTCATTCCAGTCCCAAAGAAGGGCAAAGCTAAAGACTGTTCAAACTACCCGTACAATTGCTCTGATTTCACATGCTAGCAAGGTCATGCTCAAAATCCTCCAAGCCAGGCTTCAGCAGTACGTGAACTGAGAACTTCCAGGTGTTCAAGCTGGATTTAGAAAAGGCAGAGGAACCAGAGATCAAATCGCCAACATCTGCTGGATCACAGAAAAGGCAAGGGAGTTTCAGAAAAACATCTACTTCTGCCTCATGGACTACGCTAAGGCCTTTGATTGTATGGATCACAACAAACTGTGGGAAATTCATTGAGAGATGGGAATATCAGACCATCTTACCTGCCTCCTAAGAAACCTGTATGTGGGTCAAGAAGCAACAGTTAGAACTGGACATGAAAAAACAGATTGGTTCTAAATTGGGAAAGGAGTACGTCAAGGCTGTATATTGTCACCCTGCTTATTTAACGTATATGCAGAGTACATCATGAGAAACGCTGGACTGGATGAAGCACAAGCTGGAATCAAGATTTCCGGGAGAAATATCAATAACCTCAGATATGCAGATGACACCACCCTTATGGCAGAAAGTGAAGAGGAACTAAAAGCCTCTTAATGAAAGTGAAAGAGGAGAGTGAAAAAGCTGGCTTAAAGCTCAACATTCAGAAAAGTAAGATCATGGCATCCAGTCCCATCACTTCATGGCAAATAGATGGGGGAACAATACAAACAGTGGCTGACTTTTATTTTGGGGGGTCCAAAATCACTGCATATTAAAAAGCAGAGACATTACTTTGCCAACAAAGGTCCATCTAGTCAAGGCTATGTTTTTCTGGCAGTCATGTGTGGATGTGAGTCGGACCATAAAGAAAGCTGAGCACCAGAGAACGAATGCACTTGAGCCGTGGTGCTGGAGAAGACTTGAGCGGCCCCTGGGCTGCGAGGAGATCCAACCAGTCCATCCTAGAGGAGATCAGTCCCAAATATTCACTCGAAGGACTGAGGCTGAAGCTGAAGCTCCAATACTTTGGCCACCTGATGGGGAGAACGAACTCATTTGAAAACACCCTGATGCTGGGAAAAATTGAAGGCAGGAGGAGAAGGGGAGGACAGAGGATGAGATGGTTGGAGGCATCACCGACTCAATGGACATGAGTTTGAGCAAGCTCTGGGAGTTGGTGATGGACAGGGAGGCCTGGCGTGCAGCAGTCCAGGGGTCACAAAGAGCTGGACACGACTGAGTGACTGAATTGACTGACTGAATGAATGGCCAACAATATTGGGCATATTCTCACGTGCTTGTTGGCCATCTCTGTATTTCTTTGCGGAATGTCTTCTTGAGCCTTTTGCCCATTTTTGAACTGGGTTGTTTGCTCTTGAGCTGCAGGAAATCTTTATATATTTGGGACACTAGATCCTTAACAGACACACAAATTTTCTCCCATTCTCTGGTTATCTTGTCACTTTCTTCGGTTTCTTACTTCTTCCTTAATGAGGTGCCTACACCAACATCAGTCGCCCGCTAACAAAATGCAGAGCCAGGAGGTGTGGAGAGATGGAGCAGCCTCGTCCTGCCACCCAGAGGGGAGCCCCGCCCAGAAGTGAGAGGACTCAAGGCCTCCCCAGAAAGCAGAGCAGCGCGGAGGGCAGGTACCGGGGCCAGGGGCGGGCAGAGGCCTCACTGGTGGGAGCAGGCCCCCAGCCACACCTGGGATGGATTGAGCAGTGACTGTCCCCACCCCCACCCTGCGGGGCACGGGGACACTCCGGACTGAAGATACGGGTGTTGGGAAGGCTCTGTTCTTTCCAGCTTTCTCAAACCAAGCACCTGGCGGCCCCTGAACCCCAACCCAACATGCCTCCCCAGACTTCAGTTCCAGGGGCCGGGGCAGAGACCCTCGCCCCCACCAGGTGGGTGAGGGGGCCACTGGAGGGAAGCGCCCCTCTGAGCTGACCTCGGGTTTGGGCCCGGGCCACAGCAGGAAGCCCTGACTCTGCAGGGTGGAGACTCGGGAGGAGGTGAGGGACCCAGAAACCTAAAATACCTGGGACAAGTCCAACAGGAGACACCCCGACACCTAAACGCACCGAGCAAAGAGACACAGACCATGGAAACACAGTCAGGGCCGGGCGCTGTTAGGGTGGTGCCACCCCCAGCTGACCTGTGGGCCCGATGGAGCCTCGGCGGAAATCTCAGCAGGGCTTTTTGTGGAAACGACAAGCAGTCTAGACTTTATGTGGACGTGCAGGGGATCGTCAGTCAGAGGGCAGAGTTGGAGGACTTACCTGACTGACCACAGTCCTCTCGGAGTTAAGGGTTCCATTTTGATTTGATTTCAGACAAAGATGGGAAAAGATCAATGGAGTGGAAGAGAGGGTCCAGAAGAGAGGGTCCAGAAATAGCCACGTGCTTTTGGTCCATTCACTTGACAAGGACATGACGAAACTCTACAGGAAAAGGAGCTCCTCCAACAAATGGCGCCAGTCAGCTGGACGCCAGGAAGACAAGGAAACATGAGCCTCACCTCACACCGTACCAGAGGTTAGACCAGAACAGACAGGAAGAGGAGCTCTTCCCAACACGTGGTGCCAGTCAGCCGGACGCCAGGGAACAAGTGAGCATCCGCCCTCATCTCACACCATACCAGACATTAGGCCAAAACAGACTGCAGGCCCAAGTCTAAAATGGTGCTAATCACCCGGACGCCAGGAAAACAAGGAAACATCAGCCTCACCTCACACCGTACCAGAGGTTAGATCAGAACCAGCTGCAGGCCCAAGTCTAAAATGTACCATAATGCTTTACAAGAAAATACATTAGAAAATCTTGGAGACCCTGGAAGGAGTCCTGGGACTCTCGGAGCACACACTAAAAATACTGTAAAAGAAAAAAATGATAAATTGATCTTTCTCAAAGAATTTAAAATGACTTTTGAAAGTCACCATTAAGAAAATTAAAAGGGGAGCCATAGATTGATTGGCTGAAAATATTCACAAGAGCCTATATCCAGAATAGTAAAGAAGTTTCACAATTCAACAAGAAGACAACCAGCCCAATAGGAACTCTTTACTAGAGAAGCTCTGTGGACAGCAGATAAGCACAGGAAAGGCCATGAGCACCATTCCTCACTGGAGAAATGCAAGGTAGAGCCACGGTGAGCCTCCACCATGGCCGCTGGGGAGCTGAGACCAGGATGGACACCCAGGCGCCCTGAGAAGGCAGAGGAGCCCCGCGCCCCACCTCCAGCAGTGTGGACAGCAGAGCTGCTCAGAAAACCGTCTGTCTGGTGGATTCTCAGAAAGCCGAGCCCTTCTCGACTGCACAGGGACCCACAGTCCCACCAAGGGAAACGAAGGCTCACACCCAAGCATCCACAGCAGCTTTGCTGCTGACACCCCAAGCCGGGACCCCCGAACTGCCCCCTGATATGAGTAACCACACGTGGCTCATCCGCACGATGGCACACAAGTCTCGGAGGAAGCTACGTCATCACCACAGGGGCTGAAGCCCCCACTCGGAGAAGGCCCCCTTCGTGGAAAGTCCCAGGAAGTGGAGACCAGCCTGCAGGATGGCGGTGCAGGCAAGGTGCCTGTGAGGCCGCAGGAGGAGTGGCAGGCATGAGGAGCCTCAGAGCCACTAACCTCAGTTTCAGGAGGGCCTTCCCAAGCCGCCCCGTGTCCCCACACGGATCAGACCATGTGCAGTGAGCGCTCTCAGCCCAGGGCGCTCTGGCCACAGCTAGTCACACGAAGACAGAAGCGGAGACGAGGGGGAGCCCTGTCGCTCAACAGCTCTGAGCTCAGAGTGCAAGGTGCCGCCCCCAGAGCACGGGACCATGACCGCCAGTCACCCCTCATGGCGAGGGGCGGGGGCCGGTCACCCCCCACGGGGGGGCAGGGACATGGTCAGCCCTCACGGTGGGGGAGCAGGGGCTGGCCACCCCCCACAGCGGGGGTGGGGACACGGGCACCCCCCACGGGGGGGCGGGGACCTATCACCCCCCACGGGGGGGCAGGGACATGGTCAGCCCTCACGGTGGGGGAGCAGGGGCCAGTCACCCCCCACAGCGGGGGTG
>SJYR01002481.1:98227-113797 GCA_006410655.1 Kobus ellipsiprymnus | reverse complement strand
GGGCAGGGACCCTGCAGCCTGCCTTGCTTGCTCCGGCGTGGGCCCACCCCGGGCCTCAGGGGAGCACGTTCTCACCCGGGCTTCTAGCAGACTCCACCTGCAGTCCATTGATGGCTGGCTCCAGACTTTCTTTGCCCACCCACAGCCCACAGCCTTGGCGAGGGGGCAGGACTGCAGCTGGCACGTGGGGCTCACACCCGGGAGAGCCCAAGGGCTTTGGCCCAGGCACCTAGTACACATCCCAGCAGCCTCCCCAGCCTTTGCAACCCACAGACACTGGTGCCCAGACAGGCCAGCAAGGCCACGTCCACAGGCACAGCTGAGTGAGTGTGCTCGGGTGTCCTTCACTGTCCCTGAACCACAGATCTGAACACCCAACACCATGACAAGTCGGTGAGGAGAGCACTGCTCGCCCAGCAGAGGTCCTGGGAGCAACCAGCAGCCACAGGGAAGAAGAAACAGATTCAGAACACACACCTTCCACCAGGAAAGACCCCAAGGGCTCAGAACTTCTAAGTGTGTATTCAAGATCTTCTAGGAAAATTCTCATAAACTTGATGCAGGGAAGACCTTTCTAAAGGTGACATAAAATTGCCACAAAGGAAAAGATTAATAAACTCAACTACATGAAAATTAAGTGCTTTTTGCATGGCAAAGAATACCACAAGTAAAATAAAAACTGACAGAAAGTATGTTAAACGCGTTCAAGAATCTGTACCCCCCGTGTGCAACAGCTCTCACAAATCACGAAGCGCAAAACGCAAACAATCCCATAGAAAAGTGAGCGAAAGCTGTCAACACAGACAGTCACAGGAAAGGAGACAGCGCGTCTGCCAGGCTCGAGTCTGAGAAAAGCACCCACATTCCCCAAAGCCCGAGGAGCACTGTGTGCCCCCAGGACGCGGCTCGAGTGCCGGCCGGCGTGGCGACACCTGTGAGATCACGAACGCCGCACCCTGGCCTGCGCAGCGCCTCCCGCAGGAACACACGTGCCTGTTGTGTCGGGCCTTGACTCACCTGCTTGCTGCTGACTACTGATCCTGGCTGAGGCGCCAGCTCCCCAGCTCGGCAGGAGACTCGCCGCTCACAGCACAGCAGGCCGCACCCCTCTGTCTGCATCGTGACCCGCGCCCCCGAGTCCACAAGGGTGACACAGACGCGGCCAGGCGGGGGCTGCAAAGCCGAGGTATCCACCACTCCCACCGTGAACGCTCAACGAGCCTGCTCGGCCACGAGGAAAGACCAGAGCCGCCGCCTCTGCAAAGATGGGCGAGAGCGCAGCACGAGGCCCGAAGTCGCAGCAGACACCCCTGAGGCGGCCTGAGCCGGTGCTGTCAGAGGGCTGGGGCCTACACGCCGCGGTGCGCCCTGAACTGCTGGACAAGGGACCCTCGAGGGGCAGTGTCACAGGCACACTGCCAGGTGTGCACACACGGCCGGCCTCGTGCACAGAGGCAGGGAGCTGCCCCGACACACACTGTTTGGGCTGGTTTGTGCACCACTGCTCTCAGCCCCCAGGTGTGGACGTGGCCCCTGGACCCTGGTGGACACACCCCTGCCCCTGGATCCCAGGGCACACAGCTGTGTCTCCAGGTCCATTCTTTCCCTATCCAAGGAGACGAGTGTTCTCACCAGAGCAGAGGAGCTGAGGACTTGCCCCGCCTCTCCCTGGGCATACACCTCTGCTGCCCCCGCCCCCGTGGACTAGGCTGCCCCCGCCCCCGGCCCGTCCCAAGGCCACAGAAGCCAGGCAGCTGACTCAGGCGACAGCCACTTCCCAAAGCCCAGCCTCACCAGTCCTGCAGCCCGTCCTCGGGGCTGGAGGGGCCCCATTCCTGTCAACCTCTCACGGGTCCTACCACCCCCAGGGCCCAGAGGGTGGCCTGGGTCACAGACACCCAGACGCCCACACAGACACGACTGCAGGGTGCCCGCTGGCGGCCCCGAGCTGCACTGGGCAGCCACAGGCAGGACTGGTGGGGTCACGCCGGGGGCACCCTCAACTCCGCCTCCTGGAGGTTGGAGGACAAGCCCCGGTCTCCTTTCACTTGGGGTGAAGCCCAGGGGCACTGGGGAGTATCCAGCCGGAAACAGTCTCACCCGGGCAGGGGCTACCCCTTGGCCGGACCTCAGCTGCAATCAGGTCTGGGAAGGTGGCCCAGGGTCCTGCCCCTGTGCCCCGCAACCAAGACCCCAGTATCCTGGGGGTGCCTGGCCCTCAGGAAGGCCTGACTGAACCCTGCCTCACTCGCTTTCTTCCTAAACTTCACTTTTTCCGATGAAAACACAAGGCCTCCCCTCCATCAGTAGCCGTCAGCAAAGACACGATACTTTACTGTTTCTGAACGGGCTTCCTGCGCTTCCTCCCGGCGTACAGGCACTCCCCTGGTGGGATCATCGTCTCGGGCCCTGAAAGAGAGGGAGCGGCAAGTCGGTCATGCGAGCAGAGCTGGTGTCCACGCGTCGCCCCAAACCCCGAGGCGGTGGCCAGGGCACGCCCCCCACAGTGAGGCAGGCGAGGGCGTGGTGCCCTGGGTGTGAACCACGGCCCCCAGACCCAGGCCCCAAGCATGGGAGCTGGCTCCTGCCGTGCCCCTTCTCCATGGGCAGCCCCTGGGCCCCCAGCGTGGCCCGAGGACCTGGGCCTGTCACCGCGCTCTGAGAGGACAGCCCTGTGCTGGGAAAGCTCCCAGCAGGTAGACCCCCCGAAGCGACTGAAAACAGGAG
This sequence comes from Kobus ellipsiprymnus, assembly GCA_006410655.1. Classification (NCBI taxonomy): domain Eukaryota; kingdom Metazoa; phylum Chordata; class Mammalia; order Artiodactyla; family Bovidae; genus Kobus; species Kobus ellipsiprymnus. Next base: position 111,070 of record SJYR01002481.1, on the reverse strand, counting down.
TCGCTGCTCCAGCAGGACAGCAGGCCGCAGGCACAGAGGGCCGAGTGCTGGCTCAGGGCGCCGCGCAGGCGCCCCCTTCTGCTGCCTGTGGCCCGCCTGTCCCTCCCAGCAGCCTAGCTCCCCAAGGCCTGCACTTCTGGGCACACGGGCTTCCTCTTTTCTACGTGAAGTCTCGCTAGACGCCACCACCCCGGGCATCCGCTCTGGCCACTAACTCAGAGCTGCCTGAGCCCCCTGACCACGCCCGGTGGCCGCCACCTGCAGTGTGGACGCGGCCACCGGCCGAGGGAGCAGCCCCGTGACTGTGGCCCGAGGCTGGGCAGCGTGCCCGTCACCTCAGGACACACGTCAGAACCTCGGTTTCCCGTGCAGTGGGGCTGAGCCTCACGGACACCCTGTAGACCAGTGACCCCTCGGCATCAGGCTCTGGGCCAGCAGACATGGAGAGGAGGCCAGCAGCCCTGCCAGGCCTCAAGTGTCCGACCTGGAAGAGGAAGCAGATCCAAACTCACGGTTTCCACCCTTTCCTCCACGTTCAGCAAGTGACGTGAAAATGCCGGAAACATGCCATGAAGCCACTCTAAGCATAAGAAACACACTTTGACCACTGGCAGAAGTAGGTAAAGTAGATGGATCAGAAAGGATACACCGGTCCAAAGTCCAGCTGGAGTAGCCGTGCGAGCAACTGAGCGAGTGTCAGACAGAGCTGACTTCAGACGCAGGAGAGTCACCAGCACAGAAGGGGACGCAGCCGTGAGCGGGCTTTCTCAAGGACAGTGCACCGCCCAGAGCTCCAAAATGCAGGAAGCAACGAAACAGAAAGTCACACGAGTTGTGGAATATCCAAGCAACAGACAGAGACTGACTGAAGCACGTACAGGCCGCCTCACCCCGCGCCAGCAGAGGCCACACTGTCTGCAGTTGGGACATTCACGACAGACCGTGTTCTGAGACGTAAAGCAGTCCTTAACAGACTGAAAAGAATAAAAACCACACAAAGTATGTTCTCTAACAATAATGGAATTGAACTAGAAACACGTATGGAAAATTCGCAACTATCTGGTAAGCAAATAACCACAGGTCAAAGAGAAAGTCTCAAAGAAATTTAGAAGTATTTTGAATTGAATGAAAATACAACACATCAGACTTTATGGGGTACAGCTGAGCAGTACTTTGATGGACATTTGTAACATTAAATGTTTACAGTAGGAAAAAATTAAAGGTTCCAGGTAAGTGACCTAAGCTTCCACTTTAAGTAACTACAAGAAAACAAATCCAAATCCAGCAGAAAGGTGGAAATAATAAAGAGGAAATATCTATAAAGCTTATGTTTCTTCCGTTTGTTTGTTTTGGGGTTTTTTTGACCTGGAGGCATGTGGGATCTTAGCTTCCCAAGCACAGATCAAACCTGCACTCCCTGCATCAGAAAGCAATGTCCTGCCCACTGGATTGCCAGAGAAGTCCCTCAGTGAAACTTAAAACAGAAAAAGAGAGAAAAATAAACAGAGCCAAGAGCTGGTTCTTTGAAAAGACCAACAAAATTGATAAAACTCTTGCCAGGGTGATCAAAAAATAGAGAGGAGACAAATTACCAATATCATGAATAAAAGAAGGTGAAACAGAGCCAGACCCTATGGTCCTTGCCTCCTACTAATTCCTCTGCCTGAATTTTGTCTGCAGAAAACTTTAGTCAAAGAATAAGTTTAATCGGAGAAGTGAGAAATGAAGAAACAAAGGAAAACAGAGACTAAATAGCAATGCAGCCATCGAGTCAAGGACCTTCGGCTCTTTCTGAAAGGCTATGCGTGATATCCTGAGCGTATCCTGTGAGCTGTCTTATAGGCACTGAAACGCCAGGTGGAGAATTTAAACTGCACGATGACCAGACTGTACCCAGGAGCTGGCCTCAAAGCAATGGTGGCAAACTGGCCTCGGAGCTGAAGACTAACTGCACCTAAAACCACCGAGATGCTGCTGGCCAGACCACTGATGCCCAATTGGAAGACGGCTGTCTCTGCATGTAGAACCGCCCCCCCACTTCTGTCTCTAAAGGCTCTTGCCCCGTTGGTTGCCAGTCGCGGGGTGGAAGTCAGCCTTTGGACAGACGTCTGCCACCCTCTCTCCGTCCCAGCTGCCAGCATCTGAAATAAAGCAAAGTTTCCACCAGCCTGGCCTGTTCACTGGCTTTTGGGCAGCGAGTGGCAGACCCCACATGCCTTTTGGCGACAGGTTTGCAGCAAGCAGCCCCCCTCACTCTTCTGGTGACAAAGGGCATCACTACAGATCCCACAGCCATCAGGAGAAAAGCAAGAGAACACGGCCATGGACTTAGCTGTGTGCCTGCAGGATCGTGTGTTAGAGCCCTGGTCCCGCATCTGACTGCCCTGGAGCCTGGCCTTCAAGGAGGCGATTGGGGCCAAATGGGGTCTTCCAGGTGGAGCCCTGCCAGAAGTGTCGGCCTCACAAGAAGAGTGAGAGAGAGCACGACACTCTTCACTGCGTTCGAGCCAAAAAGCCCCTTCTCACCAGAAGTCAGGTCAGCAGGCACCTTGACCTTGGACTTCACCGCCACTGGGACTGTGAGAAACAAATCTTCACTCTTCACAGGTGTTGTTTAAGCCGCCGAGGCTGTGTGTTTTGTTATGGCAGTCCAAGGAGACTAAGGGGCTTCCCTGGTGGCTCAGATGGTAAGGAATTTAACCCATTTAACCCGGTTCAATCCCTGGGTTGGGAAGATCCCCTGGAGAAGGGAATGGCAACCCACCCTTGCCTGGAGAATTCCATGGACAGAGGAGCCTGGCGGGCTACAGTCCCTGGGGCCACACAGTCAGACATGACTGAGCAACGACACTTTCACTAAGGGGACTGAGACAAGCACTCTCCCCACAGATTCACAGTTTAGATGAGACGGACCAGTTTCCTGAAGGACATAAACTAACAAACTCACTCAAGAAAAATAACCTGCTTAGCCTGTGTCTACCCCTACGACAAGCAAAAGCAGAAGCCCAGGGGAGTCACTGGTGAATTTTACCAATTTAAGGAAGAAACCATGCAATTCTCTGCAGAAACCTAAAAATCAAATTTAAAACTGACAACTAATTTATTTAAGTTCAGCATTCCCTGATACTAAAACCAAAGATGTTTTGAGTAAACTATAGACAAAAATCATCCCTCATTAACACAGGCACAAAAATCTTCAATTAAATGTTAGCAAATGGGAACCAGAAATATATGAAGAGCACAACATATCACAAGTGAGGTTTGCTCAAGGAATTCAAGAAATTGAGTATAATTCACTTTATTTATGAACAAAAGAAAAATATATATGGTCACCTCAACATATATAAAATGCATTAGGCCAAATCCATGTAGAATAATTTTTAAAACTCTCATTAAACTAGGAATAGAAGGAACTTAATTAACCTGATAAAGTGTAGTCACTCATATGTGTCCAACTCTCTGTGACCCCATGAAGCGTAACTCACCAGGCTCCTCTATCCGTGGGATTCTCCAGGCAAGAAGACTGGAGTGGGTCGCCGCTCCCTTCTCCAGGGGATCTTCCCGACCCAGGCATGGCGCCCCGGCCCCTGCACTGTAGGTGGATTCTTCACCACCTGAGGCACCAGAGAAGCTCAGCCCGGTAAAAGGCGTCCACAGAAGGGTGCACAGGTGACGTCACGCCTAGGCGGGAAAGACCGCACACACCCCCAGACGCAAATGAGACACAGGTGTCCTCTTCATCTCCCCTAACGCTCACAGACACCACGATGGTGCACGAGGAGAGTTAACGAAATTTGGCTGCGACAAGTCCCTTACGACAACCGAGTTCAGCGAGGTCACAGAGAAAAAGGACAATATAGAAAAGTCAACTGTGTTTCCACACACTAGCAATGAACAGCTGAATACAGATATTGAAAAAAATACCATTTATAATAGCATCAAAATAAAAATTAAATATTTAGATATTTCAAGAGGCTTAATGTGTGTAACTGGGGCCCTAAAGAACAGGAGGGCAAAGGAGGTGACAGAAGCAAGAACAGCAGAAACTGTCCAAACAATGGGAACTACAGACCCGCAGATCCAAGACGCCAGTGTATCCCAGCATAAGAAAGAGGGAAACCCTACACAAGGCACGTCGAAATCAAGTCGCTCACAACCAGCAACAAAGAGGGTAATCTTGGCGGCTGCCAGAGGCCACAGTGCTGGGCACAGAGGGACGCAGGTAAGCGTGACCACAGACGCCTCCTGAGAAACGGGCGCAGAGGACACAGGAGCCGCACCCTGGGGCACCGAAGGAAAAGGCACGAGAGTGAAGTTCCTGGCACCGAAAATCACTGCGAAAAATTAGGGCTAAATAAAGACTTTTTCAGACATGAAAAAGCCGAAAGCGTTCGCTGCCAGCTGACCCACACTGTAAGAAATGTGAAAGCGTGTCTTCAGGCCAAAGGAAAATGATACCAGATGGAAACGTGGATCCACAGCGGACAGAAAGCACAGGAAGTGGTAACTGCACGGGCAAAAGCGCGGGACCCTCTACCATCCAGACATCTTTAGAAGGCGGTAACTGTTTCAACAACGGCAACAGTGTGTCGTGGGCTTTACGACCTGTGCAGATGACCAGGCAGCTACAGCACAGAGGCCGGGAGGGGGACGAGGCCGCGCCCCGGCAGCGACGGGACACGGGGGACGAGGCGGCGCCCTGGCAGCGACGGGACCCTGCGGGCCAGGCACCTGCCTGCTCCACGGGCCGGGCCCTCCCAGCACCTCTCCTCCACAGTGAGCGCCATGGGACACTGGCCACCACCAGGGGCTTCCGGCTCCCACTGGCAACAGTGTGTCGTGGGCTTTACGACCTGTGCAGATGACCAGGCAGCTACAGCACAGAGGCCGGGAGGGGGACGAGGCGGCGCCCCGGCAGCGACGGGACCCTGCGGGCCAGGCACCTGCCTGCTCCACGGGCCGGGCCCTCCCAGCACCTCTCCTCCGCAGTGAGCGCCATGGGACACTGGCCACCACCAGGGGCTTCCGGCTCCCACGCACCCCACCACCTGCGTGCTCCTGCCCACCCGTGCCAGGGGCCAGGAAGCGGGGCGACCACCCCCACTCTCCTGGAGCCTGAACCCCCACACCCAAACGAGCCCTCTGGGCGCCTCCCTCAGTCCTAAGTACACTTCTGAGCTCTTTTTTCACTGTTGCTGATACTTCTTTTGATTAACTAAAGTCTCAATTTTAAAAAATTAAGTAAAAAAACATAAAAGGCTAATTTTTAAAGTCTACACATTTTAGAGATACCTATACGCTAACACCTGTGAAAAAATGACATGTCAGTGATTGTTTCTACGTAATCTGGGGAGTAGGGTGGGGTTCATGCTGCTTGATGAATAAATCGGGCTTGTTATAAAACTCTCTCCACTTTTGTAGGTTTGAAAACTTTCATAATAAAAGGGTTTAAAAGGCTTTGAAGAGAGATGTGGCATAAGAATAAACGTGTGGTCTATGGATTTTCAACAACGAGGCCCTTCGATGGGGAAGAAGGGCCCTCACCAAAAGATTCTGGACAGCTGGACACGCACACACCGAAGGGTGGGGGACCCGCCTGCCACCAACAAAAGTCGACCAGTTAGTTAAAGACCTGAGGGTAGGAGCTAAAACTGTACAGCTCTTGAAGGAAACATGATGCTATGTTTCTTTCAGCCGTGAGTTTGGCAATGGATTCTTCGATATGTCACCAAAAGCATAAGTAAGAAAAGAAAAATGAGATAAATTGAACCTCATCAAGATTTAAAATGTGGACTTCAAAGGACAGTATCAAGAAAATGAAGGGACGCTCACACAGAGAATATTAAATACAAATCACATATCTGATAAAGTCTAGTATCCAGGCTATAAAAAGAACTCTTAAAACTCGACAACAAAAAGACAAACAACCTAATTAAAAATGAGCAAAGGGCCTGACCAGATATTTCTCCCTCAAAAAGCATACAAATGGCCAACAGGTACATAAAAAGATGGTCGACATCATGAGTCTCTAGGGAAACGCGAATCAAACCCACAATGAGATACCACTCCACACCCACGACGACGACGGTAACTTTTTTAAAAAGGAAAACGACCAATGTTGGTGAGGATGTAGGGAAAATGGGTCCCAAGTGCCTTGCCGGTGGGGATGGAAAATGGCACAGCTCCTGTAGAAAGCGTTTGAGAATTTCCTCGAGAAGTGCAACACAGAGTCACTATACGACCCAGCAATTCCATTCCTCTCCCAAGAGGACTGAAAGCGCACACTCAGACAAAATCCAGCACACAAACACTCAGAGCATCATCGTTCACAACAGCCAGAAAGCAGAAGCCACCCAGCTGCCCACAAGTCGATGAGCAGGCAAGCGAAGCGCGGCCCCGTCGCTGTGAGAAGCAGTGAGGCCCGGCGTCCTGCAACACGGATGGAGCTTGGAGACGTGACGCTTTGGGGCGGGAGGCAGGCCCCGAGGATGCACCCCGATTTCATGAAGAGGAAATGTCCAGCAAGCAGATGAATGCCAGGGCCGGAGGGAAAAAGAAGGGGGAGTGACTGCTGGCAGGGTATGGCGTTTCCATTTGGGATGAAGAAAATGTTTTGGAATTAGAGGTGGTAGTTGCACAGCTTTGGCAATATACTCAATAAATACCACGGTACTGTAAATTCTTTAATGGTCAATTTTATGTAATTGAATGTTACCATACTAAAAACAAAGAACACAAATTTCTGTATAAATAGAAATAAAATGTCTGGAGTGGCCAGGAAAACGGGGAGTGGCAGAAAAGGACCAAGCTGGTGGGATGCCCCTGCAGGGGCAGGGTGCTGGGCTGGGGTGTTCCTGGCAGTGCCGGGTGGCTTCTGGGCAGGGGGGCAGCTGCAGGGCTTGGGGGGGCGACAGCTGGCTTTGAAGCTGCGGGGTGACGAGTCTGAGGAAACGAGAGCTCTGGAGACGGGCTGGGGCGGGTGAGTGGGGCCTGGTGGCCGCAGGCTGGAGCAGGGATGGGTGGGCAGATGCTTGGGGAGGGTCCAGCCTTCTCAGCTCACCCGGAGCCACAGCTACCAGGCCTGTCCTTCTCTGGGAAGCCAGGTCAGAGCCTCGGGGCCTGGAACCCAGAGGGCGAGGTCACGTCATCTGAATTGCAAGGCCTCTCAGTGCCGGCAGGAGAGGACTGAGCCGCACCCAGAACCGGCCCAGCCTCAGGGGACACTGGCCAGGGATGCTCCCCCGCACCCGAGAGGGGCCGGGCACTCAGAGACCCACTGAGCCCCATCAGGACCCGAAGTGGTGGGGGGCTGCCCTGCACCGGCCCCAGGAGACCCCTCCCCAGCACCACTATCCCTAAACAAGCCCGAGGCTTGGATCAGGGGTGGCGCAGGGTGGGGGTGACAAGGAAGACGAGCCGGGGAGACACATCGAGGGGGTGGTGCTGACCCCTCACTTCCCTCCGTGCAAACCCCTCCAGCAGCAGGACTTGAGATGGACCCAGGCTCCCCGGTGCATGCCTCCCCCAGCGTGCCCACAGCCAGCCCACAAAGCCCCGGGATGGTAAGGTCCTAAAAACGCAAGTTACGGCAAAGAGCACCAGAGCAAACAAGTACACGCCAGGCACCCCGTCAAGGGTCCGAGAGGAGCCCCGGGAGGCCGCTGTTCCCTGGAAGAGCCTCGTCGTGCCCTAGGAATCCTCAGTGCGGGCTCCATTTTCCTGACCACTTGCAGACTCTCCTCAAACAGATGCAGCCCTGGCGGGCCGGAACCATCCTCCCCAGAAACGCACCACCGGGCTCTGTGGGGCCGGCCTCCCGGAGCTCCAAGCTGACCCTGCTGCTCGGAGGAATCTGGGCTTTCCTAAGACCCTTTCATGGTAAAAATAATAGTTGTCCACTTCACAAAATACACATAAGCAAAAAACAAAAATAAAAGAGCCTCCCACACCACAGAGTGGTGCCCACAGCTCCCGCCCAGCGTGTGTGCCCCGTCCACGCGGCCACCCCACTCTGGGGCCAAATCAAGACGTGGACAATGCCCAAGGTCCAAGTCCAAGCGCTGCCCGGGACCACCCCGAAGTCCTCACCGGCACACAGACCACAGGCGTGGTCCGCTGGCCCCGGCAGCTGGAGCCGGCACAGACCGCCCCCAGCCCCCGGGGGGACAGAAGGCCGCTCACCTGCCCACGAGTGGGTCCTGAGACCACCGGGACGGGGCTTGGGCCCAAGAGGCTGCAGAAGTCAGGCTGGAGGCCCTGATGGCCGACGCTGGGCGGAGGCCCGCCAGGCTCAGGAGCCCGCCTCCGCCAGAGGCCCCTGGAGAAGGCCCGGGTGGGCCAGGCCGCTGACCAGGCCGGGAGGGGTCCAGTCACGACTGTTGAGTACCCGGAGCAAGAGGGCAAGTGCCCAGGGTGCGCTCTCACGCCTCCCGTCTGCGCCCGGCCCCTTGAGGGTCAGAGCCTGTGGCCGGTCACACACAGGCCCCACGTGAGTCACCGGGCGGGCACAGCTGGAGACCCACTGGACGCTTCCGAGGGGGCAGCCTCTGGCCCCAGCCCCTCAGACCAACCGGGAGACAGACAGAGGAACCCCAGGGCTAACCTCCCAAGGCCTCTGGCCTCTGACCTCTGACCGGTCACCTGTCCTGTGGGCAGCCCAGTGCCTTTCACAAAGTGCCCACAAGCTGGGGATTTTCCACCACTCAGAATAAGACTTTAGGGAGAAAAATTTTCTTGGTGCCACTAACTGAAGCCCAGCAAATTCCTGGAACACATGCCTTCAGCCTTCTCGAGTGTGAGAACCAAGGCTGGCGCTCCCTGCGGGGAAGGAGGGGCTGAGCTGCGCACCCCAGCCCTGGGGCCCACCCCCCTCACCAGCTGCCACGGTCGGTTCCNACTGAAGCCCAGCAAATTCCTGGAACACATGCCTTCAGCCTTCTCGAGTGTGAGAACCAAGGCTGGCGCTCCCTGCCGGGAAGGAGGGGCTGAGCTGCGCACCCCAGCCCTGGGGCCCACCACCCTCACCAGCTGCCACGTTCGGTTCCAAGTCTCCCCCAACCCCTAGCATCTGCCCGAAACATTTCCTAGGGAAACTGGGCCAAGAGCTAAGGGCAATTGGCCCAACTCTCCCAAAGCCGGGGGAGGGGGCTGTCTGACGCACCCAGGTCGGGAACCTAAGTGACCACGAGCAATGGAAGTGCCCTGGCGTCCCTCGGAAGTTCCTGTTTTATTTTTAGGTGAGGAGCTGCCGGTTGGACCGCCGGGCCTGGAGACCTGAGGATGGGGTGAGTGGAGAGGGACCCTTGGGGAGATGGCTCTGCGCGCGGGTCTCCACCGCGGAGCCGGAGCGGCGGGGCCGCCCGGGGCACTTACCCGGCCGGCGGGGCGCGGAGGCTCGGGGGCGCCCGCGGGAGGCGTCCGCCGGGACCGGGAGCTGTGCTGGCACGGCTGCCGGCGCTCGCATCTCAGGGACCCGGCGGCGGCTGCGGCCGCGAAAGGACAGCTCCACCCCGGCACGCGAGCCGCCCCGCCCCGAGACGACCGAGCCCGGCGGCGGCAGGGGGCGCGCGCGCCCCGCGCGGTCCTGGTCCCCGGTCGGCTCGCGCACCCCGCCCGGGGCGTCCTGCCCTGCGCCCCTCTCTCCTCGTGGTCCCCGAGTCCGAGTGAGCCACGGTGGGCTCGTGCCCGGCGTCTCTCGCGTCCTCGTGGGACACTCAACGCCCTGTCGCCTCCGGGCTGCGCTGTGCCCCTCGGGGACGCTATTCCTCGCCTCCAGTCGCGGCCCCCTTCCGCCCCGCCAGCTGAGGCCGGTGCGCACCTAACCGCGGTGCGGAGGTGCAGGGTCCGAAATCCCCTAGCCGCTGGGTCCCGGCATCCGGATCAGAATGTGTAGCGTGAGCGTACCGTATCCTGCGCTACCTGCTTCGGTGGGGCTATTGCTAAAACCAAAGGGTCTTACAGTTTGAAATATTAATATAGTACTCTTAGCCTTGCACCTTCCCGGAGGAAGTCTTGATCCGGACTTTTCTGGTTCACAGGAGCTAAGGCCTCCAGCCGACCCTTCCCATCTTTCCCCCGCTCCTTCCCTCTCTTCCACCCTGACCCTCCTACCCTCCTTCCATCTTGGTGGACATGTCCGGACCTTGGAAGGCCCGCTTTCCCTCACTGGGTTGGAGCTGCATATCTGGCCCAGAGCCTCCCGGACACCCATGAGCCTCACCTCCACCCTGGGGTCTCCACAAAGCCTGAAGGGTCCCCGGAGACCTCGGCCCAGGGGCCTCCTCGTGTTGCTCGGCAATCCAGACCCTCCCCGGTCCCCAGGGAACCTCGCACTGTCTGCATGCAAGCCCGCAGCCAGCCCCATCCCACCTGCACCCAGAGCCCCGGTCCCATCCTGGCGTCACAGACCGCAGGCCTCGGGGACCCTGGCACTTGCTCCTTTTCTGCAGACCCTGGCAGGGCTGGCGCTCTGGTCCTCGGTGCTCAGAGAGAACACCCACCCCCGATCAACCCTGCTGACCGTCGCCTCTGCCTTTCACAGGGCTTATTCTTGCCTGAAATCACACAGATGTTTCTTTGCTGCAGTCTCTAACAGGCAAACTCACCGGGTCTATTCACTTCTACCTGAGGAAAAGCAGAGTCCCCACTCCAGAACAAGGACTCCAAGTGTCAGCTTTTATTATTACTATTCTATATTACCTTTTGGCATGGAGCAACAGGCAGCTATGTGGCTGTACTTTTTAAGTAGTTGAAATCATCTGCTGTATCTTGATCCAAATTTTGTAAAGTGCATTATGCACAGAAAAACTCTGGGTGCATAACAGATCACAGGTGAACTTTCATTTCTATTTCCTTGTTAAAAGTTCCACAGTTTCTGACTATTTTGCAGAAGCACAGAGTACTTTTGAACTACTTTCATTGCTTTGCCTTTTTGTTAAAAAGAAAGAGTAAGCACGTGCAAGACGTTGGGAGGGTGCATCATGGATGGCAGGGGTAACACGGTCCCCTCTGTGGAGGCCAGGCCTGTAGGGGCCCTCAGAGCAGGATGGAGGGTGGAGACCCCTGGGTGGGTGACTGAAGGACACGGAGCTTTGTTTACAGAGCCCTGCATCCACTTCGTCCCCTCGACCTTGCTGCCTGGGCTGATGGCAGGGGTAACACGGTCCCCTCTGTGGAGGCCAGGCCTGTAGGGGCCCTCAGAGCAGGATGGAGGGTGGAGACCCCTGGGTGGGTGACTGAAGGACACGGAGCTTTGTTTACAGAGCCCTGCATCCACTTCGTCCCCTCGAGCTTGCTGCCTGGGCATCACTCCTACCCACCCACCAGCCCCCTGGGGAGCCCGCCTGAGTGAGACACCTCAGTGCTTTCTTGCTGCCTCTTCCCCGGGGCCGCCCCGCGCCGAGTACAGGAGCCAGTGTCCACGCAGCCCCCGCCCGCCACTCCAGCCGCCTGTCGGCTGTGCCCGCCCCAGAGCCCACGGCCTCTGCAGACCTGGGGGCGTCACTGGGACTGGACGCAAGCAGGGCACCCCCTCCTAGGGCGGTGCCCCCTCTGAAGTCCCAGGGACTCAGGGTGACCCCTTTATGAGAGTCCCTGGGTGCCATTCCCACTATGACGAGGGTGACTCCAGGCCTCCCGGGCAGTGTTCTCAGGAGGTCAGCGGGACACCGTCCACACAGATCGTGGAGACACATGACAGTTTGTGGGCGCCCTGTTTTATTCACCATCGTGTGGAGAAGGAAATGGCAACCCTCTCCAGTGTTCTCGCCTGGAGAAGCCCATGTACAGGGGAGCCGGGCAGGCTGCAGTCCGTGGGGTCACAGAGAGTCGGTCACCACTGAGTGACTGAGCAGCGTGCCCACCCTGCCCATTGCCCCCCCGCACTGTGCCCCTCTGGGGCTGCGACTCGGGCAGGGTTCTCTTCAGAACTTGCCCTCCCTCCGCACTCAGGAACCCCAACTGCAAACAGGCTCCAGGTTGCTAAGTCTGCCCCCTCTCCCCACCCTCCTCACCCGGGCAACGAAGGTCCAACCAGCTGGGGGAAAACTCCTCTTGCCTGGATCATTTGTCCTCCTAGGGTGGGAGGGCAGCCACCACCTGGCAGGGAAGAGGCTTGGAAAAGAGACCACCCCCAGGTGCCTTCGCTGCTCACTGGGTGTCCACGTCTGCGCCCCAGACTTGCCATCCTGGGAGGTGGGTGACGTGACCGCTACGCGAGCCTGAGTGCCATCCCTGCTGTGCGGCCTGCTCCAGCCACCCCACCCCCAGACAGCCAAGGCCTCCTCAGGGGCCGACAGGGGTGTGCGGTCACTCTGCAGGTGCCCAGCACAGGAGCCAGGCCACATGGGCCCGGGGGACAGCATGTTGCCCAAGTAGCCCTCGTTCTGGGCTGCGCTTTCTCTGTCCCCCCGAGAGTGGGGGGGCCCAGAGTGCCACAGTGCCCGCTCCCTGCCTGAGGGCCATCCCTGAGTGTGTCTCGCTGAGTGTGCCTGAGTGTGCCTCCCTGAGTGTGTCCAGGGTCTGGTGCACAGCCAAGCTGGGCTTCCTACAACAGGGCACAGAGCAGATGAGGGACTGTGCCCTCCCGCCTGGCCGGGCCAGGACCCCCAGGAGTCCTGCTTGTGAAGAGGGTGCAGCCAAGACCCCCAGGCTCCGCCCTCCCCTCCTCTTGCTCCAGGATCCTTCTGACTGGAATGCTGTCCGCTGTGTCCTTCACCTTCAGGCAGAGGCCACCCCTGCCTCCCTCACTCCCAACCTTTGGGTTTTTCGTTGGCGGCGGGGGGGGGGCAGGCAGCAGGAACTTTCATCTATTAACTTCATCCCTAACCCTTACCTGCTACAGGC